>CAMZMU010000048.1:39193918-39329117 GCA_947311845.1 Poa pratensis
TCAGTTACGAACCAAAACAAAAGGCTACCCACGTGGCCGCTGCCTACGCGCGTGGTCGAGGACCTTTTGTCCCGGTTCGTAATACGATCCGGGACAAAAGTGCACCACACACGTGGCAGCCTTATTGTATATTTAAAACTATGATCAATCTTGCAAAATATATGGTTAATTAATTAAAAATCAAAAAAAAAAAACATATAGCCTATTAAAATGTTCAAAAAATAAATATCTATCTAATAAAAATATACTTTATTACATGGAGATCACAACCGGGACAAGAGCCCGTCTATTCGATTACATGGAGATCTCATAACATCGGGACTAGAGCCTGTCTATTCGATTACATGGAGATCATAACCGGACTCAATGTAAGTAGCACGTGCCATTGTATTTCCTTTTGGGTTTATGACATCCTCCAGCAAAAATCCGCAATTTCCTCTTGAATTGCTTGAAAGCGCTCGTTTGTTGCATGTTCCTCCGTGAGAAGGAGATCAGTATGAATATCAATTATCATAACAAAAAATTATTAATGACACTCAACACAATTGATGGTAATAAAAATAGAATTATGAATATATTTGTTCACGTACTTCTGCAGATATCGCTCGGTTCCGCTCACTGACCTCCTGGCGAATCCACTCACAAACGAAGTATCCACACAAATTGGTCCCCGGTGGCTGCGGATCGCAGTTCTTTACGAGAATAGAATTCAATCAAATAATAATCAAGCATGGCATAATGGTATTGAAATTAGAATTAAAGAGATGCGCGAACCTCGCTAGCTCGTACTACTTACCTCATCATGATGAAAGTAAGTTCCTCTGCAAATTCACCAGTGTCCTCTTTTTGAAATCTTTCCAAATCCTGCCCGGCAAAAAAATGAATAAATGAGTTATTAGTTACTTGATATCTCAGGAAATGAACAAAAGAGACCGATATAGTGCGATAATGATTGAAATTACCTTTGGACACATCTTAATGCCTTGGGACTTCTCTTCGGGATACTTCTTTGAGTCGTAGATTTCAACTGTTCCAGCGTCAACTTCAATAAATAGCAGAATGTAATGGAAGCTGCGCACTTTATATACGTCAGTAACTCATCAGTTACACTTAACATTGAGTGAGCAAAAATTAATGTGTACAAGACAGTAACGCTCTTACTCAGAGTGGTAAGGAAACAGTATCTTCTTTTTGTAATGTTGTCTCTGTATGAACCTTAGCAAGTTGGCCTCCGTTTTCTTGGGGTATTGCTGTAGCAACCTTTCATTAACTCGTACTAGGTCAATGAACCCAATGTCAAAGATTTGTTTTCTGTCACATTCATCACTCTTCATTCTGCATAATAGCGTAGTGACTACAGGCAATGACCGAGCTGAGCTAGAGACTTTACTTTAGAAATAAATGAATTGAATCACTTACAGACAATAGGTAATGACGAGACTCAAGTCGAGGGCGTCAAGCTTGTATAACATATAGAGTTCTTCAAAATAAATTTGCACCTGGTCTTGACCTATGTAATATTCTTCTGTAACTTTCACAGGGAGAACTTCGAGCTGTGGAACCTTTGTGGCTTCCAAGTACCAGCCATGCAGCATCCGCATTCGTGTTGGTAGAAGCTCGATCTGTTCAGGTGGCAGCAGAGGCTTTCCGTGTTCCCATTTCCATACTACATCCAAATTATTGGGGATATCACCGCTTTCCAGTTTGAGAAAGTGTAATACCAGCTTCTGCAGCAAATTGCGCCGCGTAGGATAAATCAATGTTCGCCGCGGAGCCCTGACCAGTGGGTACCTTGAGCGGGAGATCGACTGTTTTGCCTGTTCTCCAAGGTGGGCAACGTCTCTTTTCCCGCTGGCACTAGTACTTGTCGTCGTGTGGGATCTAGCTCTCTCATGTAGCGTAAATAGTCATTTGGCCTATCTATCTCAATTTGCGATGGATGCTCAAGAAAGTTCTCAGCCACTTTTTTTCCTCTGCCGTATATACTGGCCTTGTCTCGGGCTTTTCGGTGCAAGCTGTTTTTCACGTCGGCAGCCACGATCGCGGCGTTTTCCTCTACAGTCCTGTCGTAAGCTCTCGAGGGAGGAACCTTCAGTACTTTTGGGAGGGGCTCCTGTCGGGGTCCACGTCGGAAACCCATCGACGAAACGCGCGATTCCTTTTTTGGCCCTGAGCCTTAGTGGGCGGAGGCGGCGGAGTCGGCTCAGGAGTCGGCTGATGCGGCGGCGGAGATCGAGATGGACTCGTGTTGTGGTGGTCGTCCCTCGTCATCATGTGGACTTGGAGGTGATCCACGCCGACTCAGAGAGACGATGGTGGCCTTGGCACCGAGCCTGGAAACAAGATGTATTTCTTGCGCCATAGAATGATACCACCCCCGACGTCTCCCAGTGTCCTCTCACATCAGCTCCAGGATGTCAAGCTTCAGTGATTCATATCCTGGTTCAATTCGATCCACGCCGACACGAGCATAGCCATCTGGAATCTCATTGCCAGCCAGACCACAGTGTTGTAGATTCACAAGTTAAAGCATAGCCGTCCGCCGCCTTTAGAGATAAGTTCCTCACTTGCACATGTAGCTCACAACTTGTCTTCTCCGTGATATAATCACGAGGTAGGTAAACGTCGGTGCCTCATCAGCACCGAGCTCCGTGGAAGCCACGCTGCTTCTCTCCGTTGAGATGGGCCGCCTTGACTCTCTTGCTGCAGCTGATGAGTTCCCCCTTGCTCGCACATTTGATCTAGTTGCTTCTGCTGTTGCTATACGATTCTTTCTAGGTTTCTCAACCGGTGAGTCCTCCTTCTCCTTCCTCTTCTTTGCTCTCAGTCGGCTTCTATAAGTTTCACGGTCCTCGGGAAACCCAATATTCCACGGGCGTGTCGGCTCCTAAGCCTCGTGTTCATCCTCCTTTTTCAAGATTCCCGAGGGCCTTTGTCAGCTCGTCGTGCTCTCTGTCGGGAATAAACTTTCCCTCTCGAACCTCTTGACTGCTTCAACAATTGCTTTCTGGGTTTAGAAATTTCTTTCTTTTCATCAATTATTAACTCCCCTGTTTCCGTGTCATACTGCGCCCCATGCCCAAGTACCCAGTTTCTTGCCCTATGGGGAAAGTGCTCTGTAGCTGGAGTGATCCCTTTTTCGCGCATGGCCGCCTCAGCTGCATCCCACTTAGGCTCGGCACTTATGTAGCCACCTACCCCCATCTTATGGTGATATTTCTTTTTCGCTACATTTATCTTATTCTTTTCCGACCTTTCCTTAGCTAATTCTGAATCCTTGTACTCCAGAAATGATTTCCAGTGAGCCCGCTGCCTCTCTAGTCTGCCACTAAAATATGGATCTTTATTTTTTTTGACGTACTCACAGTATAATCTGTTCTTGTAATTATTGAATTGTTCAGCCATCTTCTTAAGAGCGAAATGCTTGACTTTGTTCGTCATGGCTTTTGTCTTTGCCTCTGAATCCAAGACCGGTAGGGTGAAATGTGCAATGAGCTTGTCCCAAAGCACATCTTTCAATCTGTCGTTGACATAACTAACTCCCTCTACCTTTGCTGGCTTATTCCATTCCTGAACGCTGATCGGGACGGTGTCCCTAACAATAACTCCGTATTGATGCACAAACTTACCTGCGTTCGCCTTGGGCTCCAACGGTTTTCCCCTCTGGAGAGACCACCTCAATTCGGAAATGCGCATCTTCGGCCATCCCTTTGGCATGGCCTCGGTAACTTCCTCCAGATTGGGTCGACGCGGAGGTCTAAAAATAAGAAACATTTGTTAATATACATACATATACAAATCAATTATTGCATCTGATCAACAGAGGCTTAATATACCTCGCCAGACCGCGGATGTCCACCAATTTGTGAGTCGTCATCGCACTCGTCGCTCGTTTGCGCTTCGTCTCTTTGGTCCACATCCATTCCCGGATCGAAATCGTTCAAAAACGTTGAGCCATCTTCTGCTCTATTGTCTTCTGCTCCACCGACTTTTGCTCCACCATCGGGTTGCCGCAAAATGGCGAAAATTTCCTCTTCACCGTCTCTGCTGTTGAAGTTATCCATTACTTAACTAATACAAAAGAAAGATAAAATAATGTTAGCATTAGCAAAATAATTCAAAGGTAGGGAACATTATTTTTCCTCACTTTACAAAAGCAACATTGATCAAGTATGCAAAAGTATCACTAATACATCTCCCATGAACCAAACTCGTCCATTTTTATTTAACCGTAATACATCACGAATAATATATCACTAATGCATCTCCTCTCCCATGCATGAACCTCTCAAACTAATTTCGACCGACCGGATCCTGAGCCGCGGGGTGCTGAGCCGCGGGTGCTGCGCATCCAAAGAGAAGGAACCCTCACAGGGGCATAGCTCACGTGAGGAGGAACCCTCTGAAGAAACGACCACTGTAACAGCCCAAAGTTCGGAAACCTAAAAACCCGAGTAAAATTTTCGCTTTTGTGTTGCATTGCATCATGGCATCCATATTAAGTTGCTAAACAACACACAAATTGGGTTTGACAACATTGGAAAACAAAATTCTAAACTTGTTTAAACAAAATCTAAAATCAACGAGAGTATTCAAACTTGCAAAACACAAATACTTTGACAACTCATATTTGTCAAGGAATTCCAAGAGTTCTGGAAATATATTTTGCAATTGCTATAATTTTACTAGAGGAGCAATATTTTTGAATTTAGCAAAATGCCCTATTTCTAACTCTATGAACAAAAGTTGGTCAAAACAATTTATTTATAAACCCCAATTTTTGTGGAGCAACTACATGACCAGGGCATCTCCAAATTATTTCATAAATTTTGGAAGTGTTTAAGTTGCTCAATAAAATCTTCTGAATTGCTGCTGGATTTTTAAAAGGAAACAGAGGGACCAATCTGTGCTGAAAGGAAAACTGCCAGGGGGCTAATTGAAAAATCGTCGTCTTCCTCACTGTTGCGACCGAGCTCGAGCTCGCGCCGAACCAGCTCGGTGCTGTGCCCTTCCCTGCTCCCCCTGGACCGCGTGAAGAGAAGAGCAGCACCGTGACCGCCCTCCGCTCTCTCCCCCCGATACTCTCCCCATTTTCCTATCCCTCTGCTCCCCCACGAGCCGACGAACCCTAGCTCGAGCTGCCGCCTTCGCCGACGCATCGCCACCGCTGCGGACTTTCCCGAGGCAAGCCGAGGCCACCCCGAGCTCCGCCAACCTCCCCTCGCCTCCCTGTCAACGCGTGCAAGCTGGGAAGGCCGGGAACCGCCGAATTGCTCCGTTGTCTTCATCGCCGGCCGCCGCCCCTCTTCGCACGCCGCCGTCGATTCGGACCTCCCCGCGCCTCGCCATCGGCACCTACGCGTTCGTGGTGAGCTTCTGGCCCACGCTGGCCCCTCCCCCTTCCCATCTCGCGCTAGCCGTGCTGTTCGCCATGGATTCCGTCGCCCGTATCCACCGTCGCAGAAGTGCCCGTCGAAGTAGCTCGCACGACCGGCCGTGGCATTGGCTTAGCGGGCTGCGGACCGATCGCCTCGGGCCCATGACCGGCCTGTGGACCGGCCCAGACCGGGCTGCTGGCCGGTTGCCTTTGGAACCAGGCCGGCCTGCTAGCCGGCCCAGCCGGGCTGGAGGCCGGCTCCCCTGTTTTTTTTTGAGAGGTTTCTTTTCCAATTTTCTCCCTTATGCACATGATTCCCGCTACTCCCTCGCGCACTTAGGGATATCGAACCCCGATGTTCGTCATGTTTCACCTTCCCTCTCGAGTTGGGTGATTAAAGTTGTTGATGCTGAAAATAACTCATTAAAAGATAAACTTAAAAAGAGGAATTATAAAAATTAATAACTTTTTCTCTGGACCTCAGAAAAATGTGTTCGATATACCAAAATGTTCAGAAAAATGTGAATCACCTAGAATCATTATCATCATGCATAATTGATCACAACTACAATAACGCACTTTTAGTAGCACTAGAATCATTAGTTTAAATATGGGGTTATTCCAAATAATGCCATAAATATAATGGGGACCCCATTTAACTTGTTGATCATGTTCAATGCTTCTAGGGTGCATTTAAAATGTCATATCATCATTGTTGTATGCATTGCACAATTGCCATGTGTTGATTGTTGTTTTTGCTTTCCGGTGTTGTTTGCTCTCCGGTAGATCACGAGTTCGGAGTTGAGCATCATTACTCCGACGAGCAGTTTGACTCCTCCGCTCAACAAGGCAAGCGTAATCCCCCCTCTGAGCATATCTTATCCTATTTTCAACAAGTATTTTCTCCACTATAATATTGCATGCGGTTCTAAATGTCAGTTTGATTCGGATTAGAGTATCCTATAGTTGCATTATGATTCCAATGCCATTACCTGTTTTCCCTCCTATTAACCATAGGTTTGTACTGTTGGCCTGAGCTACTTAACTATGCTATGTTGATGCTTAGCCATGCTTAGTAAATGCTTAGCTGTACGATGGAGGGTTCATGTTGGGAACAGGTGATGAATTGTGCAGATGATGGTGGAGAAATTGTGGTGACAGGTAATAAGATGCTAAAGGTGGGGATGAGAGGCCACTGTGGTTGTGGTGCTTTGTCTCGTTCTCGCTGCCTAGGTGCGAGTTTTTTACCTCCCGAACCAAGACTGAGCGTGCAACCATGCGTGAGGCCTATGCAATTGCAGGAACCCTCATAGACTAAATAACTCGAGCGGGGCTAGCCAGGGTCCTCTAGTTCGGGCTTCCATTTGCACGTGCGTGATGATGGTGGTATGAACTGGTATGAGGATGGTGGTGTTAGGAAAATGAGTGGCCGTGGGGCGGGGTGTTGTGATCCTGGCAGTCCTACCGCCACTGATGATCCTGGTTAGTCCTTAACAAGGGAGAGTCGACACCGCTCCCACCCAGCCGGCTTTCCAAGGAAGAGAGCTAATTGTACAGGTAATGGGCCGACGGTACGCGTGGCAAACATTGTACACCCCTGCAGGGTAAATCTTTTCGAAAAGCCGTGTCCACGGTTAAGGACGACTTGGGAAAGGACGATAAGATCATAGAATAACTTGAACGGAATGATTAAAAACTGGGTACTAGAGATACCACTTCAAGATTGCAAGGTGAGCTTCCTCGAGGGTGATTCGGGAGGTGCCTTTGATGAACAGGTACAGTGGTTGATAATGGTTGATGTTGAGAAAGGTGATCGAAAGAAAAGAGTTATTTCTTACCCCTTTTCAAAATACTCTGATTAGTCGATGCCATGGAGTTATGTTTTTATTAAATAAAATCAGCTTTATGCAAAATAGCCATAAAACCTTGAAAGCCTCATCGAGCTAAAGCTCTATATTTAATCTTGCGAGTTTGTCGAACTCAACGTCGTTTGTTTTGTTTCAGAGGAGGACTTCACTGCCCTCGAAGGTGGGTTCTTTGTGGACGTCGACGAGTAGTCTGGGGTTCCCAGGTGGCAGTTTGGGACATCCCGGAACAGCTGGCGCTGGATGTTTATTTGTAGGCCTCTTAGGCCCTAATTTGGTTCTTGTTGTTTAGAACAACCTAATTTGCTTCCGCTTGTTGTAATGTTGGGTCTGTGACCTCTGGTTGTCATTTGCTATCTTCCTCATTATAAGAGTTGACTATTATGATTTGTGTCGTAGAGTCTGTGATGTGCCAGTTGTTCCACAAGTCTTGATCTCTCTATTATGCTTTGATAGTTGAGCCTGTGTTAAGGCATCAATCGGGGTGTTGCGTTGCCGGTGATTCCGAGCAACGCCTGCCAAAGGTTTTGGCCGGGGATTGGTAAACCCGTAACCTCCGGTTGTATCGCTTAACCGGTGACACTCAGCATCACTGTATAGCAGTCAGATCGGGCGCCACAAGTTGGTATCAGAGCAGGACTGCCTGTAGGAAACCCTTCTACTGGTCGATGTTGAGTCTAGTGTTTGTCAAAATATTTTTAACCTAAAAGTGAGTTGTGAAAACCATCTTAGGATTCTTTTTACTCCTTCCTGGTTACCCTCTAATCTCGGAGCAATCTTACCTCGATTTGAGTTAAAGGTTTTACTTCTCATCTGTTGATTCAAATTATTAGGATCACGAGGGTGGGTTCTACCTCTAGTGTTATGTGTCCCGTTGCTCCCGCTGCGTTGTAATCCGAAATCAACTCAGATGTTTCTACCGAGTCTAATCAATTGCTCATTTGCCGGGTTTTAACCCAAGGACTTGAACATAAGGTCCCGATTGTGTGCTGTGATTCTGGCATGCTGAATTGTGTGGGTTGTTACCCATGTGATCGTTATGCTATTTATGATTCTCGGCACATGAAGCTGACCTTTAAACCCAAGTCCTTTATGTGCTCTGTGTGGTAAATGGTGGAACCTTAATTTCCCACACCAAAGCTGGCTATGGAACTTCAGCTCTTCCTTGTCTTGCTTTAGGTTCTGTCTTGGAACCAACGGGGTTGCGACCAAGATTCTCCTAGCGAATCTCCCAACTATGTTCGTGACTCTGCTGCATCTCTCCTTTTTGGGCATGGTTATCACAATTGAGTAATAACCGGTGCATCTTCAACATCTTAGGATTCTCTCTGAGTATGTTTCTTACTCTAATCTGCTTTCCGACCTTTGTCTGTCTGTTGACAGTTAAGTTTTATCGTGCGTTGGTATGTTCCGATGCAAGTCACTCCCTTGATCCGTCAAGACTTTCCAATTCGTCTTGTTAGGAGAAACAAACTCCGGTACCTTGTCCATTTCTCGGACCAGGTCAAGGAATTGTAATCTTCAGAATGAGGGCCTCGTTTAGCTTTTGTTCTGCTCCACCTTAGAGTGTCACACTCTTTTATATCAAGGGGTCGTGCTGAGTTCATGATCCTCTTGATGAAGTGATGCTCTTACAATTCATTACTCTCTCTCCGATTTCCGAGTGACTCGTTACTCGAGAAGGATGAGACGTGAGTAATGATGTAACTAACGGATATTCTCAGCAGTTCTTACTGTGCGAAAATCCAAGGATATTCATTGCCTCCTTAGCATGACTGGTTAGCCGATCAATAAGCTGAGTTTAACTGTGCTACCAAGTCTGTTTGTTCTGGTGCCCTTCCTCGGCCAAAGAGCTAGGTTTGTGCCGAAGCTCCCAAGACCACCTCGTTGTGCATTGAAAGGCATGATCCTCTCTTGAACTCAAGATCCACCGGTATGTCGTGATATCCTATATGTGGATCGTGATATTCAGGAGGTCTTTCCGGAAGTATCGCCAGGTTGTCACCTGACCGTGATGTTGAGCTTATGAGTAAGCTGGTTCTCTGAACAACTCCCTTCTCCAAGAAATTCGTGCTGGATGTCCAGAATTATTCGTTGAGCTTAAACAACTTGGAGAGTTGAAAGACGAGAGCTTTATCCCGACATAGTTCCTTTTCAAAAGGATGTCTAGTCTGTCAGTGTCGAAGAAAGGTGGATTTCCTTGGTGGAAATGCTAACTTCCAAATCTTTTGATTTGAATTGGCTATCGTCAAATCAAACTCAGACCAACCTACCTGAATGTGTTAGTATGACCAATACTCATGCCCCGTTCTGGTGAAATATGAGACTACCGTCTTGGAGTATCTGGATAAGTTTGTTGTTGAGCCCATCTACCTTCTTATCTTCTCCTTGTTTGAGGAGATTCATAGTGGATATTGGGTGATAGCATTGAAAGTTGTTGGAACTAACTTTGTGTCTTCACAAGGTATTGTTCTGGAGTTAGAAGTGACTTTTCCTGGTTCACGTGCAATTGCTGAAAGATGTTGCCATGGATCTGAGTGAATTGTCTGGTTCCCCGAAATCATCTCAACTCGATCGTGCATGTGTAGAATATTCTCGGAATGGTATGTTGTTACCTCCATCCCTTGAGAATTCCATCTATGCATCCAGGCCACTGATTGAATTGTTCCAGCAAGAGAGGAAGTCTGAGAACTTCTTTGTCTTCTATGGTGTCTCCCATCAAGAACTCAATCGTGTCTCGCTGCAAGGTATCCAATTAGGGCAGCTGTCTCCTGACAAGTTGCTAATACTTGAGTTCCGCGATCTCGTTCCTCCTTTGGAGTTTGACCTTGTAGTCCAACTCTTGGGGTCCTAGCACTTGTATTCCGTTGATATGCCTTGCAAAGCTCCTATTCCTACCGTGCTGAGTCTGAAGTATCTCTACACTTCCCAGGGTTGATCTCAATCAGAAAGTTGGTGATCCTCAAGAAGTTTGTCCCGATGTCTGGAAAATCAAGAAGTGTTCCCATACTAACGTTTGCGGAGTTCTAAAGTTCTCTCGATCTAGCTTTCCGATCCTTCTCCAGTGATCTGAAATGCTCCTCCGTGAGGAAAGTTCTACTCAAGCCGATTAGTACAAGTTACCTCTTCATCTGTTGGAAGCTTGTTTCGACACTTTCCCTCAGAAATTTTGGGCCTTGTGCAAGTTCATATTCTGAATCTTTGAGAAACAGTTGTCTACCAACTGAAAACTCCTTATCAATCTCCCGTCAAACGCTTGTGTCTCCTAACTGTCAAATCACCGGATGCTTGAAATCCACTTTCTAAGATTCTACTAGGAGGTACTCCTCGGCCGCTGTATCTTCACCAAGATCCATCCTTCCGGTGAGGTTTCCTTCTTCCTATGGTGTACGCTGACAGTGACCTCGAAGGGAAGCCGATGAGGACCTCCATGATGCCTCGGTCAACGATCGTGTAGTACCGTTGTAACCCTTTTTCCCTCTTTCCTACTCTAAGAATCTCGGGACGAGATTCCTGTAAGGAGGGTAGAGTTGTAACAGCCCAAAGTTCGGAAACCTAAAAACCCGAGTAAAATTTTTCGCTTTTGTGTTGCATTGCATCATGGCATCCATATTAAGTTGCTAAACAACACACAAATTGGGTTTGACAACATTGGAAAACAAAATTCTAAACTTGTTTAAAACAAAATCTAAAATCAACGAGAGTATTCAAACTTGCAAAACACAAATACTTGACAACTCATATTTGTCAAGGAAGTTCCAAGAGTTCTGGAAATATATTTTGCAATTGCTATAATTTTACTAGAGGAGCAATATTTTTGAATTTAGCAAAATGCCCTATTTCTAACTCTATGAACAAAAGTTGGTCAAAACAATTTATTTATAAACCCCAATTTTTGTGGAGCAACTACATGACCAGGAGCATCTCCAAATTATTTCATAAATTTTGGAAGTGTTTAAGTTGCTCAATAAAATCTTCTAATTGCTGCTGGATTTTTAAAAGGAAACAGAGGGACCAATCTGTGCTGAAAGAAAAACTGCCAGGGGCTAATTGAAAAATCATCATCTTCCTCACTGTTGCGACCGAGCTCGAGCTTGCGCCGAACCAGCTCGGTGCTGTGCCCTCCCCTGCTCCCCCTGACCGCGTGAAGAGAAGAGCAGCACACCGTGACCGCCCTCCGCTCTCTCCCCCGATATTCTCCCCATTTTCCTATCCCTCTGCTCCCCCACGAGCCGACGAACCCTCGCTCGAGCTGCCGCCTTCGCCGACGCATCGCCACCGCTGCGGGCTTTCCCGAGGCAAGCCGAGGCCACCCCAGCTCCGCCAACCTCCCCTCTGCCTCCCTGTCAAGCGTGCAAGCTGGGAAGGCCGGGAACCGCCGAATTGCTCCGTCGTCTTCATCGCCGGCCGTCGCCCCTCTTCGCACGCCGCCGTCGATTCGGACCTCCCCGCGCCTTGCCATCGCACCTACGCGTTCGTGGTGAGCTTCTGGCCCACGCTGGCCCCTCCCCCTTCCCCATCTCGCGCTAGCCGTGCTGTTCGCCATGGATTCCGTCGCCGTATCCACCGTCGCAGAAGTGCCCGTCGAAGTAGCTCGCACGACCGGCCGTGGCATCGGCTTAGCCGGGCTGCGGACCAATTGCCTCGGGCCCATGACCGGCCTGTGGACCGGCCCAGACCGGGCTGCTGGCCTGTTGCCTCTGGAACCAGGCCGGCCCAGCCGGGCTGGAGGCCGGCTCCCCTGTTTTTTTTGGAGAGTTTCTTTTCCAATTTTCTCCCTTATGCACATGATTCCCTACTCCCTCGCGCACTTAGGGATATCGAACCCCGATGTTCGTCATGTTTCACCTTCCTCTCTCGAGTTGGGTGATTAAAGTTGTTGATGCTGAAAATAACTCATTAAAAGAATAAACTTAAAAAGAGGAATATAAAATTAATAACTTTTTCTCTGGACCTCAGAAAAATGTGTTCGATATACCAAAATGTTCAGAAAATGTGAATCACCCAGAATCATTATCATCATGCATAATTGATCACAACTACAATAATGTACTTTTAGTAGCACTAGAATCATTAAGTTTAAATATGGGGTTATTCCAAATAATGCCATAAATATAATGGGGACCCCATTTAACTTGTTGATCATGTTCAATGCTTCTAGGTGCATTTAAAATGTCATATCATCATTGTTGTATGCATTGCACAATTGCCATGTGTTGATTGTTGTTTTTTTGCTTTCCGGTGTTGTTTGCTCTCCGGTAGATCACGAATTCGGAGTTGAGCATCATTACTCCGACGAGCAGTTTGACTCCTCCACTCAACAAGGCAAGCGTAAATCCCCCCTCTGAGCATATCTTATCCTATTTTCCACAAGTATTTTCTCCACTATAATATTGCATGCGGTTCCAAATGTCAGTTTGATTCGGATTAGAGTATCCTATAGTTGCATTATGATTCCAATGCCATTACCTGGTTTCCCTCCTATTAACCATAGGTTTGTACTGTTGGCCTGAGCTACTTAACTATGCTATGTTGATGCTTAGCCATGCTTAGTAAATGCTTAGCTGTACGATGGAGGGTTCATGTTGGGAACAGGTGATGAATTGTGCAGATGATGGTGGAGAAATTGTGGTGACAGGTAATAAGATGTTAAAGGTGGGGATGAGAGCCACTGTGGTTGTGGTTCTTTGTCTCGTTCTCGCCGCCTAAGTGCGAGTTCTTTACCTCCGAACCAAGACTGAACGTGCAACCATGCGTGAGGCCTATTCAATTGCAGGAACCCACATAGACTAAATAACTCGAGCGGGGCTAGCCAGGGTCCTCTAGTCCGGGCTTCCATTTGCGCGTGCTGATGATGGTGGTATAACTGGTATGAGGATGGTGGTGTTAGGAAAATGAGTGGCCGTGGGGCGGGGTGTTGTGATCCTGGCAGTCCTACCGCCACTGATGATTCTGGGTTAGTCCTTAACGAGGGAGAAGTCGACACCGCTCCCACCCAGCCGGCTTTCCAAGGAAGAGAGCTAATTGTACAGGTAATGGGCCGGACGGTACGCGTGGCAAACATTGTACACCCCTGCTGGGTAAATCTTTTCGAAAAGCCGTGTCCACGTTAAGGACGACTTGGGAAAGGACGATAAGATCATAGAATAACTTGAACGGAATGATTAAAAACTGGTACTAAGATACCACTTCAAGATTGCAAGGTGAGCTTCCTCGAGGGTGATTCGGGAGGTGCCTTTGATGAACAGGTACAGTGGTTTGATAATGGTTGATGTTGAGAAAAGGTGATCGAAAGAAAAGAGTTATTTCTTACCCCTTTTCAAAATACTCTGATAGTCGATGCCATGGAGTTATGTTTTTATTAAATAAAATCAGCTTATGCAAAATAGCCATAAAACCTTGAAAGCCTCATCGAGCTAAAGCTCTATATTAATCTTGCGAGTTTGTCGAACCAACGTCGTTTGTTTTGTTTCAAGGAGGACTTCACTGCCCTCGAAGGTGGGTTCTTTGTGGACGTCGACGAGTAGTCTGGGGTTCCCAGGTGGAGTTTGGGACATCCCGGAACAGCTGGCGCTGGATGTTTATTTGTAGGCCTCTTAGGCCCTAATTTGGTTCTTGTTGTTTAGAACAACCTAATTTGCTTCTGCTTGTTGTAATGTTGGGTCTGTGACCTCTGGTTGTCATTTGCTATCTCCTCTATTATAAGAGTTGACTATTATGATTTGTGTCGTAGAGTCTGTGATGTGCCAGTTGTTCCACAAGTCTTGATCTCTCTATTATGCTTTGATAGTTGAGCCTGTGTTAAGGCATCAATCGGGGTGTTGTGTTGCCGGTGATTCCGAGCAACGTGATGACGTGAAACACACGTTCGTTGGGAGACTCGGGCGGATGAGAGCGGCGGGCGCGGCGGAGAGGAGGCGTCGGAGGGCGAGGAGGGCGCGCGTCTCGGAGCGCGGCGAGGAGGGCGAGGGAGCGCGCGGCGGCGTCGAGGGCGCGACGGCGGGCTCGGGCAGCCTGACGGCGTCGATTCGGCAGCGGCGCGGCTCTTCCTTCGTCAATCCCGGTTCGTGGCTCGAACCGGGGAGGAGGCCTGGGTATTTATACCCAGGGACCTCTAGTACCGGGTGGAGCCACGAACCGGTACTACCCTCTAGTACCGGTTCGTGGCTCCACCCGGTACTAGAGGTGTTTTCGCGGTGCACCAATCGTCGCGCGCAAATACACCTCTAGTATCGGGTGGAGCCACGAACCGGTACTAGAGGTGTTTTTTTTGCGCCAAATTTACAGTGACAAGTGTTTGAAATTGAATTTGAAAAGTGTTTGAATATGAATTCGAATAACTTATGCATACTTTTAAATCTGACAAAAATTTAAAACATGAAAAGTGTTTGAATTTGAATAACTAATCCAAAACCAATTTCTGTTTTCTAAATAATTATTCAAACTATTCAAACTATTAACCATTTTGATGTTTTCAATTAAAAATGCATTAACTAATATTGTTTGCATATTTTTGAATTTGACAATACTTTCAACATGAAAAGTATTGTAATTTTTGCTCTAGTTTCTTTTTCTTTTATATTTGATTTAATTGTTTCAATATTTATGAAAATCATATCTACATTTTCTGATTTTGTTTCTAAAAATTTGTAAAAATCATATCTATTGATTTTTTTATATATATTCATTTCATTTATCAATAGATTTAATTGTCCAAATCAAGTCAAATTATTTTCTAAAAATTTGTAAAAATCATATCTATTGATTATATATTATTCATTTCATTTATATCAATTGATTTAATTGTCCGCTTTTCTCTAGCGGGTTCTAGGGTTTCGTCGGAGAGGGGCTCCGGAGCTCTGAATCCCACCAAAAATTTGTAGTAATCATCTCTTTATTTTAAAAACATCCTTAACAACATCTCATACAGTTACATAAAAGGTTTAATACATTATTACACATCACGAACAGTTTTCATAACACAGTTACATTACTACATAAACAGACTTGTTGGGTCGGAGGTCGTAGGCTGGTTCTCGCGCGCACGTTTACGGCGGAGGACACGTGTGACACACGAGTCGTGATCGCAAAGCCGGGACTAAAGAAGCACACGGATCGTGTGTTTCTTTCAAACGCTTGTGAGCCGTTGGATCAGGGGTGTGTTTCTTTTGAGGGCTTGTGAGCTGTTGGATCAGCACTATCACGACCACTTCGTGAGCCACACAACCCTATATAGCCCACCTCTCAGACATGTTCGGCACTTATTGTGTACTCATTGTAGTTCATTTGGTATACAGAGCATTCGATTCCCTGCATACATCCGATGGTGCATTTGATATGTGGACACCCACGAGCCACCGTCGGGCTGTATGCAGGGGAAACCGTGTGTTTTTGTTCTATCTACAAATCCTTCAGTTCAACGACCGTATACAAAGCATTCGGATTCCCTGCATACGTCCAACGGTGTATTTGTTATGCGGGCACTCGGGAGCCACCGTTGGGCTGTATGCAGGGAAAACGTGTTTTTGTTCCAACTTCTCGAGCGTTTGTAAGTCGTTGGAGTATTTAGCCAGAACCAAAATCAGTGTTAGAGTTTTCCTTCACAGTTTTCAGAACACAGTTAAATAAAAGGTTTCATACATTATTACACATGACCACGAACATCCACTCTAGTGTCGTGGTATAAACTTCTTCATTTGCGTCCCTTTCTTCTGATTGTGCCGTAACCATGGACAATCTTCATCATTTTAACACGATGCTTGGTCAGTTTTCACTGTGAAGGGCGGAATTTCATGAAACTTATTGTAATTTTCTGACTGTGTCTGTCTTGTCCTCCACTCCCACGATGTTTCTTTTCCCTGAAAGAACTATGTGGCCGCTTTGGCTCATCGTATGATGTATTCACTTGCTTATCTTTTCTTTTTTTCGGTTTGGTAGACATGTCCTTCACATAGAAAACCTGAGCCACATCATTGGCTAGGACGAATGGTTCGGTGTGTTACCCAAGATTCTTGAGATCCACTGTTGTCATTCCGTACTGCGGTCTATGTTTACCCCGCCAGCTGTCAGGTTGACCCATTTGCACCGAAACAAAGGGAACTTAAAAGAAGGTCCATAGTAAAGTTCCCATATCTCCTCTATGTAACCATATATGTGTCCTTTTGCCCATAGTCGTTTGTTGCGTCAAAGCGGACACCACTTTTTTGGTTGGTGCCTTTTTATCTTGGTCGGCCGTGTAAAAATGTATTCCCATTTATCTCGTACCCTTTAAAAGTCAATATAGTCGAAGATGGTTGCTTGGCCAACAAGTATAGTTGTTCTCCAACAGTGGTGTCACTAATGAGACGTGTTTACACCAACCGTCGAAAGTCTTCACGTGTTCTCCATCAATCCAATCTTCAGGTTGCTCCTGGTTTTTCGAGCGTAAAATATTCTTGTGTTCCTTGATATATGGAGCCACCAAGCTGGAATTATGTAGAACTGTGTAGTGTGCTTGAGTGAAAGAATGCCCGTCCATACATATTGTTGATTTCTTTCCTAGCGTGCCTTTTCCACGCAGTCCCCTCATGGCGCGATTGAGGAACACCGATCGGCTTAAGATCAGGAATAAAGTCAACACAAAACTCAATGACCTCCTCTGTTCCATAGCCCTTGGATATGCTTCCTTCTGGCCTAGCACGGTTTTTAACATATTTCTTTAAGACTCCCATGAACCTCTCAAACGGAACATGTTGTGTAGAAATACAGGACCGAGAATCCTAATCTCTTCGACTAGGTGAACTACGAGGTGCGTCATAATATTGAAGAAGGTTGGTGGAAACACCAACTCGAAACTGACAAGACATTGGACCACATCCCTTCTGTAAACTTTGTGAGTTTCTAGATTGATTACCTTCTAAGAAATTGCATTGAGGAATGCACATAGCTTCACAATGGGTACTCGAACATTTTCCGGTAGAAGACCCCTCAATGAAACCGGAAGTAATTGTGTCATAATCACGTGGCAGTCATGAGACTTTAGGTTTTGGAACTTTTTCTCTGCCATATTTACCATTCCCTTTATATTCGACGAGTAGCCAGACGGGACCTTGATACTGCTCAGGACTTCAAAAAAGATCTCCTTCTCTTCTCTGGTAAGAGTGTAGCTGGCAGACCTTGATACTTCTCAGGATTCAGGTCGTCTCGTTCGTGCATACGTTGCTGGTGCAACCGTGCATCCGGTGTATCTTTCGTTTTCCCATACACGCCCAAGAAGCTTAGCAGGTTCATACAAAGATTTTTCGCACGTGCATCACGTCGATTGCAGAGCGAACATCTAGGATTTTCCAATAGGGTAGCTCCCAAAATATATTTCTTCTTTTCCACATGGGTACGTGTCCGTCTGCGTCATTCGGAACAGATTGTCCGCCAGGACCTTTCCAAAGATTACTTTTAAATCATTGACCATGCCATATATAACATCACCTTTAGGGAGGGCAGGCTTCTTCCGTTGATCTGCCTTACCTTTGAATGATTTTCTTTCTTTCTTACGGCATGGTTTGTTGGAAGAAATCGACGATGCCCCGGGTACACATTCTTGTTACCTAAATATACTTTTCAGTCTCACCTAAACAGTGCGTGCATGCATTATACCTTGTTTGACTGTCTGAAATGTTACTAAGAGCAGGCCAATCATTGATGGTTACAAACAACAACGCTCGTAGGTCAAATTCCTTTTGTTCGTGCTCATCCCACATACGTACACCTTCTTGACGCCACAATGATGACGTGAAACACACGTTCGTTGGGAGACCCCAAGAGGAAGGTATGATGTAGTCAGCAGCAAGTTTTCCCTCAGAAAGAAACCAAGGTTATCGAACCAGTAGGAGCAGCAACTCTTCAGAAGGTTGTCAACGGCGCCAGAAAAATAGTGTTGAGGGAGTCTGGACTGTTGACGTGGAATCTGCACACAACACAATCAAACTACTTTGCCCCAACGAAACAGTGAGGTTGTCAATCTCACTGGCTTGCTGAAAACAAAGGATTAAACGTATGGTGTGGAAAATGAGTATTAAATTGCAGAGAATGAAAAAGGAACAGTTTGCAGTTTGTGGTTGTTTAATCAGTGTAAAAGAATGGACCGGGGTCCACAGTTCACTAGTGGTGTCTCTCCATAAAAGATAACTAACATGTTGGGTGAACAAATTACAGCTGGGCAATTGACGAATAGTGAGCGCATGACAATGCATATACATGACATGTTGACTACTATGATATTTAATTGGGCATTACGACATAATACATAGACGTTATCCAACAGCATCTATGACTAATAATCCACCGCCGGGTTGTCATCCGAGTCCCCCGTTGGTATTAAGTTGCAAGCAACGGATAATTGCATTAAGTAAAGTGCGTAATGTAAACAAACACATATGCCGTGGACATAGCATCGTTAGGTTATCCCTAGTGGCAACAGCACATCCACAACCTTAGAACTTTCTGTCACTGTCCCAGGTTAAACGGAGACATGAACCCACTATCTAGCATAAATACTCTCTCTTGGAGTTACAAGCATCTACTTGGCCAAAGCATCTACGAGTAACGGAAAGCATGCAAGATCTTAAATAACATATAAGATAGATTGATAATCAACTTGACATAATATTCAATATTCATCGGATCCCAGCAAACACAACATGTAGCATTACAATAATATGATCTTGATCATGTAGGGCAGCTCACAAGATCTAAACATGATGGCACAAAGTGGAGAGACAACCATCTAGCTACTGCTATGGACCCGTAGTCCAAGGATGAACTACTCACGCATCACTCCGGAGGCAGGCATGGCGATGTAGAAGCCTCCGGTGACGATTCCCCTCTCCGGCAGGGTGCCGGGAAGAGGTTCTGAACCCTCCCGAGCTAGGGTTGACGACGGCGGCGTCTCTGGAACTTTTCGTGGATATTTGCTCAGGTACTTAGGGTTTTCGCGTCGGGGGGAATAAGTAGGCGAAAGGGCGGCGGCTGCGGACCCCCGAGGGGCCCACACCACCCAGGGCGCGGCAGAGGGGGGCCCGCGCCCTGGTGCGTGTGGCCTCCTGGTGGCCCTCCTCTGCTGCTCCTTCGCTCCGTCAGGTGTTCTGGAAAAATAGGCACCCCCGTGTAGTTTCGTCCAATTCCGAGAATATTTCCAGACTAGCTTTTCTGGAATACAAAAACAGCAGAAAACAGGAACTGGCACTTCGGCATCTTGTTAATAGGTTAGTCCCAAAAAATGTATAAAAGTGATATAAAGTAGATGCAAAACATGTAGCAATTGGTATAAAACAAGCATGGAACATCAAAAATTATAGATACGTTTGAGACGTATCAGCATCCCCAAGCTTAGTTCCTACTCGTCCTCGAGTAGGTAAACGATAAAAAAAATAATTTTTGAGGTGACATGCTACTATCATAATCTTGATCATATAATATTGCAAGGCACATGTAAATGAATGAAGTGATCCAAGTCAATGGTCTATAATTTGCTACCAAATAGATAATGAGTAAACAATGAATCACACAAGCTAAACGTTTTCATGAATAGTACTTTCGAGACAAGCATCAAACAGTTTTGCATAAGTGTTAACTCATAAAGCAATAGTTTCTAACAAAAGGTATTTAATCAACACAAAGGAAGAATTTAGTTTCAGCATTTGCTTCAACTTTCAACATATTTATCTCATGGATATTGTCAACACAAAGTAGTATAACAAGTCCAATACATTGCATATAACGCATGTTGTAACAAAGTTGACACTAGTGTTTGCTTGTGGAAGACAGAAAGAATAGGAAAACTGACTCAACATAAAAGTAAAAGAAAGGCCCTTCGCAGAGGGAAGCAGGGATTAAATCATGTGCTAGAGCTTTTAGGTTTTTGAAAGCATATAGAGATTGCATAAAATATTTGATACTCCTCCCAACCTTGCTAACACAAGCCATGGCTAACCGAATCCTCGGGTGCCTTCCATCAATCACATACCATGGAGGAGTATCTATTTTTGAGAGGTGTTTGTTAATTGTCAACGAATGGTAGCGGGTGAGAACAGTATTCTACCTGTCGAACGGACTTTTAAGAGCGGCTCCCATGAAGGACGTTATTTCTACCAGCAAGGCAGATCATCCCTCTTTCTCTTTGGTTTACACACATTCAGGTATTTCACTGTTTGTCATTGCTTACTGATGAATCAGGGCAAAAGTGTGAAGAGAATTAATTGGTTAAAGTTGTAATTAATTGGGACTGGGCACCCCGTTGCCAGCTCTTTTTGCAAGTTATTGGATAAGCGGATGTATATGCCACTAGTCCAGGTGTAAAAGTCCACTCGACAAATAGAATAAAGAATAACCACACTAATTCCTCATGAGCTAGTAAACATTGACACAAAAAGGGAATAATAACATTTTGAATAATTTAAAGGTAGCACATGAAAAATTTACTTGGAGTGGCAAGGAAATACCACATATAGGTAGTTATGGTGGACACAAATGGCATGGATTTTGGCTCAAGGATTTGGATGCACGAGAAGCATTCCCTCTCAGTACAGAGTTTAGGCTAGCAAGGTTATGTAAGCAAACAAGAATATCAACCCGTACACCAAGTTTTATATGACAAACATATTGCAAACGTTATAAGACTTCATACCGTCTTCCTTGTTAACCAAACCCTGTTATTAGAAAATATCTAGACCTTAGAGGTACCACCGATGCAAACCAAATTTTCAACAAGCTTTACGGTAGTTCTTCACTAATAGGCTTAACTCATGTGATGCACAATTTAATCATGATCTACTTGTTAACTCAAAACAATTGACAAGCATCAAGTTATCCATTTTAGTGATCTACAAGATTAAGCAAGTTTTTCCTTATACCAATTACCACATGCAACATTTTCTGAACCAACCAAACACCAATCAATTTATTTCATCAACTCTCCAAACAAATATAAGTGAAGCAAGAGAGTACTTTCTACAAAAGAAAGCTAATAGCTCTGACAAGAGATACATGAAAACAAGAGCTAAAAGCTGAACAGCGCTAGATATGAATACTCAACAAATATAAGTGAAGAATAGGAGTATTCTCATGAAAAAGCGGAGCGTGTCTCTCTCCCAATCAAGAATGCTAGGGTCCAGTCAAGCTTTATTGAAAATAAAAGTGCAATACTGAAAATAAAAACACACAGACGCTCCAAGAAAAGCACATATGATGTGAAAGAATTAAAATATAGTTTCACTAGAGATGACCTGATAATTTTGACGATGAAGAAGGGGATGCCTTGGGCATCCCCAAGCTTAGACGCTTGAGTCTTCTTGAAATATGCTGGGGAGATCCATGGGAGCCTCCCCAAGCTTAAGCTCTTCACTCTTCTTGATCCTATTATATCATCCTTCTCTCTTGACCCTTGAAAACTTCCGTCACACCAAACTCAAAGTAGATCTCATTAGAGGGTTAGTGCATAATCAAAAATTCACATGTTCTATAAAGACGCAATATGATTTGTTACTTTAAACATTAGCTACAGCCACTGATGTTATGTGAAGCTCTTCCACCCAAAAAAGAATTTCACTCAACACTAGTAAAAGAGAGAATGCGAAAAATAAAAAGGCATAATCTGTCTAAAACAGAACAGTCCGCAAAGACGAATTTTTTCGAGGCACTTACGACGCTCAGATCGAGAAACTCTGAACTAATGAAAGTTTCAGACATTCATAAAGATTACGCACAAAAAATTTCAGATTTTTAACAATCTGGTGATTTTAGGAATTTCGTACAGTGAACAGCAAAAATCTGTTTCTGCGCAGCAATCAAAATTAAGCATCATCTTATCATTAGAGGCTACTCTTGGCACAACAATGCGAGAAAATAAAGATACAAAGGAGTTGCTACAGAAGTAAACAAACTCCTTGACTCAATAAAAGAAAAATTGCAGAAAAATAAAATGGGTTGCCTCCCATAAGCGCTTTTCTTTAACGCCTTTTAGCTAGGCACAAAGCATGCATCAAGTATTACCAAGTGAAGAAGCATCAACATTCTTACGCTTAGCTCTCTTACCTTTACCTTTATCTTTAGGAAATACTTGGTTACACATAGGTGAAGAGGCGAAATTCATAGTGCCTTGGCCCACATCTATTATTGCTCCAAAGCGTTTCAACAGGACCTTCCAAGCGTAATTTGTCCTACTCCTGCACATTCAATGACAAGATAATCAATAGATATTGTTATCCCTAAGAGTTTTGTAAATACTCCTTCTACTCCCCTTGGTAATTTAATAGTATTATCACCCAAAGTTATACAATCTTCGCATTTGGAAAGCTCCCAAAGATTTAAGGAATCATAAATATTCTTGGGCATTAAACAGAATTCAGACATAATATCACAGCGAGAATGAAAAGTTTCACCATTTATAACAACTTTTACTGAGGGAATCCATCCCGATGGTTCAAAATTTACTGGCACATTATCATAATGTTCACGAATCTGATTATACCCTTCTTTAGACCAGATATGTTCGTTTCAAGAGCGTTAAGTCTATCACTTATGCTTGTCAAAGCCAAATCAATTTTAGTGATTGGGGGCTAGAAATTGTAATCAATTTTTTTATAGCATTAAAAGCTTGATCCCCATCATAACGAAGGAAATCTCCTCCTACCACAGCATCTAAAGCATATCTGTAGCAAAGAACAAGACCAAAATAAAAGCTACTAAGAAGCAGGCTTAAAGTCATTTTAGGTTCAGTTTTAGCATAGGACTCAGATATTCTAGACCAAGCATCTTTAAAACTCTCCTCACTCCCTTGCTTGAAAGTGAAGATCTCTTCTTCAGGTGACATTACTACTGGAACAGGGCTAGACATGATGACTAACAGAAAACAAAACTGAAAATAAACTAAATGCAAGTAACTAATTTTTTTGTGTTTTTGATAATTGAAAGCAAACAAGATAAAATAAAATAAACTAAGCAAGACAAAAACAAAGTAAAGAGATTGGAAGCGTGAAACTCCCCTTGCAGAAGACTGCTGTCTCCCCGGCAACGGCGCCAGAAAAATAGCTTGATGACGTGAAACACACGTTCGTTGGGAGACCCCAAGAGGAAGGTATGATGTAGTCAGCAGCAAGTTTTCCCTCAGAAAGAAACCAAGGTTATCGAACCAGTAGGAGCAGCAACTCTTCAGAAGGTTGTCAACGGCGCCAGAAAAATAGCTGTGCAGGGAGTCTGGACTGTTGACGTGGAATCTGCACACAACACAATCAAACTACTTTGCCCCAACGAAACAGTGAGGTTGTCAATCTCACTGGCTTGCTGAAAACAAAGGATTAAACGTATGGTGTGGAAAATGAGTATTAAATTGCAGAGAATGAAAAAGGAACAGTTTGCAGTTTGTGGTTGTTTAATCAGTGTAAAAGAATGGACCGGGGTCCACAGTTCACTAGTGGTGTCTCTCCATAAAAGATAACTAACATGTTGGGTGAACAAATTACAGCTGGGCAATTGACGAATAGTGAGCGCATGACAATGCATATACATGACATGTTGACTACTATGATATTTAATTGGGCATTACGACATAATACATAGATCGTTATCCAACAGCATCTATGACTAATAATCCACCGCCGGGTTGTCATCCGAGTCCCCCGTTGGTATTAAGTTGCAAGCAACGGATAATTGCATTAAGTAAAGTGCGTAATGTAAACAAACACATATGCCGTGGACATAGCATCGTTAGGTTATCCCTAGTGGCAACAGCACATCCACAACCTTAGAACTTTCTGTCACTGTCCCAGGTTAAACGGAGACATGAACCCACTATCTAGCATAAATACTCTCTCTTGGAGTTACAAGCATCTACTTGGCCAAAGCATCTACGAGTAACGGAAAGCATGCAAGATCTTAAATAACATATAAGATAGATTGATAATCAACTTGACATAATATTCAATATTCATCGGATCCCAGCAAACACAACATGTAGCATTACAATAATATGATCTTGATCATGTAGGGCAGCTCACAAGATCTAAACATGATGGCACAAAGTGGAGAGACAACCATCTAGCTACTGCTATGGACCCGTAGTCCAAGGATGAACTACTCACGCATCACTCCGGAGGCAGGCATGGCGATGTAGAAGCCTCCGGTGACGATTCCCCTCTCCGGCAGGGTGCCGGGAAGAGGTTCTGAACCCTCCCGAGCTAGGGTTGACGACGGCGGCGTCTCTGGAACTTTTCGTGGATATTTGCTCAGGTACTTAGGGTTTTCGCGTCGGGGGGAATAAGTAGGCGAAAGGGCGGCGGCTGCGGACCCCGAGGGGCCCACACCACCCTAGGGCGCGGCAGAGGGGGGCCCGCGCCCTGGTGCGTGTGGCCTCCTGGTGGCCCTCCTCTGCTGCTCCTTCGCTCCGTCAGGCGTGTTCTGGAAAAATAGGCACCCCCGTGTAGTTTCGTCCAATTCCGAGAATATTTCCAGACTAGCTTTTCTGGAATACAAAAACAGCAGAAAACAGGAACTGGCACTTCGGCATCTTGTTAATAGGTTAGTCCCAAAAAATGTATAAAAGTGATATAAAGTAGATGCAAAACATGTAGCAATTGGTATAAAACAAGCATGGAACATCAAAAATTATAGATACGTTTGAGACGTATCACACAACTCTAAAAGTTCTTCAACCAATGGCCTCAGGTACACATCAATGTCGTTGCCGGGTTGCTTCGGGCCTTGGATGAGCACTGGCATCATAATGAACTTCCGCTTCATGCACAACCAAGGAGGAAGGTTATATATACATAGAGTCACAGGCCAGGTGCTATGACTGGAGTTCTGCTCCCCGAAAGGATTAAAGCCATCTGTACTTAGACCAAATCTTAAGTTCCATGCGTCATCTGAAAATGTCGAGAACTCTCTGTCGATATTTCTCCACTGCGACCCATCAGCGGGGTGTCTCAGCATCATGTCTTTCTTACGGTCTTCTTTGTGCCATCGCAACAACTTGGCATGCTCTTTGTTTTGGAACAAACGTTTCAACCGTGGTATTATAGGAGCATACTACATCACCTTGGCAGGAACCCTCTTCCTGGGGCGATTGTCGCCCTCAACATCACCAGGGTCATCTCGCCTGATCTTATACCGCAATGCACCACATACCGGGCATGCATTCAAATTCTCGTGCTCACCGTGGTAGAGGATGCAGTCATTGATGCATGCATGTATCTTCTGCACCTCTAATCCTAGAGGGCAGACCACCTTCTTTGCTTCGTACATACTAGAGGGCAATTCATTATCCTTTGGAAGCATTTTCTTCAATATTTTCAGCAACTTTTCAAATTCCTTGTCAGAAGTACCATTTTCTGCCTTCCATTGTAGCAATTCCAGTGTGGTACCCAGCTTTTTCTGGCCATCTTCGCAATTTGGGTACAACAATTTTGTGTGATCAGCTGATATGTATCAAACGTATCTATAATTTTTGATGTTCCATGCTGTTATTATATCAATTGCTACATGTTTTATTTACACTTCATAGCATTTTTATGCATTTTCTGGGACTAACCTATTTACAAGATGCCGAAGTGCCAGTTCCTTTTTCTGCTGTTTTTCTCCTTAAGAAAGGCTAGTCGCAAAATATTCTCGGAATTGGACGAAAATCAACGTGTGCAAATATCTCATCGGAAGACTCCAGAAGCCAGAAGGGGAGACGGAGTGGGGCCACGAGGCAGCCACGCCACCCTAGGGCGCGGCAGGGGGTGGGCCCACGCCCAGCCCTGGCGTGGCCGCCTCGGTTGCCCTCCGACGCCGCCTTTTCGCCTATATATTCCCGATGTCCCGAAAACCCTAAAAACACCGATCATATTCCATGAAAAGTTCCGTCGCCGCCGTCGTCGTCAACCCTAGATCGGGAGGGTTCTAAAGCTCTACCCGGCACCGTGCCGGAGGGGAGATCCTCACCGGAGGCCTCTACACCGCCATGCCGGCCTCCGGATTGATGCATGAGTAGTTCATCCTTGGACTACGGGTCCATAGCAGTAGCTAGATGGTTGTCTCTCCACCTTGTACCTCCATGTTTAGATCTTGTGAGCTGCCTAACATGATCAAGATCATCTTATTGTAATGCTACATGTTGTGTTTGCTGGGATCCGATGAATATTGATACTATGAGCAAGTTGTTTATCAATCTATTTATTTATATTGTTTATGATCTTGCATGCTCTCCGTTGCTAGTAGATGCTTTGGCCAAGTAGATGCTTGTAACTCCAAGAGGGGTATTTATGCTAGATAGTGGGTTCATGCCTCCAGTAATCTGGGCTCGGGATGACAGAAACGACTAAGGTTGTGGATGTGCTGTTGCCACTAGGGATAAAACAATGATGCATTGTCTACGTGTCATTTGCATTGTTTATATTACACACTTTACTTCATGCAATAATCTGTTGTTTGCAACTCAATACCGGAAGTGGTGCGGATGCTATCCGGAAGGTGGATTATTTAGGCATAGATGCATTGGATAGCAAGTCTATGTACTTTGTTGTAATGCCCAATTAAATCTCATAATAATCATCTTGTCATATATATTGCATTGTCATGCGCTCATTATTTGTCAATTGCCCAGCTGTAATTTGTTTACCCAACATGTTAGTTATCTTTTATGGAGAGACACCACTAGTGAACTGTGGACCCCGGTCCATTTCCTCATACTGATAAAACCACCAACTTCAATCATTTGTTCTCTGTTACTTTCTGCACTCATAAATGTTTTCCACACAATACGTTTAATCCTTTGTTTTCAGCAAGCCGGAGAGATTGACAACCTCTCTGTTTCGTTGGGGCAAAGTAGTTTGCTTGTGTTGTGTGCAGGTTCCACGTCAGTTGCGCCGCTGACAACCTTCTGAAGAACCTCCATGTCCTCCTGGTTCGATAAACCTTGGTCATATTTCAAGGGAAAACTGCTGCTGCACTACATCATACCTTCCTCTTGGGGTCTCCCAACGAACGTGTGTTGTCACGGTCAACAAGCAGATCTTCTGGTGCTGTTGCTGGGAAGTAATAAAACACTCTACCGTTAACACGCCATCAAGACATTTTCTGGCGCCGTTGCCGGGGATACTGGAATCTCCAGATAGGGGAGTCTCATACTTCCAATCTCATTACTTTGTTTTTGTTTTGTTTTGCTTAGTTTATTTTATTTTATCTTGTTTGCTGTTAAAACCCAAAAACGCAAAAAAAAAATCCTGCATTTAGTTTATTTCGGTTTGTTATTTTCTTGTTCTGTTTTAATTTTGCTAAAATGAGTAATCCTGAAAACACTAAGTTGTGTGACTTCACTAGCACAAACAACAATGATTTCATATGCACACCTATTGCTCCTCCTCCTACCACAGCAGAGTTCTATGAAATTAAACCTGCACTGTTAAATCTTGTTATGAAAGACCAATTTTCTGGTGTTAGTACTGATGATGCTGCTGCTCACCTTAATAATTTTGTTGAGCTATGTGATATGCAAAAGTATAAATAGGTAGAGGGTGATATTATTAAACTGAAATTATTTCCTTTCTCCTTGAGAGGAAGAGCTAAAGAATGGTTGCTATGTTTGCCTAGAAATAGTATTGATTCTTGGACTAAGTGTAAAGATGCTTTCATTGGAAAATATTATCCTCCTGCTAAAATCATATCTTTGAGAAGTGGCATTATGAACTTTAAGCAATTTGATAATGAGCATATTGCCCAAGCTTGGGAAAGAATGAAATCATTGGTTAAGAATTGTCCCACTCATGGACTGACTACTTGGATGATTATTCAAACCTTTTATGCAGGATTGAATTTTTCTTCAAGGAATTTATTGGATTCAGCTGCTGGAGGGACCTTTATGTCCATCACTTTGGGTGCTACAACAAAGCTTCTTGATGATATGATGGTAAACTATTCTGAATGGCACACCGAAAGAACTCCAACAGGTAAGAAGGTAAATTCTGTTGGGGAGATCTCCTCTTTGAATGATAAGGTTGATGCCATTATGTCTATGCTTTCGAATGGTCATGCTACTATTGATCCAAATAATGTTCCTTTAGTTTCATTGGTTGCACAAGAAGGGAATGTTGATGTGAACTTCATTAAAAATAATAATTTCAACAACAATGCCTACAGGAATAATTTTGGTAATAGCAACTATAGGCCATATATTGCATTGTCATGCGCTCATTATTTGTCAATTGCCTAGCTGTAATTTGTTTACCCAACATGTTAGTTATCTTTTATGGAGAGACACCACTAGTGAACTGTGGACCCCGGTCCATTTCCTCATACTGATAAAACCACCAACTGCAATCATTTGTTCTCTGTTACTTTCTGCACTCATTACTGTTTTCCACACAATACGTTTAATCCTTTGTTTTTAGCAAGCCGGAGAGATTGACAACCTCTCTGTTTCGTTCGGGCAAAATAGTTTGCTTGCGTTGTGTGCAGGTTTCACGTCAGTTGCGCCGCTGACAACCTTCTGAAGAACCTCCGTGTCCTCCTGGTTCGATAAACCTTGGTCATATTTCAAGGGAAAACTACTGCTGCACTACATCATACCTTCCTCTTGGGGTCTCCCAACGAACGTGTGTTATCACGGTCAACAAGCAGATCTTCTGGGGCTGTTGCTGGGAAGTAATAAAACACTCTACCGTTAACACGTCATCATCAGCTAACATGCGCTCCAACTTCAACCTCTCGTTTTCACTTCCGCAGTTTATCTGTGCATCACGAATGGCCTGACGAAAATCATCATTGGGCTCATCAACAATGGGCTCTTCTTCAGCTTCGTCTTCCCCCATTGTAGTACCGCCGTGTTCACTGAACATAGGATAGTTGTCATTATCCTCTTCTTCTTCATCGTCTTCCATTATAACCCCTCTTTCTCCGTGTTTGGTCCAACAATTATAGTTGGGCATAAAACCATGCTCTATCAGGTGTATGTGAATTGTTCTTGAGGAAGAGTAATCCTACTCATTCCGACAGGCTTTGCATGGACAACACATAAAACCATTCCGCGTGTTTGCCTCAGCCACATTGAGAAAAGAACGCAGGCCTTGAATGTACTCGTTAGAGCGTCGGTCAGCGGACATCCATGGATGGCTCATCTGCATTATATAAGTAAATCAAACGCAATCACGATGCTAAAATTATCAATAAAAGATGAAAGGTTTTAGTTGCTAACCTCTTGGGACACTTCAATAGAAGGGGTGCCACCAAATCTTGACAAATCGTGGAGAAAACGGGGATAAACTCGATCTCGGTGGTGAAGAACAGAGGAGAAGGAAGCTCGCTAGCTCGGGCATTTCATCGAACACTTCTTGTGCATAGGAAGGAACAACAAACTAGCACACACCTCTCACCTCTTATATGCTGGAAAAAAAAGAGAGAGGGTCTTTCTTCCTAGCCCTTTGCCCTGCCATGTGCCACACACACAGAAGTTTTCCTGCATTTCTATTCTGGCAGGGAAGCGAACTGCTTCTGCTATGACTTACTTTTCTCTACCTCCTGAAAAGGTAGCCAGGATTGTGGAGCTGGATGATGATGTGTTGCCAAGGACTGATCTACAACTAGCTTTACTTGATGCTGACAGACCTCGAGATAATGAGATACCATTTGCCCCTAATGACTGTGCCTCTGTTATGGAGCTAGGAGCCGAGAATCCTCTTCTGTCGTCGTCGATGTCTATGCTGAATCTTGGATTTCTGGAGGACCCACTGACACAGCTGAACAGGGGTCTGATGGCACGGCGGTGGTTCCTGTTGCACCACCTGCAATCACTCGCTCTCGTGCTCGTAAGACTAAAATTGAAACTCCTCTTGTTAATTCTCAAGTTCGCCGCTCCCCTCGGTTTCTCAATTCTGGTTTCATGCATACATCCTTAACAGATGCTACTAGGTCTCGTGCTCCTTCGGCTAAGCGTGCCATACCGCTAGCCGTCCTCCAGGTGGCCGAGATGCAGCGCATTGGCATAGAAGAGTGTCATGTTGATCCTGAAGAGCTATCTGAAGCTCGACTTCGTCAAGCACGTCAGTAAAATGTGTCTTCAGCACTGTGTCAACCATTAGTTAAAAGATCCATGGGGGTCGTTCCTTTTGGTAGTTAAATGTTGGTCCCTTTGTGTCATGTTATCTGAACCTAAGTCTCATCGTATGTGTCTGTCGTGTCAGTACTGGTGTGCTTGTGGCTTGCATGCCCTTGCCTTCTATGTCGTTTGTTTATGGATCTGTTAAACATAATTTGGAGAATTTTATGCTGGAATATTCGTGGTATCAATATGCATGAAAAGTGGCCCATTGTGAGAAACAAAATTGATGAAAGCCTTGCCTCCATTGTGTGTTTCCAAGAAACAAAATGTGATGATTTTTCTCTAAGCTATATCAGGAATTTTGCCCCTAAAAGATTTGATAATTTTGCTTTCATCCCCTCGGATAGTGCCTCGGGTGGTTTACTTGTGCTATGGGTGGGTAACCTCTTCTCTGCTTCAGTTATCCAGCAAGAAAGCTTTGGGATTGTGATCCATTTCACCTCCACGATGTCCCTGTGATGGGGTTGCTCGTGAGAATTTCATCGCTTGGCTCTTCAGTCTTGATATGAATGATGATGACCTATGGCTCTTCTTGGGGGATTTCAATCTCTATCGATACTCGGATAGTCGTAATAGACAGGGAGCAAATCTCTCTGACATTGCTACTTTTAACGAGGTGATCCGCTATTTAGGGCTTATTGAACTCCCTATCAAGGGAAGATCGTATACTTGGAGCAATATGCAATCGGAGCCCCTCATGGAGCAGCTTGACTGGTTTTTCACTTTGGCTAGTTGGACGATCAAGTTCCCCAACACTCCGGTACACCCCCTGGCTAGACCAACTTCTGATCACATCCCTTGTGTGGTCACCATTGGCACTTCCATTCCTAAAGCAAAAGTTTTCCACTTCGAAAATCATTGGGTGAGAATGCCTGGCTTTCTTGAGGTGGTAGACAGAATTTGGAACATCCACTGCCCGGGCGATGGTGCCAAATGCATCTCTGCAAAGCTTAAACTCTTGAGGAAAGGCTTGAAACAATGGAGTACTAGCATATCCATGCTTAATAAACTTGTAGACAACTGTAATTCAGTTATCTTGATGCTGGATGAATTTGAAGAGCAGCGCTCCCTTGAGGTGACTGAATGGAATTTCAGAAATATTATTAAAGCTCGGCTGGCTCATTTGCTGCAATGCAAACAAGACTACTGGAGAAAACGTTGCACTGCCAAATGGGCTAAATTTGGGAGTGAAAACACTTCAAACTTCCATGCTATTGCAACCATTAGGTACAGAAAAAGCACCATCTCCTCCTTATCAAGACCTGATGGCTCGCTTGGAGTTGATCATCATGAAAAGGCAGGTATTCTAAGAAGTACTTGTAATGAGAGGTTGGGAACTATTGTGCCGTTGGATCCTACTTTTGACTTCTCTGAATTTATTAATCCTGCTGCGGATCTTGATGCTCTGTCCTCGCCTTTTACCAGCAAAGAAATTGATGAGGCGGTCGCTGATCTTCCCTCTGACAAGGCACCTGGGCCAGATGCTTTTAATGGCTTATTTGTCAAAATTTGTTGGCCTGTGATCAAATATGACTTTTACAGGCTTATTCAGGAGTTTTGGGAGGGCACTGTCGACCTCCAGAGCATTAACGATGCTTTCATCACCTTAATCCCCAAGATCAATGCGCCTGAGGGGCCTAATGACTATAGACCAATCTCTCTACTCAACACGTGTTTTAAACTGATCACCAAACTCCTTGCCAATCGGCTACAAACAAAAATTCTTAAGTTGGTGCATGTGAACCAGTATGGCTTTCTAAAAACACGCACCATTCAAGACCGTATTGCCTGGGCTTATGAGTATATTCATCAGGTGCAGAGTTCGGGGAGGGAAGCTGTGATTCTGAAGCTAGATTTTGCTAGGCATTTGACACTATTGGTCATCAGGCTATTCTCCAAATATTAAGATGCAAGGGTTATAGTGATAGGTGGATCGGATGGATTAATTCTATCTTCACTACTGGCTTCTCTTCTGTCCTTCTTAATGGAGTGCCTGGAAAGAAATTCCCTTGTCGTCGAGGGTTTCGTCAAGGTGATCCGGTATCGCCAGTCCTCTTTGTCGAAGGAGCTGATCTTCTCCAATCCATGGTTAATGCTTTGGCCACCGAGGGCACCATTGTAGCTCCCCTACCCTTGCCTGAGACTGATTTCCCTATAGTCCAATACGCCGATGATACCCTGTTGATTGTCCAAGCATGTCCTTTGCAGCTGCAGGCCCTCAAGGCAATCATTCAGCGATTTTCCTCGGCTACTGGTCTATTCGTGAACTACAGTAAAACCTGCATGATGCCCATCAATATCTCTGCGAGTAGGCTTGCTGATCTTGCGGCCACTTTTGGATGTGTCGCGGGTTCCCTCCCCTTCCCATATCTAGGCCTCCCCTTGGGCACCTCCAGACCTACTATCGGTGACATTTCCCCCATCGTTGATCAGCTTGAGAGGTGGCTTAATGCCACTGCTCGATTCTTGGATTATGGGCCAGAGTTAACTTGGTGAATTCAGTCCTCTCCTCGCTCCCAACTCACTACCTTTGCTCCCTTAAAATTCACAAAGGCATCATAAAAGTTTTTGATAGAGGGAGACGTCATTGTTTGTGGGCTAAGGAGGAGGAGTCGAGCTCTCCCCATTCACTCACTGCCTGGGATTTGGTTTGTCGTCCGAAACGTCACGGTGGATTGGGTATCTTAAACATGGAAATTCAGAACACTGCGCTGCTACTGAAACAATTACACAAATTTTTCTGCAAGGCAGATATTCCGTGGGTTAAGCTTGTTTGGTCCCTCTATGGCGATACCCCTCCACATGCCCAGTCAGTTCGTGGCTCTTTCTGGTGGCGTGATATATTCAGCCTGATCAATATCTACAGAAGTATTACTACCTCTGCTGTGGGTGATGGCAAAACTACCCTGTTCTGGAAGGACTTTTGGAATAACAATGCTCTCCTCTGTGATCAATTTCCGCACCTTTTCTCTTATGTACATGAGGAGGATCTTTCTGTTGCAGCTGTTGCTGCCAGACTGAACAGCCCTGCGCAGCTATTTCACCTCCCTCTGTCTGTCCAAGCCTATGATGAGCAGCAGCAAATGCAACAACTTGTTCTGGAAATGGAGATGGACTCTACAGTCTCAGACGCCCGCAAATTTGTGTGGGGAAACTCAGTTTACTCCTCAGCCAGATACTATAATTTCATTTTTGCTAATGCACCTAGAGACAGTGCCCTCGATCTCATCTGGGCTTCCAAATGCCTGCCTAAACTGAAGATTTTCTTGTGGTTACTTATGAAGGATCGTCTCAATACGAAAGACCTGATGCTGAGGAAACATTGGCACGTGGAGGGTGGGCCTCATTGTGTCCTATGTGCAACCCAATCACTTGAAACTAGTGATCATCTCTTCTATGACTGCCCCTTCGCCATGAATTGTTGGGCTGCCATTGGAGTCATATCGAATTCCCAGCTCACTATCTCGCAGAGAACATTGCAGGCAAAGCAGCTGTTCGGGGGGCCATGCTTCATGGAGGTGTTTGCTTCTGCTACTTGGAACATTTGGAAGTCTCGCAATGAACTGATCTTTCAGAACCAAGCCTGCTCTTTCAATGGCTGGAAAGTTCGTTTCCAGGGAGATTTGCTTTTGCATCAGCATAGAGTCAAAGGCTCTCGTGTCACACCTCTTGTGGATTGGACTAGACTAGTTTTTACTTAATCATGTACTTTTTATTCTGTTTTGAACCCCCTTAGACTGTATCCTGATTTTTGAGGCCTGGTGTTTTCGGGCACCTATATAATGGAAAATTAACCGTAGGGGATTCCCCTACGGTAACGCGCTTCAAAAAGACATATATAGAGCAGAGGACCTCTAGTCCCGGTTCGTAAGACGGACCGGGACTAGAGGTGTCTCGCACGTGGCCCTGCGGGCCAGACCCCTCTAGTTTCGGTCCGTATTACGAACCGGGACTAGAGGTCCCTAACGAACCGGGACTAGTCTGTTGCGTCCTCGTAGCCTTTGAACCGGGACAAGTCACCCCCTCTAGTCCCGGTTCGTAACCCAACCGGGACTAGAGTCCGATGTGGCTCTGGACGAAACCCCTTGTTTCTACTAGTGCCCGGTCAGAGCCGTCTTGTTGCCAGGACACAAGGAGGCAAAGCGGCCATGTGCTTTTGCTGATGGGGAGAGCATACACTGCACTAAGTTCCCCGTGCTCTGTGAAAACGCCGCTCAGACTGGACCTCCGTCCTCGTCCGCAAAGAGAAGCGCTGCCGAGGACGATCAGGCAACGCCGAGTAAATAGAAGTAGTGTTTTGCGGAGATAATGTTGAATGTACGATCAGGGTAGATTACACTGGGTGCGGAGCAGCGTTTCAATTTTTGTATCTCATGAACTCAATGGCAGTCGAGCGGGAACAACAGTACCAGCATTCGGAGTAGCATTCAACATCCGGAGGAACTACTCGGTGCAAAAGGACCGTGCTGCGTCCAAGTAGGACACATGGAACCTAGATGTGCCAGAGTATGAAAGATTACATGCCGCATGATCTCTTCATGCGGTATTTGCACGCTCCACATGCTTCCCATGTGTTTCATGCATGTTTTCTATCGTGTTGAAGATCCATGGTGAGCACAAGGTGGTATGAGACTCCAAAGCACCCTTTTGGATTGCCTATTTTTTACATTGGTAGCTCACCATCAGTTACCAAAAAGTTGTCTTCACCGTCACGAAGTTTACCTACTATAAACAGGTATGGCTCCTTGTTCTTCAAAAGATGGAAACCATGTTGGCTTCGTCGCAAGCATATGCTGTCAGCTTGCATGATTGGTGAGGTGGTAAGGCCATGGGCCTTGGCAAGGATGACCAAGGATGCCGGAGCTCGGTCATCACCTTTCTTTGGTGGTTGCTATGGATTGGCGACACTGCCACCGCCTTCAATAATTGTTTCATACCTAATGTCGCCACCTTCTCTAGGACCATCGACAATGCCATGGATTGGCTCGGAAGCTGGCCAAAGAGATGGAGAATCAGACTGATACAATGATGCATACCTGCATCGTCTGCTAGCTGTGTTGTAGTCTGGCTAATGCCTTGCTGAAAATGTTGTTGATCTATCCTTTTTCTTGAGCAATTAAGTGATCTTGTTACCACAATTTGTCACCCTTCTTGATTTACTCAATTACTCAATTTGCCATGGATTGTCAAAACAAAAGTTGCAAGCTAGCCTCAGATTAGTGCTCAACATGGACAAAGAATTGTCTCGATTATAAACTCGGAAGTTCTCTCTATGTATTGAATTCTAATATGAACTGCTCATTTTTTTTGAAAAAAAGAAATTTGAACTACTAATGTATTCATACATGCACGCACAATCCGTTTAAACCTCTTCATTACACAACACCGTGTGCATGACAAAATCAGTTAATATAAGAACAATTCAGGGGTTTGCGATTACTAGTTTAGCAATGGAGACATCGAGTAACTGATGGTGACTGCGTTATTTCGAAAGAGAAATCAGGGAGATGAGTGGCAGCCGACAGCATAATACTGTTCGACCTTCTACCTTCTTTGTCATCATTTACTAGTCCACCGGGAGGCGACACCGCCAAACACTTCCGCTGATGGGGACATAATGCACAGTACTGAGTTCACCACGCTTCGCCAAGCCACCGCACGTAGAAGGCTTTGCGTAGGCCGATCAAGTCACGATGTACCTGAACTCGAAGTTTCCTTAAACATCGCCACACTCTACTTGGTGCCAAAGGACCGCACAGTGTCCAATTAGGACACGTTGGATCGAGCTCACACAGCATGATCAGGTATCTGCACGATTCCCATGTTTCCCAGTGCCGCCCCTTCCAAGGTTATCCATGCGTTTCATCGCGTTTTTATCGTGTTGACGATCCACAACAGCGTATGAAACATGCTTGATCATTGCCGCTGCGTACGTGTACTAGCTTCAAATGTGCAAACTTGAACCATACAAAACAAACACAACTACAAGGAAGAACGCTAGCTAGTGCTCGTACGGTTACATATTGGATGCACAAACAAATGTGGGAGCATGTCACTAGAAAAATAGATACATGCTGCGTAGGACTTCAAGCGTTTATATAGCCGTGATGGTATACATGGGATAAGTAGTGGCCACGCACAAGCAAGCAATGGAGCATTCAAATCAATCACCTTCGTATACAATGGTAATGAGTTCTTGGTAGGAGTACCATAAGAGGAGCACATGGATGGTGATAAAATAAGTGACAACCAAAGTGAAATCCACTTCAAACTCCCGGGAAGGAAAAGCCTCTCCCAGGACCAAAAGGCCAAACCCTCCAACACGTTGACGTTACTCATGCATCACCTCTCTATATGCACTCGTGCATCTCCTAGACCATGCCATTTGTCTTCTCCCCATCACAGGCCAAAAATTGACACTCATATAAATCTGACAAGAGATCGCTTGAGCATGGAGAACTAAACCGAGGAATATAGAGAAAAAGCATGGTAACTATTCCCACGGCCGGGCTGTGCGGGCTCAGCCACAGAATTAGTAAAGCCAGAGCCTTGCTACCAGATCATCAGTTAACTACACGTTTGTGATGTCCCTCAACTCGGTAGTATTATTTCATAGGAATTCAGTGGAGTTCATACAGAAATAGGGATGAGGAGCAGACGAATTCAGAGGTGAGATACAGACGAAGGAAGGATATGAAGTTCAGAGAACAATACACGACAACGACCAACGCTACACGCAAGGGTACATATACCCGCCCGTGACAGACGCTTACAGGTGGCCCCTCAGGGTCCACACGACTGCCAACACAAAGACGCTGAGCTGGGCCAATGATAGCTCGCCAGCTCAGCCGTTTGACTCGGTGTCCGCCATCTTGGCAGGAGAGCGCGTGACAACGTTGAAGAGATCTACAGTCTACAGATCGAGTACAGACCGACACGGTGTCGGCGACACCTGTGTATCACCGTTTTTTTTAATCAGATTAATCACGAGGCGGCAGCTTAATCGCGGTCTTAAAAGCCCTCCCAGGTTTCTCACGCGAGGCTCGTTTCCCTTGCCTTCCTTCTAGTCCAGATAAAGCCATGGAGCTGAAAACCTCTTCCACTAGAAAGTTTAACAGTTCCTAGCAAGGTTGGCCGGTTCATCGCGCTAGCTGCAGCTCCAATCCAGAAGGTGATCAACGCGCGCGCGTGGGCAAGCAAGCTGGCAATGGAGGCCGGCGTGGGAGGAGGAAACTGCGCGGGTCTAGACGGCGTGGTGTCGGCGGCGGTCACGCTCGCCACGGTGCGCCTCTACCGTGGACTCGGGTCGAACTTCAGGAGGAAGATTCAACTCCAGCACGGTACGGTACGTAGTTATATGATATTGCCCGACCTGGTGTGTTGATTTTATTTGCACGGGTGGATTTGATCGATTAAATCAGGTGGCAAACCGAGTGGCATGAGGTCGGCGACGGTCAAGAAGAAGGTGCGGTTCGCGGACGACGTGATGGAGCCGTCGTCGAACAACAAAGATTACCGGAGAAGAAGGCGCAGCGGTCCCTGTTGGGCGTTGGTGGCTGGGCACTCGTAGCTAGCTTTTCTAGCCGGTGTGGTTCTCCATCAACCTGCGTGCGCTTAGTTTTTGTTTTATTTTGTCGTTTATAATTGATGATCTGCACCAAGTCATGTTAGTTTTTTTTCTCAAAGGACGTCAATGTTAGTTGTGTGAACTAGTGAAATTTGTATAGTACAGTATGTGTCTTCGATATATATAAGTACGAAATGCGATGCATATATAACTGCGCGCGTACTCGTCTCATACTTTGGTTAGGTGCTTGTCTTACATCTGATCATAAACGAACAGGGGTACTCTCGTGTTCCCTCCCAAAGTGATCGAAAAATTGCAGCTTATTTTCTTATTCAATCTTATCTAAGTTCTAATTCAAATGTTGATATATTATTATATAGACTTTATGAAAATTACAGAAATTTGGTTGGGCAACTTTGGTTAAATTAGAATGGAGAAAGTACAATCACGTTGCCTATAAAAATTTGCACTTTTAGGAGAGATGCTATCTTTCTGATCGCATCTCACCTTTTGTGTTACCTCTTTTGTTTTTGCTATTTATGGTAATTTGATCGATATTTTTAATCTTAGACCACACATTCTACACTGAGATTGGGCTCTAGTTTTAGGGTTTTGTATGTGAGGTGAATATGTACATTTGGCCCATGTTAGAAAAGTAGCTTCGGGCGTAAGATCGAGGATCGCGGTGGTTGAGAACAAGAGTGAACATACGTCATGACTTTTTTTTTTGAACGGTAGACGGCCCCGAAGGACCGAGACACTGCATTAAATATCGTCGGTGGGGTTACAGATTACATTGAGGACCCTAAATAAAAATAAAATTACAACCAAGTCCTGAGGGAGTGCAAAAAGGACCCTAAAAATTAAAAGAGGAACGCAATCCTGCCCTTCTCCACCGAGCTCGAAACGGAGCCTCGAAGCGCGGCCATCTTCCTCGTCTCCGGGGACAGAACCACTTGGAAGCGAGTAGATGTTGGTTGCCGTGCTGAAGCTGCTGAGGGGCCTCCGAAATGGCACGCCGGCCAGGAGGTTGATGAAGAGATGCCACTGGCGCTGCAGCGCCAGAGCTCGAGGTAGCCTCCCTTCGGCTGACAGAGTAGACGGAATAGCGGCCCAAGGCCGACGATGCGCCGTCGATAGTGTTCTCCAAATCGCAGTGTCGAGCACCTCGGCACCCCAACTTCCTTCTCCGCCACGGAGACCTGCAGAAGAGCGACGAGGAGAAGCCAGAACGAGAAGATCTGGCGGGGGAGCGAGCTTATTCAAGCAGCCGCCCTCTGATCCGCCACCGCTCCGGTCGATCCTCCATGGAACTCCGCCGAAGAGAGGCTTCACAACGCCGTGGCCGTCGCTCGGAGGACAGCACGGCAGCCGCAGGGATAGGGAAGAAGGCATGACACCAAGCTCCACGTGGGGAAAACTCAGGGACACAGCCCAAATCCAAACCAAACAGAAACTAAACCTAAATCTACTGTTGTACAATGGAAGCCAACCTCCTAATCCCTCTCCTCTCCGGCCGGCGGTGCCTCCGGTGAGAAGGGAGGAGAGGGGCGGCGGCGGAAAGCTACGGACGACTCTCAATGAGCAGAGCGAGAGAGGGTGGTGGGAGGTTTCGTGATCCTCTGCTGGTTGTCACTGTTCCAGTTGGGAACCACGTCATGACTATGATAGGGTTGAACGAACAAATTTATTCATGCCAGGAGGTCAATTACAATCCTCAATATGTGCAAGAGTGCAAGACATGTACAACTAGACATGGGGGATCATCCCAATCAAAAAACTTTGTATGGATTTGTTAGACTCTTATAAATTCAATCCTAAGAAGCTTATCACAATTCGTGCTTGATCATTGCCGCTGCGTACGTGTACTAGCTTCAAATGTGCAAACTTGAACCATACAAAACAAACACAACTACAAGGAAGAACGCTAGCTGGTGCTCATACGGTTACATATTGGATGCACAAACAAATGTGGGAGCATGTCACTAGAAAAATAGATACATGCTGCGTAGGACTTCAAGCGTTTATATAGCCGTGATGGTATACATGGGATAAGTAGTGGCCACGCACAAGCAAGCAATGGAGCATTCAAATCAATCACCTTCGTATACAATGGTAATGAGTTTTTGGTAGGAGTACCATAAAAGGAGCACATGGATGGTGATAAAATAAGTGACAACCAAAGTGAAATCCACTTCAAACTCCCGGGAAGGAAAAGCCTCTCCCAGGACCAAAAGGCCAAACCCTCCAACACGTTGACGTTACTCATGCATCACCTCTCTATATGCACTCGTGCATCTCCTAGACAATGCCATTTGTCTTCTCCCCATCACAGGCCAAAAATTGACACTCATATAAATCTGACAAGAGATCGCTTGAGCATGGAGAACTAAACCGAGGAATATAGAGAAAAAGCATGGTAACTATTCCCACGGGCTGTGCGGGCTCAGCCAGAGAATTAGTAAAGCCAGAGCCTTGCTACCATATCATCAGTTAACTACACGTTTGTGATGTCCCTCAACTCGGTAGTATTATTTCATAGGAATTCAGTGGAGTTCATACAGAAATAGGGATGAGGAGCAGACGAATTCAGAGGTGAGATACAGACGAAGGAAGGAGATGAAGTTCAGAGAACAATACACGACAACGACCAATGCTACACGCAAGGGTACATATACCCGCCCGTGACAGACGCTTACAGGTGGCCCCTCAGGGTCCACACGACTGCCAACACAAAGACGCTGAGCTGGGCCAATGATAGCTCGCCAGCTCAGCCGTTTGACTCGGTGTCCGCCATCTTGGCAGGAGAGCGCGTGACAACGTTGAAGAGATCTACAGTCTACAGATCGAGTACAGACCGACACGGTGTCGGCGACACCTGTGTATCACCGTTTTTTTTTTATCAGATTAATCACGAGGCGGCAGCTTAATCGCGGTCTTAAAAGCCCTCCCAGGTTTCTCACGCGAGGCTCGTTTCCCTTGCCTTCCTTCTAGTCCAGATAAAGCCATGGAGCTGAAAACCTCTTCCACTAGAAAGTTTAACAGTTCCTAGCAAGGTTGGCCGGTTCATCGCGCTAGCTGCAGCTCCAATCCAGAAGGTGATCAACGCGCGCGCGTGGGCAAGCAAGCTGGCAATGGAGGCCGGCGTGGGAGGAGGAAACTGCGCGGGTCTAGATGGCGTGGTGTCGGCGGCGGTCACGCTCGCCACGGTGCGCCTCTACCGTGGACTCGGGTCGAACTTCAGGAGGAAGATTCAACTCCAGCACGGTACGGTACGTAGTTATATGATATTGCCCGACCTGGTGTGTTGATTTTATTTGCACGGGTGGATTTGATCGATTAAATCAGGTGGCAAACCGAGTGGTATGAGGTCGGCGACGGTCAAGAAGAAGGTGCGGTTCGCGGACGACGTGATGGAGCCGTCGTCGAACAACAAAGATTACCGGAGAAGAAGGCGCAGCGGTTCCTGTTGGGCGTTGGTGGCTGGCCACTCGTAGCTAGCTTTTCTAGCCGGTGTGGTTCTCCATCAACCTGCGTGCGCTTAGTTTTGTTTTATTTTGTCGTTTATAATTGATGATCTGCACCAAGTCATGTTAGTTTTTTTTCTCAAAGGACGTCAATGTTAGTTTTGTGAACTAGTGAAATTTGTATAGTACAGTATGTGTCTTCGATATATAAGTACGAAATGCGATGCATCACTACAGGAATGCGTTGATACGCCGACGGCCAATAGCTAAGCCGACGGCTTTTTGTCGGGGCGTCGGCATAGAGTCCGTCGAGGCCAGCCCGCAAAAAAACCCGTCGGCATAGCTACTCTAAGCCGACGGTAGCCGTCGGCTATAAATTTGCCGTCGGCAAAGGTAATTCCAGACAATTTTTTAAGAATAGGAGATATTACGGCCTCACCTATTGCCGTCGGCACAAACAAAATTATTTTAAATGTTTATTCTTTTCTATTTTTTATGCTTGTAGCTATGCCGACGGCTTTGCCGTCGGCACAGGTTCCATGTTTTTTTTATAATCTTCAATTTTATGTATTTATTTGTACCTATAAATTAAATTTAACATTTTTAATATGTTTTTATTCATTTTTATGTATATAGCTACACCGAATAGCGGTCTCCACCCACATAAAATGATGACGCGAATCTTGTCTCTCAGAATTGCACGTCAAGATATTGCGTAAGAGGTGGGGTATAAATTTGTTTAGGGTGTTCCTAGGGGCTAACCTTACACAAGCAACCAAAAAATTTCACTTTGCTACCCCTTTCGACTACTTTTCACATTGATATTAAACAAACCCTTCAAATTACATTGACAACATAAATTATACAGAGAAGAAAATATCGGTAGTAGCGAGAACACAACATAAATTGAAGATACATGGTACTCTGCAAATTAGAAAAAGAAAATTCATCTACCATCGACGCAGCCTCCCGCATCACTCCTGCCTTTCGACGACGCAACACCCTTGCCCTTCGACGACGCAGCACCCTTGTCCTTCGACGACGCAGCACCCTTGCCCTTCGACGACGCCGCCGCCGCCGCTGCTGCAGCTTTCTTGCTCTCTTCACTCGGCATGAAGATATCATCTTCATCCTCGCTCTCCTCGAGCCATAAAATAGAAAATCTTATAGCGCTGGCCAAATCTGTAAAGCAAAGGTTGGGACCTAGATATGGCATCTACCAACCTTCTATTTGCTATTCTAACTAAGTTATCCTATTCTAGCACATCCTATTCTAACTCTTCTAACTATATTATCCAGTGATGGTAACCATGCGCAAGCACTACCTAAATTAACCATGTCCCTTTCAGAACCACGTCGGATCGAAGTTGACTACCTTCTCCAGTGGCCACTCTGACCGGCAAATCGGCAAATCATCGCGTGGTCGTGAGACGGCAAATCGGCCTTCGATCCAAGCAGCGGCAAGACGTCTCTGATAATTTGCAACCGTCCGAACAAGTGTTGGGGATGTTGCTAATCATCAGAGATCCTTGCCGCTGCTTGGATCCGACCGAGGGGAGGGTTCACCTTCAGACTCCGCTCTAGGAACTCCTGCCTCTCAGAAATCTTGCTCTCTGCTACCCGTGTACTGCCAATGATGGATGTGAAGTCTACTCCTGCCTCTCTTATAGACCCGCCTCTCCGAGTGACTCCCTCCAGCTAGCCAATCAGGAACAAGTACGCGGATCGTGTGTTTCCTTCGAGAGCTTGGGAGCCGTTGGATCAAGCGAATGACTACCTTCGGCTAGCCAATCAGGAACAAGTACGCGGATCGTGTGTTTCCTTCGAGAGCTTGGGAGCCGTTGGATCAAGCGAATGACTCCCTTCGGCTAGCCAATCAGGAACAAGTACGCGGATCGTGTGTTTCCTTCGAGAGCTTGGGAGCCGTTGGATCAATCGAATGACTCCCTTCGGCTAGCCAATCAGGAACAAGTACGCGGATCGTGTGTTTCCTTCGAGAGCTTGGGAGCCGTTGGATCAAGCGAATGACTCCATTCGGCTAGCCAATCAGGAACAAGTACGCGGATCGTGTGTTTTCTTGGAGAGCTTGGGAGCCGTTGGATCAAGCAGTTGCAGTTTGTGTGTTTCCTTCGCCGGAGTGCGGTAGTAAAATAATTGATACTAACAAATAAATAAGTATAAATATAAAATAAAATAATAATTAGGCATTTGGCCGTCGGCGTAGAGGCCGGCCATCGGCGCCTTGCCATTTTCTGTTTTATAAAATAATCCGCGCCGTTCGTTCCGATGGAACTCCTTCCACTGGCCTACCCACTTTCGACGCACGTCTATGGGGTTAGACGAAAACGTTATGGTTTTTCCAGCGGGTCTAGGGTTTCGCCGAAGCGGGGCCCCGGAGCGTCGGAACCCCACCCAAACCTAGATTGTGCCATACCATATGTATACAAGTGTGTTGGGTGTTGTAAATGTGCAATATCCTACTCCTAGGTGTGACCGGCTTCACCGACTTCACTTTCTCTCCAGTGAGTTTCTGCACTTAGAGGTGAAAAGTCCCCTTTCAGGCGAACCGGATGGAATCTTGTGTTGATTTGGTGTAGATTTTGGTTTCTCATGTTCCTATGGCCTAACCTAACACAACCAAGCAAAAAAGTCCACTGGCCTACCCTCTTTCGACGCACGTCTATGGGGGTAGACGAAAACGTTAGGGTTTTTCCAGCGGATTCAGGGTTTCGCCGAAGCGGGGCCCCGGAGCGTCGGAACCCCACCCAAACCTAGGTTGTGCCATACCATATGTATACAAGTGTGGTGTGTGTTGTAAATGTGCAATATCCTACTCCTAGGTGTGACCGTCTTCACCGACTTCACTTTCTCTCTAGTGAGTTTCTGCACTTAGAGGTGAAAACTCCCCTTTCGGGCGAACCGGATGGAACCTTGTGTTGATTTGGTGTAGACTTTGGTTTCTCATATTCCTATGGCCTAACCTAACACAACCAAGCAAAAAACCCCACTGGCCTACCCTCTTTCGACGCACGTCTATGGGGGTAGACGAAAACGTTAGGGTTTTTCCAGCGGATTCAGGGTTTCGCCGAAGCGGGGCCCCGGAGCGTCGGAACCCCACCCAAAACTAGGTTGTGCCATACCATATGTATACAAGTGTGGTGTGTGTTGTAAATGTGCTATATCTTACTCCTAGGTGTGACCGGCTTCACCAACTTCATTTTCTCTCTAGTGAGTTTCTGCACTTAGAGGTGAAAACTCCCCTTTCGGGCGAACCAGATGGAATCTTGTGTTGATTTGGTGTAGACTTTGGTTTCTCATGTTCCTATGGCCTAACCTAACACAACCAAGCAAAAAAGTCCACTGGCCTACCCCCTTTCGACACACGTCTATGGGGGTAGACGAAAACGTTAGGGTTTTTCCAGCGGATTCAGGGTTTCGCCGAAGCGGGGCCCCGGAGCGTCGGAACCCCACCTAAACCTTGGTTGTGCCATACCATATGTATACAAGTGTGTTGGGTGTTGTAAATGTGCAATATCCTATTCCTAGGTGTGACCGGCTTCACCGACTTCACTTTCTCTCTATTGAGTTTCTGCACTTAGAGGTGAAAACTCCCCTTTCGGGCGAACCGGATGGAATCTTGTGTTGATTTGGTGTAGACTTTGGTTTCTCATGTTCCTATGGCCTAACCTAACACAACCAAGCAAAAAAGTCCACTGGCCTACCCCCTTTCGACGCACGTCTATGGGGGTAGACGAAAACGTTATGGTTTTTCCAGCGGGTCTAGGGTTTCGCCGAAGCGGGTCCCCGGAGCGTCGGAACCCCACCCAAACCTAGGTGTTGCCATACCATATGTATACAAGTGTGTTGGGTGTTTGAAATGTGAAATATCCCACTCCGTTGTGTGATCGGCTTCACCGGCATCACTTTTTCTCTAGTAAGTTTCTACAATTGTAGGTGAAAACTCCCGTTTCGGGCGAACCGGGGGCAATCTTGTGACAACTTGTGACAAAAGTTGGTTTCCCATGTTCCTATGGCCTAACCTACCACAACCAAGCAAAAAATTCCACTGGCCTACCCCCTCTCGGCTCCGGTCAAGGGGGTAGACGGGAACTTTGACTTTTTTCCAGCGGGTCTAGGGTTTCGCCGAAGCGGGGCCCCGGAGCGTCGGAACCCCACCCAAACCTAGGTGTTGCCATACCATATGTATACAAGTGTGTTGGGTGTTTGAAATGTGAAATATCCCACTCCGTTGTGTGACCGGCTTCACCGGCATCACTTTCTCTCTACAAAAAATTCCACTGGCCTACAACCTCTCGGCTCCTGCACCCCCGGCGCGTCGGAACCCCACCATATTGGTAAATATATGTATGAGAAATCATATGAAATTAATTATAATTGTATTAGAAAACTTAGTATTTGTTTTTTTAAATGGAATAAAAAAAGGAAAACTGTACGCCGACGGCAAAGCCGTCGGCATAGGTCCTATCTAGACTTTAGACAGAGCGCGCGCGCCCGCCTGGCCGCCCATCCCCAAATCGCCCTTTTCCCAAATTCTTATCTGCGCTGACCCCGCCGCCGGCATAGCGCCACCCCACCGCCGCCGCCCCGCACCCTCCATCCGGCCGGAGCTCCGTCGCCACCGTGCTCCCCTCCCCACGCCACGCTCCGCGTCCCCTGCCTCCACCGGCCGAAGCTCCGCCGCACGGCCCGCGCCCTCCACCTGGTCGAAGCTCCACCACACGGGCCCGCGCCCTCCACCGGCCGAAGCTCCGCCGCACGGTCCCACCGCCGCCGCCCTCCCCTCCCCACGCCGTGCTCCTGCACCCCCGTCTCCTCCGGCCCACCACGTCGCCGCCACAGCGCCGCCCCCTCCACCACGCTGCTGCTCCGGTTAGTGGTCGTGCAGATCTGGCCCTTTTGTGTTTTTGTTTCCAGGATTTTAATCTTTTCCTGTTTAGGCAGAAACTGTGCTGTAGGTTTTAATCCAAATAAAATAGTTAAAAGTGGAATTTGTGTAAACCAAAAATCACAGTGGTAAAACAATAAGTTTAGAACCATTTCCAACTGGTAGATCTGAACAATATTGATTTGAGTGTCTTCGATAATTAGTGTTCTGCCACTGGCCTAAAACAATGTTCTAATTTTAATTTGAGTTGTATTAATCCAAATAATGTGAATCAAATTGTTATGGAAAGCTCATTGTAGTAGCTTTCAGTAAAAATTTACCCCTTGTGTTTGTGATGCTTAATTTTAGATATGTATGTGTTTGTAGTTTAGGCCAGTAGGAACTTTAAGCATTTATCCAATTTTCTGTGAATACAATTTTGGACTAAATCCAATTAGGTTAGCTTCTAATACTAATAGAGAACCTAGATCTAGCTTTGCTTGATTTATGGATCAACAGAATAGTCTGTGCATAATAATCACTTAAAATGGTGTTTCTGCATAGTAAATTAATAAAAGAATTTGAGTATCTCTTTATAAAAATGATGATAGTTTTGTTTGTGTGGATTGTTTTGGTACTGTAGTACTCCATAATGTTGTTTAGAATATGTTAGTACTGTTAGTCCTTAAGTAAAGCTAAATTGGAGTTAGAAGTAAATACAAATTGAGTCCTAATGAAAGTAAAACTTGCTTAATCATGCTTGTGTGTTTAAAAATAAAGAGAGGCTTAAGTGACTTCAATTAACTAAAATACTTAGCTACTGATTGTCTAAAATGAGTTAATGGTGCTTGCCTTGTTTGCAAATTGAAAATATGTGAAATTTATGCTTAGTATTTATTTATCAACAATCTTCTTAATTGCAATTATGTCTTTATGCTTAGTGTACATTTTATCAATGCAGGTGACTGGACAATATGAGCCAAGGCAAGGAGAACGCGGCGACCTTGTCTTCTATGTTGCGTGGAGCTAGGGTGCGCATTCCCAACTCGCGTTACGCGGATGACGAGGGTACGCGAGGAGGACGAGGACGAGGACGAGCTAGAGGTGGAGGACGAGCTGGAGGTGGACGAGTTGGAGGTGGAGTAGACTTGCAGGTGGAGGCTTCCGAGTTGCCCTCCGCTTCTAGCGAGGTGGCTTCTGAGTTGCAGTTCGAGGTGGAGTCTACAGACGAGGGGGAGACGGAGTATAGAGACGAGGCAGAGTCTACCGAGGAGGCGGACTTGGAGGCGGACGTGGATGTGGAGGCGGTCCCGAAGAAGGTGCGGCTTCGTGGGGAAGCGACAGTCCCCAATGAGGACAAGGAGCCTAAAACCGAGGAGGCAAAAGCCCTCATTGAGCCTAATGGTGCCTGGTTGACGGGAGAGTATTTGAGGATGATGATGATGGTGATGATGAGTACTTCCCCGGCAACGGCGCCAGAAAACAGCTTGATGGCTACGTGTTGGTGAACCCCAAGAGGAAGGTTATGATGTAGACAGCAGAAGTTTTCCCTTGAATAATCTACCCAAGGTTTATCAACCAGTAGGACTTGACGATCTATCGGAAGGTTGTTGATGTTGACTCCCCCTGGCGCTAGGGAGCTTGCACCAACGTGGAATCTGCACAGACACAAACCAGAACTTTGCCCAACACGAAACAGAGAGGTTGTCAATCTCTCCGGTCTTGCAGAAACAAAGAGTTAAACGTATGGTGTGGAAAACAGCAGGAAAAACAGCAAGTAACAGGAAACAGATGATTGCAGCAGGTTGTGTAAACAGTATGAGGAAATTGGACCAGGGTCCACAGTTCACTAGTGGTGTCTCTCTCAGAACAGATAACTAGCATGTTGGGTAAACAAATTACAGCTGGGCAATTGACAAATAGAGAGGGCATAACAATGCAATACATGCCAAGATGTCTACTATGAAATCTAGTTGGGCATTACAACAAAGTACATAGACCGTTATTCCAACCGCATCTATGCCTAAATAATCCACCTTCAAGGCAGCATCCGCATCCATTCAGTATTAAGTTGCTAACAACAGATTATTGCATGAAGTAAAGTGTGTAATGTAATCAATACAAGTGCCCTTGGACACTGCACCAATGTTTTATCCCTAGTAGCAACAGCACATCTACCATCTTAGACCTTTCTGTCACTGATCCAGATATCTAGAGACTGAACCCACTATCGAGCATAAATACCCCCTCTTGGAGTCACAAGCATCTACTTGGCCAAAGCATCTACTAGCAACGGAGAGCATGCAAGATCAAGAGCACATAGATAAACAACTTGAATAAACATGGTATCAATATTCATCGGATCCCAGCAAACACAACATCTAGCATTACAATAAGATGATCTTGATCATGTTAGGCAGCTCACAAGATCTAAACATGGAGGCACAAGGTAGAGAGACAACCATCTAGCTACTGCTATGGACCCGTAGTCCAGGGGTGGACTACTCACGCATCACTCCGGAGGCAGGCATGGTGATGTAGAGCCCTCCGGTGATGATCTCCCCTCCGGCAGGGTGCCGGGAAGAGCTTCAGAACTCCTCCGATCTGAGATTGACGATGACGGCCGCGACGGAACTTTTCGTGGAATATGATCGACCGTAATAGGGTTTTCGCGTCGCGGAGAATATATAGGCGAAGAGGCGGCGTCGGTGGCCGAGGGGGGCCACCACGCCATAGGGGGCGCGGGCCCACCCTGGGCCGCGCCCTAGTGTGGCGTGGCCCCCTGGTGGGTCTGCTCCGACTCCCCTTTGGACTCCGTGATCTCCTCGTGATATTATTGACGATGTCTTTTGTTTCGTCCAATTCCGAGAATATTTCCTTAATAGATTTTCTGAAACCAAAAACAGCAGAAAACAGGGAACTGGCACTGTGGCATCTTGTTAATAGGTTAGTCCCAGAAAATGCATAAAAATGATATAAAGTGTAACCAAAACATGTAGCAATTGATATAATAACAGCATGGAACATCAAAAATTATAGATACGTTTGAGACGTATCAAGCATCCCCAAGCTTAGTTCCTGCTCGTCCTCGAGTAGGTAAACGATAAAAACAGATAATTTTTGAAGTGACATGCTACCAACACAATCTTTGATCAAATAACAATGTAATGCACATGATCTGAATGAAGTGATCCAAGCCAATGGTCTATAGTTTGCAAGCAAGTAAATAAAGAGTAAACATAAGTGATCACACAAGTGCAAACTTTCATGAATAACACTATAAAACATTTAGAGATATAATAGTCTAACATAATAGTTAGTTCACAGCAGCAATAATTTCAACATGAAAGTGTTTGTATCAACACAAAGGAAGATAATAGCTTCAGCTTTTGCTTCAACTTTCAACATGTATATCATATAGATAATGTCAATGCAAAGAATATGATCAACCAAACACAAAGTTATGTAAAAACTGTTATACTGGAGTTGACAATGATGTTTGCTTAAGTAGACAGAAAGAAGTGGGAAAACTGACTCAACATAAAAGTAAAAGAATGGCCCTTCGCAGAGGGAAGCAGGGATTAACATCATGTGCTAGAGCTGTAGTTCCCGAAGGCATATAGAGAGCATAAAATATTGTTTTGTAAGGTAATGGTGTATACAGGTGTCAACAAATCAAATAGCAGGTACTTGTCATCTTCCATGGCTAACTAACTTTTAGAGCGGTTCCGAGAGTTTTTAGGACTGCACTTGTAACAAGCACTTATTGGTGACACTCCTCCCAACCATTTACTTTCCACAAACCATGGCTAACCGAATCCTCGGGTGCCCACCAACATTCACCATGGAGGAGTGTCTATTTATTTATTTATAGGGTGGACTAACCAGCTCTTTAATGCAAAATAAAAGGTGGAGAAGCAGATGAAGCTGCCAATCCTTGTAAATTAATTAGCATGGAAGATGACAAATCTCACTACTACGTCCTTATGAGCTTTTCAAGTAGTGACACAAAAAGGAAATGTAACAGTTTTGAGTAGTTAGTAGATAGCACATGAAGAAATTTACTTGGAATGGTGAAAACACCACATAATAGGTAGGTATGGTGGACACAGGTGGCATGGATTTGGCTCAAGGTTTTGGATGTACAAGAAGCATTCCCTCTTAGTACAGAGTTTAGGCTAGCAAGGTTATTATAAGCAAACATCATTATCAACTGGAATAGCAAGAGTGTACATAAAACACAAGGTTTGACGAACCATAGACTCCCACTGTCTTCCTTGTTAACACATAGCCTTCATCCAAAAATTATCTAGACTACTATGGACTTCCAATTATGCAACAGATTATTATAGCAGAAAATCCTTATAGTAGTTCTTCATTAATAGCCATTACTTACATGATGCACAAGCTTAAACATTAATTACTTGACAGCTCAAAACAATTGGCAAGCATCAAATTACTCAAGACAACGATCTAAAAAGATTCATGTAAGCATTTTATACCACTACCACATGCATAGCATTTTTCTGGTCCAACCAAACACCAATCAACTTATTTGACAACTCTCCAAACAGATATAAGTGAAGCAAGAGAGTACTTTCTTCAAAAGAAACTGAAAGCTCTAACAAGAGATACATGAAAAACTGAGAGCTAACAGCAATAACAGCAACTAGACAGGAATACTCAACAAGTATAAGTGAAGCACAAGAGTATTCTAATGAAAAAGTGGAGCGTGTCTCTCTCCCAAACATGAATACTAGGATCCAACAAGTATAGCACAGCAAACAAAACAAAACAAACTGAAAACAAAAACACACTGACGCTCCAAGGAAGAGTACACTAGTATGAAGCAATAAAAATATAGCACCATTAGAGATGACCTGATAATTTGTAGATGAAGAAGGGGATGCCTTGGGCATCCCCAAGCTTAGATGCTTGAGTCTTCTTGAAATATGCTGGGGAGGTAAGCCTCCCCAAGCTTAAGCTCTTCACTCTTCTTGATCATGTAATATCATTCTCCTCTATCAACACTTGAAAACTTCCTTCACACCAAAACTTAACAGCTTTTCTCATTAGCAGGTTAGTGCACTAAAAGATAATACTTCAAAGTTCTAGCAAAGACAAAACTCACAAGCCAACTATTTTAAACATTAGCCACTGTTACTAGGCTCAAGTGGGCACTTTTACACGAAAAGAAACCACTTAAAAACTTGTAAAAGAGAGAATGCAAAATAAAAGACAGAATCTGTCAAACCAGAACAGTCTGTAATGACGAATTTTTTCGAGGCACTTACGATGCTCAGATGAAAACTTTTGAAATAATGAAAGTTGCGTAACATCATCAGGAACATGCACAAAAAGTTTCAGCATTTTTCGATTTTTTCTGATTTTCTACTGAATTAAACGGTGACGAACAGCAATCTGTCCCAATGCAGTCCCGAAAATAAAACCAACTTTGCATTAGTAACTCTCCTTGGCACAACAAAACAGCAAATAAAAGATACAAAGGAGTTGCTACAGAGGTAAACAAGCATCCTTGACTCAAGAAAACAAAAATAAAACAGCAAATAAAAACATGGGTTATCTCCCAGAAGTGCTTTTCTTTAATGCCTTTGAGCTAGGCATGAAGAGATGCATCAAGTATTGTCAAGACCAGAAACATCAAGGTTCCCAAAAGCTTCAGATAAATCATAATTCACAACAAGAGGGGTTTTCATTTTAGCTAGTTCTTGAGAAGAAAACTTGAGAGGCCCACTGCAAGCTTTATTAGTAAATTCATAAAATCCATTATCCAGCACATCAGAAGTTGAAAGTTTTGGTTTAGGCCCCTTAGGTACATACATGAATTTCTTTCCTTTATCTAGAATATACCCTTGCTTCTTAGTTTTGAAAGAGGAAAAAGTATTACTCATGGTGTCAATGACTTCCTCTATCTCCTCAATCCTAGAGTTTTGATCATGATTTTTAAAGCAAGTTTCTAGAGCAACAATTCTTTTATTAAGATCTTCCAAGGATTTATCAAATTTTTCAGTGTTCTCAAGTAGTTTTTCAAGCTTAACATCAATACTTGGAAGATTCTCTACAACCTCAAGCTTTTTCATAACATCCTCAAGAGAGACTTCAATTTTAATTTCATTAACAGGTGGTATTCCTACTAGACTTTCAAGGATGTAGCTAGCCTCTAGAGCAGGTGTTCCTAGGAAGTTACCCCCTGTCAAAGTGTCCAAAACATATCTATACCAATTGGTAATGCCAACATAAAAGTTCCTAAGAAGGATTGTAGTGGAATGTTTTTTAGCACACCTATGATGAGCATTACTAATTCTGTACCAAGCATCTTTTAAACTTTCTCCCCCTTGTTGCTTAAAAGTTCGAACCTCAACCTCAGGAGATGAAACAAAATAAGAAGAACCAGACATGATGAGCAAACCGAAATAAACTAGATGCAGGAATTTAATTTTTTTGGGTTTTTGATTTTTAACAGCAAGCAAAACAAAACTAAAACAAGACAAAAACAAAGTAAAGAGATTGGAACTGAGAGACTCCCCTTTCCAATAGCCTCCAAGTCCCCGGCAACGGCGCCAGAAAACAGCTGGTGCCTGGTTGACGGGAGAGTATTTGAGGATGATGATGATGGTGATGATGAGTACTTCCCCGGCAACGGCGCCAGAAAACAGCTTGATGGCTACGTGTTGGTGAACCCCAAGAGGAAGGTTATGATGTAGACAGCAGAAGTTTTCCCTTGAATAATCTACCCAAGGTTTAATCACCAGTAGGACTTGACGATCTATCGGAAGGTTGTTGATGTTGACTCCCCCTGGCGCTAGGGAGCTTGCACCAACGTGGAATCTGCACAGACACAAACCAGAACTTTGCCCAACACGAAACAGAGAGGTTGTCAATCTCTCCGGTCTTGCAGAAACAAAGAGTTAAACGTATGGTGTGGAAAACAGCAGGAAAAACAGCAAGTAACAGGAAACAGATGATTGCAGCAGGTTGTGTAAACAGTATGAGGAAATTGGACCAGGGTCCACAGTTCACTAGTGGTGTCTCTCTCAGAACAGATAACTAGCATGTTGGGTAAACAAATTACAGCTGGGCAATTGACAAATAGAGAGGGCATAACAATGCAATACATGCCAAGATGTCTACTATGAAATCTAGTTGGGCATTACAACAAAGTACATAGACCGTTATTCCAACCGCATCTATGCCTAAATAATCCACCTTCAAGGCAGCATCCGCATCCATTCAGTATTAAGTTGCTAACAACAGATTATTGCATGAAGTAAAGTGTGTAATGTAATCAATACAAGTGCCCTTGGACACTGCACCAATGTTTTATCCCTAGTAGCAACAGCACATCTACCATCTTAGACCTTTCTGTCACTGATCCAGATATCTAGAGACTGAACCCACTATCGAGCATAAATACCCCCTCTTGGAGTCACAAGCATCTACTTGGCCAAAGCATCTACTAGCAACGGAGAGCATGCAAGATCAAGAGCACATAGATAAACAACTTGAATAAACATGGTATCAATATTCATCGGATCCCAGCAAACACAACATCTAGCATTACAATAAGATGATCTTGATCATGTTAGGCAGCTCACAAGATCTAAACATGGAGGCACAAGGTAGAGAGACAACCATCTAGCTACTGCTATGGACCCGTAGTCCAGGGGTGGACTACTCACGCATCACTCCGGAGGCAGGCATGGTGATGTAGAGCCCTCCGGTGATGATCTCCCCTCCGGCAGGGTGCCGGGAAGAGCTTCAGAACTCCTCCGATCTGAGATTGACGATGACGGCCGCGACGGAACTTTTCGTGGAATATGATCGACCGTCATAGGGTTTTCGCGTCGCGGAGAATATATAGGCGAAGAGGCGGCGTCGGTGGCGAGGGGGCCACCACGCCATAGGGGGCGCGGGCCCACCCTGGGCCGCGCCCTAGTGTGGCGTGGCCCCCTGGTGGGTCTGCTCCGACTCCCCTTTGGACTCCGTGATCTCCTCGTGATATTATTGACGATGTCTTTTGTTTCGTCCAATTCCGAGAATATTTCCTTAATAGATTTTCTGAAACCAAAAACAGCAGAAAACAGGGAACTGGCACTGTGGCATCTTGTTAATAGGTTAGTCCAGAAAATGCATAAAAATGATATAAAGTATAGCCAAAACATGTAGCAATTGATATAATAACAGCATGGAACATCAAAAATTATAGATACGTTTGAGACGTATCACCTAACGACATTGAGTAAGTGTACAAAATTTGTAATTTTGAACATGTAATTTCATTTTGGGCATAACAATTTGGCATATGTACTAATGTTCGATTATTGTGCAGCAATTGGAAATGGGAGGTTAAGCCTCCCCGCACCCCTGCGAGCTTGATTGGAGCTCTGATTAGGAAGTATTGGCCAGGCATGTACGAGCTGGTCCCCGGCGGCGAGAAGAAGCTAGCCTATACTTGGGCGGACTATGAGGCTGCTGATTGCACGGGTTTCGGGAAAGCTTCTCACGCTGTGATCAACAAGTTTTGGGTAAGACTTATTTCTCAAGTTTCATTCATAGTTCTTGATCCCACCGTGCTAACTCATGAATCTCACAATTTTGTTATGCATGATTGAAGCGGCATTATCGTGTGCTCCCGGAGCAGAAGGCATGCGCGTATAGGACTTTGCTTGGGTCTTGTGTGAGGTTGACACCACAGCAGTTTTACAACCAAAAGCAAACGGCCACCAATAACTTCTTGGCTGAGAAGGGCAAGACCACCACGAAGGTGGAAAATGTCAAGAAGCGGCCAAATCTGACGAAGGAGGATTACATGTCGGTAAGTAACTATCAATGTGATTCTATATTGCTCCTAAGTTGCCATTGCATTATCTGTTCTTGAAATTGAGTATTGTATTTTCAGGTTGCCCCTAAGTGGGCCGACAACAAAGAATACGCATGGGAGGCGTTGGTTACGAGGTGGGTCGGGGGCGACCCCGAGTTTGACGCCCTGAGCAAGCGGAACAAGGCAAACCGAGACAAGGAAGGAACACACAGTGCGGGAAACCGCAACATCGACCGCTTCAAGAAAAAGCTGGTATATATGGAACAATCTGCATTTATTTCCCGTCATGTTCCTACTTGTGTTTCTACTTGATACGCATAACATTTGTTTTCACGATGCAGGAGGCCGATACCGGGGAGCCGAAAACTGAGTTGGAAACATGGCAGAAGATGAAGGAGAAGAAGCCCGATCTAAGTCAGCCTCAGCCCTCGTTTCCCCAGTACTACGGCACCGCCGAGGAGGACTTGGATGCCTACTGCAAGGTGGTCAAGCATTTTCACCCGCAGCTGGATGACCCATTCGCGAGGAGATTGATGAGAATTCGGTGGTCCTGGCGGGGCACGGATTGCTGCATGGCCGTACGCGCGTTCTGCCTAAGAAGGTCAAGCCTGCCATGAGCTTCACGCGTATGAAAGCTACCCTCCTCCCTGCCGACACCTCCGTTATCCCACCTCGTCGATCCACCGACACCTCCACCTCCATCGATGTAAGTTTTTATCATTTTTATCCTCTTTCTGACATTTGTTCCTGCATGGCTAAGTTGATGATATTCACTATTTTTTGAAATTGTAGCCCGATTTCGAGGCGGCCTATATTGCCGCTCATGCCGAGTATGACCACGCCTATGAAGAGTGGGAGTGGCTTCGTGTTGCCTACGACTCGTGCAACGAGATGGTGTCAGCTGTAAGTTTCAACCTTTATTTTTGCAAAACATGACAAGCCCACTTCCCCTAGTTTGAACCTCTATTTCTGCAACGTCTGACATCTAAACTAGCTTGCAGTCGGTGGTGACGTTTATGAGCACTGGAGTGCGGGCAGCCGTGCCCGGAGAGCGGCCTCCTAGGCCGGGGCCTAGCCCACGGTTTCCAATGAGGGAAAAATTCGCTCTCACATAATACTCATCGACCCCGGTAAGTTCTTTGTTAAACCATCGGTTACCGCTTTCCTTTGCCTTGCAAGTTGCTAACTCTTGCTCAAACACTCAAACATGTAGGGAACGGGATGTTCGGAGAACGAGCACTCTGGTTCTGCTTCTCCTAGTGACACAGCGGGTTCGCTTTAGATCATCCTGTTTGATCGCGATGGTGGTCGTTCGCCTGGTGCTTCGCCGGGTTCCCGTGAGATCACACCGGTACATTCCGGTGGTCCTTCTCCTGGTGGTTCGCGTGGTCCTTCGGCTGCTGGTTCGCCTGGTGCTTCTTCTGGTGCTTCTACTGCTGCGCCGAGCCGTCGGTCGCCTCTTCTCACCGGGGGAGACATTGGGCTCACCCTGTCGCCGCCCTAGATGTAGGATGAACGCCTATGTGTGTATCTACACTTATTGCATTTTGCTTTGTGTAACATTTTGTTTCATGATATTGGTTGTGATCTTGTTTGTGATATTGTGTATGCTGCTGTGTGTGATATTATTGTGATATTGCTTGCTGTTAATTTTCTGTAATTATTGCTGAAAAACGAGCTTCCAGCAGCAATATTAAAAAAATTCTGGAACACATACGCCGAATGCCGACGGCAATGCCGTCGGCGTATAGGTTGCGTTGGACGTCCCAGATCGTGACACGTTGATCCTATACGCCGAGGGCGTTACCGTCGGCGTAGGCCGTCCGTCCGTCCGAGACCAGTAGCGGGCCCCACCGCTAAGGGCCGAGGGCTTCTGTACGCCGACGGCCAGGTATTGCCCTCGGCGTAGGTATACGCCGACGGCATCGTATACGCCGACGGCCAAACTGGCTGAGCCGACAACCACAGACGCCGACGGCGGCTGTCGGCGTATACATACGCCGAGGGCAACGAGGCCTACGCCGACGGCTTGCAGCCGTCGGCGTATCAACGCATTCCTGTAGTGCATATATAACTGCGCGCGTACTCGTCTCATACTTTGGTTAGGTGCTTGTCTTACATCTGATCATAAACGAACAGGGGTACTCGTTCCCTCCCAAAGTGATCGAAAAATTGCAGCTTATTTTCTTATTCAATCTTATCTAAGTTCTAATTCAAATGTTGATATATTATTATATAGACTTTATGAAAATTACAGAAATTTGGTTGGGCAACTTTGGTTAAATTAGAATGGAGAAAGTACAATCACGTTGCCTATAAAAATTTGCACTTTTAGGAGAGATGCTATCTTTCTGATCGCATCTCACCTTTTGTGTTACCTCTTTTGTTTTTGCTATTTATGGTAATTTGATCGATATTTTTAATCTTAGACCACACATTCTACACTGAGATTGGGCTCAAGTTTTAGGGTTCAGTATGTGAGGTGAATATGTACATTTGGCCCATGTTAGAAAAGTAGCTTCGGGCGTAAGATCGAGGATCGCGGTGGTTGAGAACAAGAGTGAACATACGTCATGACTTTTTTTTTTGAACGGTAGACGGCCCCGAAGGACCGAGACACTGCATTAAATATCGTCGGTGGGGTTACAGATTACATTGAGGACCCTAAATAAAAAGGAAATTACAACCAAGTCCTCAGGGAGTGCAAAAAGGATCCTAAAAATTAAAAGAGGAACGCAATCCGGCCCTTCTCCACCGAGCTCGAAACGGAGCCTCGAAGCGCGGCCATCTTCCTCGTCTCCGGGGACAGAACCACTTGGAAGCGAGTAGATGTTGGTTGCCGTGCTGAAGCTGCTGAGGGGCCTCCGAAATGGCACGCCGGCTAGGAGGTTGATGAAGAGATGCCACTGGCGCTGCAGCGGCAGAGCTCGAGGTAGCCGCCCTTCGGCTGACAGAGTCGACGGAATAGCGGCCCAAGGCCGACGATGCGCCGTCGATAGTGTTCTCCAAATCGCAGTGTCGAGCACCTCGTCACCCCAACTTCCTTCTCCGCCACGGAGACCTGCAGAAGAACGACGAGGAGAAGCCAGAACGAGAAGATCTAGCGGGGGAGCGAGCTTATTCAAGCAGCCGCCCTCTGATCCGCCACCGCTCCGGTCGATCCTCCATGGAACTCTGCCGGCGAGAGGCTTCACAACGCCGTGGCCGTCGCTCGGAGGACAGCACGGCAGGCGCAGGGATAGGGAAGAAGGCATGACACCAAGCTCCACGTGGGGAAAACTCAGGGACACAGCCCAAATCCAAACCAAACAGAAACTAAACCTAAATCTACTGCTGTACAAAGGAAGCCAACCTCCTAATCCATCTCCTCTCCGGCCGGCGGTGCCTCCGGTGAGAAGGGAGGAGAGGGGCGGCGGCGGAAAGCTACGGACGACTCTCAATGAGCAGAGCGAGAGAGGGTGGTGGGAGGTTTCGTGATCCTCTGCTGGTTGTCCCTGTTCCAGTTGGGAACCACGTCATGACTATGATAGGGTTGAACGAACAAATTTATTCATGCCAGGAGGTCAATTACAATCCTCAATATGTGCAAGAGTGCAAGACATGTACAACTAGACATGGGGGATCATCTCAGCTACTTATGGCGGTGGTTTTAGCAGCAGCCGTGCCGCTCGTGATTCGCGGCGACCCCCCTCCACGAGCTCTCCCATGTACCAGTTGAACCTGACGATTAGCAGTACCAGCACTCGTAGTGACGCTAAACGTCCGCACAAACTACTCCGTATCATCGGACCGCTCAGCGTCCAATTAGGACACATCGCATCGCGATGTTCCATATCTTAAAAGAGCACACGCAGCATGATCTCCAAATTAGGTTCCTGCGCGCTTCACATGATTCCCAATGCCGCTCATTTCAAGGAGGTCCATGCATGTGTTTCATGTGTTTTTTTTATCGTGTTGAAAATCCACGTCGCCAATGAAACATGCTAGATGCGCATGAAACATGCTTGAACAATGCATCCAAAAGAGCACAGCTACGCGGAAGAACGCTAGTTAGTACTGGGATCGGAGCATGTGTCTCTACAATAATCGAGTACATGCTGCGTGAAACTTCAAGCGTTTATATAGCTGCGATGGTATACACAAGAGCATTAATTAAACATCGACCCCTTTGTATACAATGGTAATGAATTCTTGGTACCATAGGAGTAGCAAATGGGTGGTGATAAAAAAGTGACAACCAAAATCCTAGACCACATGCCATTTGGCTTTTCCCCACTATAGGCCACTGCTGGCATAAAATTGGCACTCAAATAAAACTAACAAGAGAGAGCTCGAGCGTGGAGATCAATGCTGATGAATCGGAAAAAAATACTTCGGCCAGGTTTTTGCGTCGTGTTGACCGTGACGATAAACCACGTGGCGACGCAGGCACGCGGCGATCAATTCACGCACGGTCGCCTCACACGTAAAAAGCATGGTACTATTCCCACGAGTTGTGCAGACACAGCCACAGAATTAGTAAAGCCAGAGCCTTGCTGCGAGATCATTCGTTAAACACACGTTGAAGAGATTATAAACTGGCACCTGCGTATCACCTTTTTTTCTGGATGGAGGCGTGTCACTTACTCACTTAGCGCCAGCTTAATCACGAGGCGCCAGCTTAATCACGGTGCCTAAAAGACCGCTCAGGTTTATCACGCGAGGCTCGTTTCCCTTGCCTTCTACTGTAGTCCAGATAAAGCCATCGAGCTGATAACCTCCTCCGATCCCCTAGAATGTTAACAGCTCCTAGCCAGGCCGGCCGGTTCATAGAGCTAGCCGCTCCAATCCTGAAGGTGATCAACACGCGTGGGCAAGCTAGAGCTAGGCAATGGAGGCCGGCGTGGAAGGAGGAAACTGTGCGGGTCTCGTCGCCGTCGCGGCGGTGTCGGCTGCGGTCACCCTCGCCACGGTGCGCCTCTACCGTGGCCTCGAGTCGGACTTCAGGAGCAAGATTCAGCTCCAGCACGGTACGCTGATCTTGACGGACTGGCTGTATTGATTTTAATTATACACAAGTGAATTTGATCGATTAATTCAGGTGGCAAGGCAAGTGGCGTGAGGTCGGCGACGGTCTAGAAGAAAGTGCGGTTCGCCGACGACGTGATGGAGCCGTCGTCAAACAAGAAAGATTACCAGAGAATAAAGCAGCTGTTTGCGTTCGTGGCTGGGCACTCGTAGCTAGCCTTTCTGGCCGGGCACTACAGGAGAGAGGACCTTTGCCGACGGCCATAACCTATGCCGACGGCATTTTGTCGGGGCCGTCGGCGTAGGCCCTGACGAGCCCAGCCCGTCGACATGGCCGTCGACGTAGGACATGCCGTCGGCAAAGATTTGACACAGGCCATCGGCATAGGTTCACAGGGCTACGCCGACGGCATAGCTATGATTTTTTTTTTCTGTTTTTCATTTAATATGAAATAATTCATATCTTTAAATCCGTAAATCGGAATTTAACAAATAAAATGTCTAAATCGATTAGAAAAATGAGAGGAATCCAAATATGACATCCATATCATCTTTTTTTTATCATGTATATGAATTTTTACAACATATTTTTGGTACTTGCTTAATAAAATAGTCATTTTTTGGCACTTAAAAATGGAAAATGATATTTATAAAAATATTTTATAAATTGTTTTTGGTAACAATGTTTGCCATACCAAGACACACCTAGGTGTCAAATATGGATACTTTATCACAAATTATGGCACGGGGTCCATTTTGACCATTTTTTAAAAAAATAAAAAAAGTGAAAAAATACTCAAAAAATGAAATCCTTTGGCATGGAGTTCTTTTATGTGTACTAGTTGCTAGGATAAATGATAAACTTGAGTTTTAACAAAATTTCCAAAAAACTTCTGCACAAAAAGGTCAATCATCTATAAACATGTGGAAGTTTCGAGTCAAATGATCTAGATATGATCATTCCCCTGTCGTAATTTGTGATAATGTGCCCATATTTGACACATAGGTGTATCCTGGTATGTCAAACAATGTTGCAGAACTTAGTTTTTTCAAAATATTTTTATAAATATCATTTTTTTATTTTTTAAGTGCTAAAATGACTTTTTTTATTAAGCAAGTACCAAAAATATGTTGCAAAATGGCACACACAGTAGACCATATTTTTTGGATAATCTAGCAATATTAGGAATTTTCTAGATTTCTACCTAATTTCGCCTATTTAAATGACTTTATGCCCATTTTCCGAAAGTAATTTAATTTTGAACTACAAGTATGTGATAGTTTGCTCTGAAATTTTTACAAAATTCATTTTATGATACACCAGTAGTAGTTATATCACAGAACTGTCGATAGTTTCGAAAAATACAACTCCTTTCGATGAATAGGCACATGGTCCATTTTGTCCATTTTTTCAACAAAATAAAAGAAAGTATAAAAATACTCAGAAAATGAAATCCTTCGGCATGGAGTCCTTTTATGTGTACTAGTTGCTAGGATAAATGATAAACCTGAGTTCTGACAAAGTTTTTAAAAAACTTCTTTACAAAAAGGTCAATCATCTATAAACCTGTAGAAGTTTCGAGTCAAATGACCTAGATATGACCATTCCCGTGCCATAATTTGTGATAATGTGCCCATATTTGACACATAGGTGTATCTTGTTATGGCAAACAATGTTGCAGAACTGAATTTTTTTAAAATATTTTTATAAATATCATTTTTCCATTTTTTAAAGTGCCAAAATGACATTTTTTTATTAAGCAAGTACCAAAAATATGGTGGAAAAAGTCATATACATGAAGAAAAAGAGATGTCATACTTGGATTCCTCTCATTTTTCTAATCGATTTAGACATTTTATTTGTTAAATTTCGATTTACGAATTTAAAGATATGAATTATTTCATATTAAATGTAAAAAAAAGTAAAATTCATTTTATTGTTATTTATTCAAAATATACTATTACATAATTATTTTTACTTATTCAAACAACGTTTTAAAATTTAAACAATGAAAAAGTGTAACATCGTAACCGATGGGTTAATATGATTGATAGGATACTAATATTAGTAAGTTCTAAAATCTCATTTGTAAGCTAATTTGAAATGAACTCAAAAGTTAAGCGTGTTTAGGCTGGAGCAATTTGAAAATGGGTGACCGAATGGGAAGTTTGACCTGTTTAATTACTCTGACCTATGATTAAGTTTTAATTAGATATTAAGTATGTGACTAAGTGGGAAATTTCGAAATAGAAATAAATAGAATTAAAAATGCTCAATTTTTTTTGAAAAAAAGTTCAATTTTTTTTCAAAAAATGAAAAATTATTAGCTGTAGTGGGGGTGTGGTTCTCAATCAGCCTGCCTGCGCTTAGTTTTTGTTTATTTTGTATTTTAAAAGTGATGATCTGAATCAAGTCAATGTTAGCTGTGTGCCCTCGGGAAATTGTCATAGTATGTGTCTTTGGTAGATAAGTACGAAATGAGATGCACATGGAACTGCACGCGTACTCGTCTCGTACTTTTGTTAGGTTGCAACACCACCATTAGGAACATTATTCATGACCTCACATTACATATGGTCTCATCGTTTCAAGAAAAAACAGAGAAAACATGGCCGCCGACCTATGGGTTGCCCATTTTTCCAAGTGCTAACAACTCTTTGGTTTTTGAGTAAAATTCATGTGGGGATTCTATCCGCCCCCGTGAAAGCCTAAATAAATATATGATCATAAACTAACATGGGTACTCGTTCCCTCCCAAATTGATCGAAATTCCAGCTTATTTTCTAATTCAATCTTATCAATGTTCGAATTCAAATGTAAAACATTATCTTATACGGACTTTATGAACCTTACAGAAATTTGGTTGGGCAACTTTAGTGAAATTAGATCGCAGAAAGCATAATCACGTTGTATATTAAAAAATTGCACTTTTATGAGAGACGCTGTCTTTTTCAGCGGAAAAGATCCACACCTTTTGTGTTTGAGAATGCCGTTTTGGCTCCCGGGAGCATATGCTCCCGGTATTTTCAAAAAAAATTCAAAATTTGAAAACTTATCAAAAAAATCTGAAAAAAATCATGCACGTACCTGAGCATGGTACGCACCGCCGTGAATAATTTCGCACCGAAATGTCACCGTATGCGCCCTGGGCAAAAATGACAGCATATGCTCCCGGGTGCCAATGCGAATTTCCGTTTGTGTTTCCTCTTCTGTTTTGCTACTTATGATAATTTGGTCGATATTTTTAATCTTGGACCACAAAATATTCTACACTCCGGTTCGGCTCAAAGTTTTAGGATTCAGTATGTGAGGTGAATATGTACATGTGGCCCATGTTAGATAAGTACCATCGGTCCTGAGATTGAGGATGACTATGATAGGGTTGAACGAACCGAATAGTCGCAATGGTGCCCGGGCTACAGGTAGCCCGTTTTTGAAAATTTAGAAAACGTTTCAAAAAAATCGAAAAGAGAAACCACTAGTACAGATCGGGCAAACGCACACGGTCGACTTTGGTCATCGCAAAAAATTCTAGAGCCCGTCGCTATCCATGGGTGGGTGATGTGGTCAGACATCGCAGACGGAGAAATAAATCGTGTGCGATCGCGCAAACTTCGCAGACTCCTGGTTTACCGAAATCGTGTGCGGTGTCTCTGGTTATCGCACACGTTGTTAGATATTTAGTCGTGTGGGTTACTAGTTATTTGCGCACGCTTTACTATGTTTTTTTTCGTGTGTGTTAAAAAACTTATTGCTAACGCTTGTCGTAGTGCTACTCGTGTGTGTTTGAATACCCATCTCACACGTTTATAATTTTTCAGGATCAAGCCTGTAGGCATTCATTTCAGATTCATACATTTTCACACATGCAAAATATCAAGAACAAGCATCATCCAGCCGCAAATCTCCTTCTTGTTTCATTCATTTCACACTTCATATTTGTACATTGAAACAAAAGTATCAATTGCTAGCTACAAAAAATGCGAAAACTATACAAAAGAAGAACGTACTTTTCTTGGTTACATCTTTGTTTTGAATGTGAAAAATGTCTTCCAACTGCACCTCATCATGGTCATCATCCCGCAGAGGATATCACATATGTGATTCGGCAAGGGTAGACGCCACTCATTTGAAAAGAAGGATACTTCAGAAATATCATCATCCTTCTTTCCGGATGTTATTTGAGAAACTTCGTTATACTTCTTTGACCTTTGCCAATCTCTCTAGACAAGGTGCATCACCAAGAGGAAGAGAAATGCTTGCAAGTATTGCTCAAAGGGCCTGCATGTTTCATGCATAAAATTCATTAAAGCGAGAATGTAGAAATAATGAAAATAGTGCAAATTGAAATGCTTGTTCACTTACCACGGACAAAAGAAGGCAAAGGAATGTGGTGAAACTTGCCTAGCAGCAAGGATCTTATTCACCAACTAGGTATGGGGCAAAGCCCTCTGCCCCTTCGTTTTATTGTACAGTGCCACCAAAATATGATCCGTATTACACAAGTATAAAATATAGAAGATTATATATACAAGAATAAACAAGATCTAACGGTAGGAACCAGTATTAAACAAAGAAGCAACATAATCGAGGTGCACAAAGATCTAACAGTACCACACCAATAAACAAGGACTAAAAAGATATTCTAACAGTAGAAACCAATATAGAAGATCTAACCGAACCGGCCTATTAAACAAAGATGCAACATAATCAAGCTGCACAAAGATATAACAGTACCACACCAATAAACAAGGACTAACAAGATATTCTAACAGATCGGGCAACTAACTAATCCGGCCTTGGTACGACATGAACAAGATATTCTAACAGATCCGGCACCTAAGAGATAAATGTACAAACAGAAGTGGCATTCGTAGTGAGATACAACATATAAAACATGGAGACAGCCTTGCTAAACGAGCGCTAACCTTCGGGATTTCGAAGAAAAGACGGCGATAACCGTCATCGGTCGGCGGGGAAGGCCAGATGTGGCAGCATCGCACCACGGAGGCCAAGAGGGCGTGTGCGACTATAGAGGAGAGGAGGCAGCTGGGAGAGGGGAGAGTGGATTGTGTGTACGGGTCAAGCGCGCCAGGTCCTTACTTATAACGTAGGGTTCCACTTACTAGGCCCTAACGGCCCAGCATGTATCGCACACGATTATAGAAGAGTAAATCATGTGCGAACATGCAACGTGTAATAAGTTATCGCACACGGTTCTACGCGGGCATAACCGTGGACGATAGTTGTGCTAAAGAGTACATTTCGCACACGCTTTTTCTGAGTCATTACCGTGTGCGATATCTCTAGTTTTTTGTCAAATTTATCAACTTCTGAACAAAACATTGACAAACATTGGAAAGGAGTACTAGACATATTGGAACCTGGTTAATAATATTTGGATAATATTAGTTGCTACCGGAAGGGCGCCATTAATTCAAACACATGGTTTGCCCTTCCTTCTTAAAAAAGATTGGACATTCCCAATCTCACAGTATGTACATTATATAACACATAGAAAACACCTAGTAATACCTATCTAAGCATCGTCTTCGTCGTCAGAGAGGACGACAACGTCTTCGTCGCCGGCTGGGCCCTTGCCGTTGCTTGAGGCCTCGGCATCGTCGGCGAGCGGTTTGACGGACCCTGAGGCCACGGCATCTTGGCGAGCGGCTTTCCACTTGGCCAAACACTTTGCCGCAGCGCCCATCCAGAGCCGCATGTGCTTCTTGGCCTCCTTCCTAGCGCGCAGTAGCGCACGCACCCGGTCCTTGCGAAGAGAGTCGAAAGACTCCTCGACCACGTGATGCACCACTCCTTCCTCACGCCGCGCCGACGCGATGGACACCTCCACCAACTTATGCTCCTGTAGTTCCTGGTCTTGCCAGCGGCTCGTCTGACGACGAACTTGAATTGCTATATTCGGGCTCCTCTACCGTGAGATCAACGAAGTTTCCCCAGCTCCGTGCGCTGGGGAGAGCTCCTCCTTCGCCTCAGTCGGCGTGAGATCGAATGAGCTACTCCCAACTACGGATGCTATGGACAGCAGTTCCTCCGACAACGTCGGCGCGCGGCCATTTCTGCCATGGCTTCTATGCTGTGAGGCATTGTAGAAAAGCTAAATAAACAAATAGCCATGTCTGTCAACGAAATATATAGGCAAGCAGGAGTATGCCAAAAGGCGGGAACACTATGGTATTTCATAGTAAGCGTGAATTCTGAAAGAAGCGGGAAGACGGATTATTAGACCCAAAAAAATTGTGTGTGATAGATAACAACGCACACGAATTGCTCACTCCAGTCGTGTGCGATAGATAAACAACGCACACGGCTATTCTCGCTCTATAGTGGTTTTTAACTAATTTCATATATTATATATTGATATTTCTAACAAAATACTTGCGAGGAAACATGCTATACATAAGGACAAGAGCAAAATAACTATTATAATAATCTACACTACTTCTACTCCTTGTCAGAATCAGAGATGCAGATTATCTCCTTGCCAGAGCCTGAGGCCTCGACATCATTGAATGCGCGCGCTCTGTCTTCTTCTAGCTTCTTGGCGATGGAGTCTTCGACCACGCAATGCTCTTTAATCATGGACCGGTCATCCTCCTCAGCCTTCTCGGCCTCGAGCACAGCCGCCATGGCTTCCGCGGCCTCGAACTCAGGTTTCTCGGCCTCGCGCTCAGCCACCTCCCACCAATCGAGACGCGCCTCAGCGTCGCGCTCAGAGGAATCCTCCGGCTTACTCCATCGCCGCATCCCCGCCCTTCTCCAAATTCCCCTCCTCCTCCTCCTCCTCCGGGCACTCGTTCTCCACGCGGCGACGGCGCGCAGGCGGGGAGGAGTTCCCGGAATCTGAAGACGGGGAGGAGTTCTCGGAAGCCGCGGCGAGAGCGGCAATGCTCCACTGATCCACACACGACAGGCGAGCGATCTTCTCCTGGCGCACCATCGTGTACCTACTGAGTCTATGGTGGCGCCGCTGCTGAGTTCACCGACGAACAGCGGCGAGCAACATTATATAGGACGAGGAAGCTGGCTCGTCACCAACGCGTGGCAAACTGGAGGAGGCGAGAAGGTTGTACAGTGTACACGCGTTGAACGGAATACGAGAAGTCGATTGAGATTACACACGATTTGTGGAAGTAACTCGTGGGTGATACAGCACGATAATGCAAACGCGTTGCTATATGTAACCGTGTGCGATATATCGCACATGCTTTAAAAACCACAACCGTAGGCGAATGTTTGACATGCTAGCACCGTTCAGGGACTCACACACGGTTATAATTACGAAGAGAATGCGATAGGGGATAACGCACACGGGTGGCTGCTTCATTGTGCGATGGGGACCTTAAATTGCCCGATCTGTACTAGTGTACCTGTATGTAGCCAGACACTTGCACTACGATTCTGGAAAATTTCAGTCTGAAATACATTGTATTTTTGGCTTAGCAAAAAAGACAAATCGAACAAATTTTAGAGAAAAAATGTTGATATGATCATGCCCCAGATCTGTATTTTTGTTTTTTTCCTGAGGATAGAATACATTGTATTTCACATGAATACTTTTTCACAGTCGTAGTGCATAAGGTTTTCTACATCGTGGTATTATTTTTTGAATTTTTTCAAAACTTTAAATTTAATGTTTTCTATATTTCAAATACCAGACTCCCTGGAGCCCGGACGCCATATCGCCGCACTCTGAACGAACATACTATTTATTCATGCAAGGAGGTTAATTACAAATTACAATCCTTAAATGTGCAAGACATGGACAAATAGTAATTACAATCCTTACAAATTAGGAAAATAATACGCGTTTTTTTTATTTTCAAAAATATTACCCAGTCTTCCTGGCCGAAGACGATTAGTACTAATCGTCCTTGGCGAAGACGACTACCTGATGAATAGTAGACCAATGGATGAACAGTGCGCGATCCGTGTCCAGCTATCAAAATTTGCTAATTTTGTCTTTTTTCCCGAGCCCAAAATATAATGTGTTTTGCAGTGAATTTTTGCACGATCGTATTAAATACGAGTTAGCTACATCCATGTATTTTTTTTTGAATTTTTTGCAAAAGTTTTAAAAAACGTGAACAGTACAATCGCACATATCGTCTTCGGCCAGGACGATTAGTACTCATCGTCCATCGTCTTCGGCTAGGACGACTGGGTAATATTTTTGAAAAAAAAATGCGTATTATTTCTTGAAATAACTAAAAAAATGTATTATTTAAAAAAAATTAGAGCGGGAACACCAGTACAAAGCATCCGGAGTAGCACTCAACATCAGCATGAACTACTCGGTACAAAGGAAAGAGCTGCGTCCAAATAGGAAACAGGGCACATAACTGAGCCATATTACGAAAGAGTTCATGCATCATGATCACTTGCTCTGTGATCTGAACTCTGCACATGCTTCCCAAGGCCGCTCATTCCAAGCAAGTCTATGTGTTTCATCTGTATTTTATCGTGTTGAAGATCCTGGCAGTGTGTGAAACATGCTTGATCATCGCCACGGCGTGCTAGCTAGCTAGCTAGCTAGATGTGCAAACTTCAACCTTACAAAGGAAACACGTGCAAACTACAGGGACGATAGCTAGTGCTGATGTGCGAAGAAAACTCGGAGGAAATGACATGACACTAGAAAAATGGATACATGCTGCGTGGAACCTCATGCATTCATATAGCCGCGCGCGGTAGTGTACACGTGAGAAGTAGAGGTAGACAAAAGTAAAACTTGGTGCAAGAGAGCATTAATCGATCAGACCATGCATGGCGACCGTACACTCAGCTCACATTCAGTTTGAAGGTAGATTCAGATTCAGTTTCACGCAAACTGTATGAGACTCCGACACCCCTCAGTCTGAATTGTCAATTTTCCCCTGTTCGCTATGCTAAAACGACGCTTCAAAACTGATAATCTGCAAAAGAGAGGATGCATGGCCCAACACCCCTATTTTGTCAACTATGCCAATCGGAACCAGACTATCTTAACCTCTTGGCGCCTGGCGAAGTGTGCCTAGCTACTCTCAACAGGTCTGGCTCCTTGTTCTTCAAAAAATGCAAACGCTGCACTTCCCCACCTCCACCCCCAGGCCTTAGGAAGGATGATCGCGGACAGTGAAACTCGGTCGTCACCCTTTTTTGGTGGATGTGGTGGAGAGAAACAAATGAGCACATCTTCAATAATCGTTTCACCCCTCTTACCACCACCTTCTCTAGGATCGTCGACACTACCACAGATTGGCTCTTTTCCGAAAGATCTATCGCTCCGAAAGAACTGAACTGATACGTCGCCATGTCTGCTTTCGGCTGCTAGCTTAGTGATAGCATGGCTAATGAATTGCTGATTTTTAATTATCTATCCTTTTTTCCATATTCTTCAGCCCTTTGCTGGTCTTGTAACCACAATTTGCCACCCTTCTTGAGTGAACAGACCGCACCTTGGACCGGTCTCCTCTATCCCGCACAGTAGAGGCGATTTTCTGAGCCCCCCGTCTGCTCCCACCTCGCCGCCGCGGATCCGTGCGATTCCTCGACCTCCGTCTGCCGCTCCGGCGGCGGGAGGGCGGGGGATCGCCGGATCCCGGCGTGTATATAGCGTAGGTAGTAGTTGGGTCAGCCGGCGGCGTCTCGGAGGTGGAGATCTCGTCGGTGTTGTCTTTGCAGGTGGTGCTCGTCCCCTCCGGCTCTGGAGCTTCGCGGAGCTTCATGGCGGAGCGCTGCCTTCTTCCTCGCGCTCGCGGCCCTCTGGGGTCGCCGTGGGTGGGGCTTCCCCTCCAGATCCGGTGACGGCGGATCTGGTTGACCTCCTCGATGCAGATGGAGACGACGCAAGCGGCGCTGCTGGTGGAGCAGGCTGGAGGCCCTCTGGGGTTCGAGTTTCGAAGACTTCCCGTCCGCCTGGGGACGGCTTCCGATCCAAGGAGTCATGGAAGCTGTGGCGGCGGCGCGTCAGCGATGCGACCTCTTCTCCGGCGACGTCGATGCAAAGGGACCTCGGTGTATTTTCTATCTTTAGTCTGGTTCTCTTTGCCTACTTGCTGTAATCTCGATCTGTATCCTCGCAAAAAAAAAAAAAAAAAATTTGCCACCCTTCTTCTATTAATGCAGTTTCATCACACAAAAAAACGTTACAAGATAGCTTCGGATAGGTGCACAACCTGGACAGAGAATATTGTCTCAGTTATAAACTCGGAAGTTCGCTATCTACAGATTTCTAATTTGAACTACTCATTTTTTGTGATAGAAAGAAATTTGAACTACTATTTTATTGAAAATTTGAACTACTATTATATTCGTAAATGCACTTACAATCCGTTCAAATCTCTTTATTACATCCGTGGATGACACACTCAGCTAATACAACAACGATTTGGATTTGGGGTAGCTAGTCTAGCAATGCAACACACTCCCCTCGCGTTGACTCCCTCCCCTCTTGACCATTTTGTCGCCCCTAGTGGGCGACTCGGGGGAAACCCTAGCCACCGCTATGGCTCCCCTCCCAGGCTCTTCCTCGCCTCCGTTGCCGCTGGTTTCATCGCAGAGGGGGCGGCCCGCCTCCAAAAAGGATGCGTGGGGACATCCGCGGTGGACACAAGGACGCTGCAGCCGCGTGTGGGCGGGCTCCCCCTCGTCGATGGCTTGGTGGAGGTCTTGGAGAGGCGTCTTCAAGCGCGGGTCCGGTTGGATCTCCTCCTTGGATGCCAGCAGCTAGATCTGCGTTGATACGCGGCCATCGGCCCAAGCGGCCAGGGCTGCTGCCGGCAGCGCGACGAGGTGCCATGGTGGACAAGCTAGCCCGGATCAAGGTTGGTGTGGCACTACTAGAAGGCTCTGGCTGTGGTCGAAGCCATCGACGGTGGCGCCCGTGGGCATCACAAAGTAGTTGAAGGTGTTGGCGACGCAATTCACGATCCCGCCGAAATCACTTCAGGGGAAACCCTTGATCCTTTTCGGGTTGGACATTGGCGGCGTTTCGTGTCGTTCTTCTCCTTGGAGGTAACGCGTGGGAGTTGGACCTGGCTTGGGGTACCACTGACGGATGGTGGTGTTAGAGATGATAAAGCGGTATTGTATCTACCGCATCGACAATGGCGAGTCTCGATGGCATGGCGCTGCGGGGTCTCGACGATGGACTCGGGTTGATGGACTCGTGTAGGTTGGAGGCGCTTCCTGACACCGTGGCGGTGTCAGTGGCAGGCTTGGCTACGGTTTTAGCTTGGATCTACACCCCAGAGATGGGTTGGTGGAATATGGAGGAGGCGACTTCCGGACCGTGCGCACAAGGCGCTATCTCTGGAGTTATCCGGAAAGCTGACATTGGCAGGCGGCCAAGACACAAGGCCCCGTTGTTTCCTCTATCGTTTGTGCTAAGTTGTAGTGCTTTGTCATTGTTTGGTGGCTTCGTCTTGTATGATCGCTGATGTAAGGCTTTTTGCCAACTTTTATTGAATAATGAAATAAAAGCCATATGCATTTCTTTGATGCAGAAATTGGGGCTTCCCCATTTCCAAAAAAGTCTAGCAATGCAACAACGCGTGACTGATGGCGTCTGTGTTAGTTCGACAGAAGAATCAAAGGAGAGGAGTGCCAGCCCGCAAGATACCACTGTTCGAGCTTCTACCTACAGTGTCAGAATTTACCATGCCACCAGTAACCGAAGCCGCCATGCGGTTCTGCTAATGGGTGGAGCATGCGCACCACTGAGTTTCCACGCTCCGCCAAGCCGCCTCTCAGCCTGGACCGCTGCAGAAGACAATCAGCCAACGCCGAGTAAACAGAAGTTGTCGTTGTGTTGTGTTCTGCTGAGAATGTTGAAAGTATTCCAGAGTGTACACCAGGGTCCAAGGATATGCAATGCACTGGGGAGCGCCGTATCTAATTCACTGTCTGCTGAGCTCGATGGCAGTCGAACGGCAAAGCAGGTAAAGCAGTTTCAGAACTCGGAGTGAAAGCCTGTTTCGAGCATCTCCCGTCAGCTTGAATGATCGGTGATGTGGGCAACAAATGGGCCTTGGCAAGGATCATCGACGACAGCGAAACTCGTTCATCACCCTTACTTGGGGGATGGTATGGAAAGAAAGAAATAAGCACACATCTTTGATAATCGTTTTGTTAAAATATAAAGCCTAGCTCTTTTCATCAGTTCGAACTTAGTTCGGACTTTTGGGATAATTGGCTAGTGCATCAATTCAATATGGTATCAGAGGTCTCAACTCTCAAGTTCAAGCCCCGGCTAACGCTATTTAAAATAAAAATAGTTGCGGCCTCCCATCTATCCCACGTCTAAGGTCTTTCCGATTGTCCAGGCTAGACGTGAGGGGAGAGTGTTAAAATATAAAGTCTAGACCTTTCCATCAGTTCGAACTTAGTTCGGACTTCTGAGATAATTGGCATCAATTCAATAACTTTCACTTCTACTGCCACCACCTCCTCCAGGATCGTCGACACTTAATGGATTTGCTCTTTCCTGTAACTAGCAGGGTGGCCCTCGCAAATGCGAGGGCATCATCTATATTTGGTTGAAAGTGTTTAAGAAATAAAAATATGTTTTCACTGATATCACCTTATGTGACAATAAATTAAATGGTTCTACAGCTATTGTAAATATTTTGGTAAGCAAAATGTCACGTATGTTAGTAACATCTTTGATAATCTAAAATTGTGGCAAATGATTACTATGCCATATTTTCAAACACCCATGATATTCGATCTGTAAACCGAACTGTAGTTTTTACTTGATGATATATCAGTATGTTTTTTATAAAGAATCATTAAATCAAGAAAGAACGTATATCCTCCTAGGTAGGTCACATTAAATAGTGAAAATTATCTTGTGGTCATGTTTCTCCCTCTCATTTACTCACTCCATGTTAGTTTATGGAACGTTATAGAAACATGAGTGTATTTTTTATATGTTTAAACTATTTTCTTATAAGCATATTTATTAACATGTTTGTACATCAATAGTCAAAGTTGAAGAAGTGTGATCCTAAGTTTTGCAAACTACTTAAATTATCCTTATTTTCATTCAATGGTTTTACTCACCCAGTCACATGTAATTTTCTCTGTTATTCAAAATGACTACGTGGCTTAGATATCATAGTTCAAGACTCCCAATGATTTCTCAATTTGAAAGTACAATTGGACTGACATATGCTTTTATGCTGATTTTGATATATGAGCTAAAGACACATAAAATAATCCAAATATGTCTATCATATATACAAACCAAGCAATATCGGCCAAAACAATTCGTATGATATTTTTGGTCATTGGATAAAAAATTTATGGACAGGCCGTGTGGACACTAACAATTAAACATATCAAGTGGGAATCTATGATGACTTAGCGCTCTGTGTATCATTAAGCCAAATTATTTCATAGTATGAGGGACGTTCCCGTTAATAGTGTGTCGACTAATGTTCTTCAGTGGAGGGACATTCTCATCCTTGCGAGAATATGTGTTGATTCAGCCATGTGTGTATCATTAAGGCGGTAATTTTCTTAGTGTGAGAGACCTCCCGTTGATATTGCGACTAATGTTGTGACTCCATTAATATTGAAATTTCACGACTCTGAACTTTAAACTTCAACATGCATTTTTTGCGAAGTCAAATAAATTTGGTACACATGGCTAGAGTCTGGACTTCATTAATGTCGTGCTAATATATTTAAAATTCCACAATTCCGTCATAGAACAATGTACACCGTGCGCTTAATATCATTACTTCATTAATTTTACAACTCCATGACTTTGAACTTCTGCCGGTGTTTTATGCGGGTGTTGGTCTGATGTATTTTGTCATTTATGCGTATTCAATCATAGGAACAACTTACTTCCTCCATTCATAATTGCCCCGCATCCTCCGTGTAGTCAAAATCAAACTTTAAATTTTTTGACAAAATATATAGGAAAAATATAAACTTCTAGAATATTTTTTTATTAAAATCATCATAAAATTTATTTCCATATTATACTAATTTAATATTATGAATGTTTATATTTATTTATACCTCTTTATTCAAACTCATAAAGATGGCAAATAAAACGGAGAGTGCTCGTATTGATCAGTTTAATTTTTTTTCTAAACTGTCCCTGTGCATATCTAACAGTCCCTACCTTTTGCCATCAGCCCACCACGTTCCAGCAAGGATTTGTTTTTCCGCATGAAGCTATCGTCACGCCAGCCAAGATTTTTTTTTTACGGAGAGCAGCCAACGGTGTTTTTTTTAACAGCCAAGCTACTTCCTTAGTCCTGTGCACATACGGCTGGTCTTTGAAACGGACGCAGCTATTTATGCGGATGTAACATGTGTGATCACGTTAACATAATCGTGTCACATATGTTTACGTAACTATTCTTTTTTTCATAAAATCTCAGCCATTCATTTTAGATCTAACTACTAAAATTAATTAAGATGATGTGGATTAACGTGGTGTCTCGAAAAATTAACTCATTTTGCTTTTAGTATATAATAGATATCTCTTGCTCAATAGCAAGCACAAAGACGTGGAGAACCAGACTGATTCAGCGGCATACCTGCTTCAGCTACTTGCTTAGTGGTAGCCTGGCTAATGCCTTGCTGAAAGTGTTGTTGATCTATCTTTTTTCTATTTTTCCTCAGCCCTTGGCGGATCTTGTTACCACAACTTGTCGCTCTTCTTCTATTAATCAGTGAATGCAGTTTTGTCAAAACAAGCTACAAGCTAGCCCTAGATAAGTGCACACCATGGAGAGAGAATACCGGCTCGGTTTGAACTCGGAAGTTCTCTATTTGTAGAATTCTAAATTGAACTACTATTTTTTTTTTGGAGAGGACTACGGAGCGGCGCCGCATATTTGCGTTAGGGGGCGGCGGCTGCTGACAGCTCACTGCTCAGGATGTTTCGCGCAAAGCCGCCCACTCATCGATCGAAGTGCCGTATGCCCGACATGCATCGTCCCGAAAAAAAACCCGGCTATGCCCTGACCATGGACTGCCCGCTACCACTCTCACACGTCGTTCCTCTAAAAGCTTCACGCATGTGCTAGTCTAGACACAAAAAAGCTGCTCGTAGGTGCTAGGCAATAACAGATTTCAATAAAAAAAAACGTCTGGAAGCAGCCATGCATGCATGTCCTTGATGTCAGTTTAAAAAAAAGTAGACTAGGCAACATGGCGCGGCGACACGCCGCACCCGTGTGGTTATTAATTTTGGTTGTTCCGTTCCATGATTTTGTTTAAACGCATGTGAGTCAGTAATCTTACCACGTTTCCTTTTTGGAGGTTGACTAAATATTCCCCTAATAAAATGCAGTTGCAAGGTTGAGGAATCATCCTGGAGCAGATGTTTCCATCTTAAATACTGGTAATAGGGATACCATGAGAGAGAGTGTCTACAATCAGTTGAGCAGATTCATGCAGAAGAGGTAATATCTGACTGGCTGAATTTGGAGCAGATGTCCTCACTCTAAAAACTGGTATCATGGGTACCATGAAAGTGGGTATGTATAATTCTTTGGGAAAATTGTGTTGATCTAATTAGTCGTGCATGATGCAGAAAACTTCCATCTTTCTTTGAGCAATAAATGTAGCAAAGTACAGATTTTACTTCAGTAATTGCCTACCAATAGCTTGTAAAATGAAGTCTGGTTGTATCTTCAGGTGGTGTACCTGAATGTCCGTTTCATCTTTTATTCACTGACTATTGCCTGTGGCGGAGCCTTAGAAGAGTAACAAACATGATCAAGTAAATCACACAGTTGGATTCGTAAGCAAATTGAAATCTGATATGCAATGTAAAACAGATCCATTGACTGATTTCTTTAAACCATACAAATAGAACTCAAATACAAACAATTGTTTTTTTTATTTTCCGAAGAAATGCACTGAAGGAAATGATAACTAACAGCAAGTTTCAAACGTTCCATAAGGCTAATCAAACCAATAGAATGTACACTTCCCAAATACCTTAGCCTCCGTCTCAAAAAACAGTCCTCATCAGGAAGGAAGCGGTCTAGCTCGTTTTTACTGCATAACCAAATCAGTGAGAATCCTCAGAACCATATCATCGAACACTAAGCATGCGCTGCCACCTTGGCATATGATGCTCGTCTAGCTTTCTTTACAAACAGAAAGTTTCAAAATTAGTCACAGGTGCTAAGAGGCACTGTTGCTTATATGGTGACTGGCATGAATTATGACATCTGTAATAAAAGAAAATTTAAGAAATTATTATATATGGCATTGGCACGTAATATAATCTTAAAAAGGCCATCTCGGTTTGCACGTATAGACGAATAAATTGGCATTGTTACTTTCATAAAAGAATTGAATGGCGAAAATAAAATTCATGGTTCCATCAATTTACCACTCATCTGAAGAAAAAATTCTTGTAGGAAAATGACAAACATCAACGTTTATGCATGTGGAAGCACTCATCAGCTTGAAAATAGAAAATTTACATGTCATTACCGAAGCCGATTCGTAAGAACACAAAATGTTCTCCCCTGAAATATGGTTCAAGTGAGCTTTTTCAAGATACAAACATGGTTCCATATGTGTAGTGAGAACTATCACAAATGGAGCAGACAATAACCTGATGAATGAATATTAGGAAGGTAGGTAAATAAAAATGGCCAATTGCTTGAGCTGCCTCCTAGGTTTGCAGAGTTTCCAATCAGGCACCTGAATTTTTTTCATTGGCTAGCAGGCATATAATTTATTTTAGTTCAAAAGAATGTGAGAAATAGAATGTCGGGCCATGGTTAACTTTGAAACAGGACATCCACTATAGAATTTCTACCTGCCTCTTTTAAAATGCATTTGTAAATCATGAATAGCAAAATCAAATGCGACTAAATTTAACACTGAAACCAAATGATGAGATCTTTCATTGTCGGTTTGTTTCGTTGTTTTTACTGTTCATTAGGCTTTGTAAAGAACAGTGATGTTTTCGATTATTAGCGATGAATTTAGTGTAGCAGCTAATGCAATTTACAGGGGAGAAAAATGTAAATCTTTTTTAATATTAGAACAAAGTACTGTTTTAGTAAAAACTGCGGTGGTGCTGGAAGAAACAGGTGCGAGTAGTAAAATATACATCTAGTTGCATAGTTATATTAGCTGAAACAACGATCATCTATACAAACGCTGAACTGAAATGACAGTATCATCAAGCTGTTCTAGATGCCTAATCTATGGAATAGCACTATGTGATGGTCGAGAGCAAAATGCCGACGCTGGACTGATAGTTATGGGTAAAATTGATCTCGTCCTTCACAGATAGTTACTAATGCATAACAGAATTGAAAGAAACATTGACAGAAAGCTAGGCAACACAGAACATATGAGTAAACTTTGTTTGATATATACACTATAACAAACATGGAAAATGTAGTTTCAGTGATTGTAAAACAGTCATATCATTGTGCATTATTGTTTCTATCAACTACATTACACCACACAAACACTAAATAGCTTCGAGGCTGCTTCTCATGGCTATAGTGCACATACCTTAGAGCAGATTGGTAAGCTCCTTCATCAGTGGCTTCCTAGATGATTTACTTACCCCCGGACAATTTCAGGTCGACAATAACCATATAGGATCTTTTCCTATAGACGATAATTATTTTTCAGCATGAGACTAACTATTAGTCTTTGCCCTTTTTACTTGCATTTTTTCTGACTATATATCTAAAGCTGGCACAATGAAACAACACAGTGCTAAATAGGCAATGCAGGAGCTTAGCTTGTGCCATTTCACATGGTTCAAAGTAAGTTATTACCTTCTCCGTTGCTTCAATATATTGTTCAATTCATTTATTTGTTTTCTCTGCAAATGCATTGGTCAGTGGATGTGACTCAGCATTAGGAGCATCAGGTATGATGGAGTCGTTTGTAGCTCCTACCAGAAAACAACAGGAAAATCGAGTTAAACAAAAGTACGGGGACTCTCGAATTCATAACAGTCGTGTTTGTAAAATTATACAGAGATTTACCATCCCTGATTATTTTATGAAACCGTACAAAGTAACAATAGAGACACCACATAGTGACAATGACTACTTGCCGTCATTTCTTAAATTCAAATATAGTCAGGGATTTACCAGCATAGCAAGAAAAATAAGTTGATGCACTACCTTAGGCTGCAGTCCTCTTTGACAGTGTGAAAGCAAGATTAATACATTCAATTCTCAACGGAGAGCAGATCAAGAACTTCAATGGTCAATCTATGATAAAAAATAAATCCTATCAGCAGAGTCATACCAGGAAAATATGAAGAGAAAGCTGAAGAAATGGAGTGGGTCAATGAATCATGAAAGGCTGACAGCCTCGCCGGCCATCTCCTTCACCATCTCCTTCCTGTGTCCTGGGTCTGTTGTCCATGTGTGCCGCCCTGTTCCGCCTCTACCGAATTCTGGCCCGCTGGCCGGCGTTTCGTGACGGCGAGGAGAAGGTGGAGGGGCGGGCGGGCGATACCTCCGGCGACGAATCGGCGGCCGCGACGGGCCGTTGAGGTTCTCCTGGAGCTGGGCGAACGATTCGCTGGCGGCCGCCAGTGGAGAAGCGTCGTGCGAGGCGAGCTCTGGTCGGCGTCGGCGCCCACGGGGTCGGAGGAGGCAGCACGGCCGGTCGGGCGCGGAGGCGGCGCCGGTCAAAGAGGAGGCAGGGGCCGAGGCGCGGACGGCGGTCGGCGCGCGAGGGGCGCGCTTCTCGCGCAGGGTCGAGCTCGGGAGGAGCCGGGGCGAGGACGGGTGGTGCTCGGCCGGGGCGTGTCCAAGGGCGGCCAGGCTCGGACGACGCCGGGACGGAGCGCGGCCGGAGGCGGAGGAGGACAGACAGGCGCAGCAGGCCGGAGGCGGCCGAGGTCGAGGGTGGAGGATGGCCGGCGGCGTGGGCGTGGGGCGCGGCTAGCGCGGCCTGGGAGGCGATGGGTGGCGGCCAGGGAGAGGCGCTGCCGGGGAGAGAGGAGGGTGGAGGGGGCCGGCGATGACGCTCGAGGAAAGCGGGGGTGGGAGAGAAGGCGGCGGGGGCGGCCTGGAATTGCGGCGCGGCGAGAACGCAGGAGGACGGGAGGAGGCGACCGGTTGGAGCGGGTAACGGGGAAACGCAGTCGAGCGGGAGACCGGGGACTGCCCACGCGGTGTGCGCCAAAAAGCGTGCGGACGTGCGCCAAAATTCGTGCCGCTGTGAGGATGACCGGTTACGGGTGCCTACCGGTTGCCCGCGCGCGTCAAAATTCGTGCATGAACAGCAAGTTGCGGGGATGAGTTACACAGATTGAATCTTAGCCGTCCGTTTGACGGATCGTGCGGTCAGGAAAAAAACGGTGATGTGGCCCGCGGGAGACTGGGTTTTCATGTCCCTCTTTTATATATAAGGTTATTCTCACTGCTTAAAACGGAATTCCAAGGCAGCTAAAAAAGAGCCAAGTTCTTAAATGGCTAGTAGGTTGTACAGGAATTAATCGCCACATTTTATGATAGTATTGTTAGGATTCTAGAAATCAACTACTCTCTCCGTTCAAAAATAAGTGTCTCAAGTTTGCCCAAAAGTGGATGTATCTAGACATGAAACATGTATACATATATCCACTTTTGGTCAAACTTTAGACACTTATTTTGAGACGGAGGGAGTATCTAATTCTTGGATGCATTCCCATATTTTTTGTTGACTCAAACAACAACCATCATTTTTGTCAACATTAATTATCAGTTTCTCTGTTATACCTATCAAATATTTCCGATACTTGAAAGCCTTTAATTCTCGGATCGAGTTACCAGATTGTTTTAATATAGCTATAAGATTTTTTTTGAAAGAAAATACCATACTATTTACCAGCAGCTACCTGGCTATTTTAATATAGCTACCTGGTTTTTTTAAAGCGACGTCTAAATTCTTTAGCAATAGCTATCAAGTTATTTTAATATAGCTATTAGATTTTTTGAAAATAACTACCATAATGTTACCAACAGCTATCAGACTATTTTTATATCGCTAACAAAAATTTTAAAAGCGACAACAAAATTATTTAGCAATAGCTATCATGTTGTTTTAGGTTATTTATAAATAACTATCATGTTATTTACCAATAGGTACCGGATTATTTTATATAGCTACCTGATTTTTTGAAAGCGACTACCAGATTTAGCTGTAGCTATCAGGTTGTTTTAATATATCTATCAGAATTTTGAAAGTAACTACCATGTTATTTCCAATAGCTACCGAATTATTTTAGGAGAGGAACCGGCTATTTTAAAAGCGACGACCAAGTTATATACCAATAGCTACCAAATTGTTTTAATATAGCCACTGGGTTTTCCGAAAGCGGCTGCCAAATTATTTGGCAACAACTATTGGATAATTTTAATATAATCACCCAGCTTTGAAAGCGACCGTCAAACTATATAGCAAATAGCCATAAGGTTGTTTTAATATATTTACTTGGTATTGGAAAGCGGTGGTCAAATTATTTAGCAATAGTTACTAGGTTTTCAAACAAATGTCATTTTGTTTAGAACGAGTACGTACTAGGCTGCTTTGCAAAGCATTCGTCACTAAAACTCAAAAAAAAAAGTTGTACTCGGCATTGCTTGATTGTCCAGTATATATGTACCGGCCAATTAAAAATGCATTGTGCCCCCAAATTAAATTCTGGCATTGTTTACAAATTCCAAACATTTAAGACCTGTAGATTTGGATTTAGGCCAGAGATGGTTGCGAGAGAGTGAAATATGCCAGTTGCAAAATATCGGGTAGTACTAGTGGAGCCGGTAGGCTAGCTGCCACTATAGCAATCGTGTGTGCGCATGCAATGATGCATGCATACTGTAGCGTCGTTGTAAGTTTAGCAGAAAACAGAGCAGGTCACGTTATCACGTACCTATGCCAACCGGTCACGGTAACGGATAGACGTGTCCGTGAAATCGGACGGGTGGCCGCGCGTCGCACTACCATGCATTGTATTCTTAAATGCATTGTATTCTACCATGCATTGTATTCTACGGCGCCTCTAGGTAGATTCCTCCTTTTTTTTTAAAGAAGTTGAACTACCATGCATTGTATTCTTAAATGCAGGCATAATCCGTTTAAACCTCTTCATTACATAGCACTGTGGACATGACACACTCAGCTAATATAACAATCTTTCGAGGATTTGCGGTAGCTAGTCTTGCAATGCAGACAACAAGTGACTGATGGCGTCTGCGTTGGATTGACGGAGAAATCATGGAGAGGTGTGCAAGCCGGAGGGATACCACCGTTTGAGCGTCTACGTACTTCGTCAGAATTAAAATGGTACCAGGAGGCGAAGCCACCACGCTCGTCCGCTAAGAAGGAGAGCATACAAACCACTGAGTTCCCTGCGCTCCGCCAAGCCGCTGCTTAGCCTGCACCTCCGCCCGGCACATCATAGGAGCAGCGTAGCCCAAACAAGCAAGGATGTACCTGAACTCGGAATTTCCTTAAACATCCGCACGGACTACTTGGTGTCAAAGGACTGCTCAGTGTCCAAATAGGAAAGGTCGCGGCCATCACATGCAGCATGATCACTTAATGAGGTACCTGCGCGCTTCACATGCTTCCCAAGGCCGCTCATTCCTACGAGGTCCATGCTTGATCATTGCCGCAGCGTGCTAGCTAGCTAAATGTGCAAACTTGAACCATAGGAAAGAAATACAGCTACAAGAAAGAACGCTAGCTAGTGCCGGCAGCTGTTACAGATCGGTTGCGCAAACAAAACAGGAGAGCATATGTCACTACAAAAATTGTTACATGATGCGTGAAACTTCAAGCGTTTATATATGTAGCACCGGTGGTATACACGGGAGAAGTAGTGGCCAGGCAAAAGCAAAGAAGAGAGCATTAATCATTGATCCACTTCTTATATAATGGCAATGTTTAATCTAAAAAATAAATAATGGCAATGAATTGTTGGTACTATACGTGTAGCAATCTGTATATACTCCTTCCATTGGGACAAACCCCATTAAGGATCGAAGTCAATCTTTAAACTGCATAATTGTTAAATATGCAAAGTATTAGTTTCATGTTTAATGTTTTCTTGAAAGCATGCATGTTCCATGCAAATAAATGTATAATAAACATTTTAGGATGGATACGCCCGCCTCGACTAGATACGGAACACGGCTGCCAACTTGGCCATGCACTAAGAAATAAAATGGCCAACCTACAAGTCGAAACGGATTTCTCACATATACTCTACTATATTAAAAATCATAAGTGAAAGGGATTGCCTCTCATCATCATCTTGGCCGGAGGTAGGCGTCCAGCTCAGCTGTGTGCACAATTCCCCAATAAAATCGGAACTACTAACAGGTCCCCAGATGCTTAGGAATGAGCACGTTCGTTCCAGTCCATGATCTTGCCCAAGAAGCCTCCGACTCGTCTACAACCTTTTTTTAGGAAAGGAAATTTTATTAATCCTAGCCTCTGCATCGAGTGATGTACACAGCCTCTTATTACAGAGTTTGATCGTATAAAATTTAAGTTTACATCTCAAGAATCACAAAGATTGAGACAGGTCTCAACCGACACTGACAAGATGGAGCACAACTACGAAAGTCGACTAATATGTTACCACGTTTGCCGGGAGAAAAAATCATGTGCCACCCACAGTAATCTCGTGCACCCAGCCACCATAAGCTCCCGCTGGTCCGAAGGAAGCAGGAAAACCCGTGACTGGATCCAGTGCACTGCCATATGAATAACTTGTAAGACATGAAAAGTATATTTCCTGTTAAAAACAAGATTTTCCTACAATTCCAAATAGACCAACAAATAGCTGAGACGCCTACTATGCGACCTATCTCCCTGCTCTCTCTCCCTCTCTCTCTCTCTCCAGCACAATGCCACGTCAGACCAGAGCACAGGCCGACCATTCTCGCCACTACTGCAGATGGTGCATTCTTCCTAGGGCCGGTCCTGAGATTTCCGGGACCCGGGGCGAAACTAAAACTTGGGGCCCTTATGTAGACATCATAATAATAATAATAATAATAAATATATATGTAAAAGATATTTTTCATTAAAACTTGAATGCATCCAAAACAGTACACATATCAAATAATTTATGCAAATTACCTTAAATTTTCTTCTAACATTTCTCGATACAAATTCACTTATGATGGGCTCGATGTCCATGTCATCCAATAATTTCTTCTCGATGCATAATGTTGCCAACCCGTTTAACCTCTCAGAAGTATGAACTGGTTGTTCATCAACACTAGCAGATTGGGTTTGTGCATCAGAGCCACTTACATTGTCATTGCCAATGTTGGTGTCGACATTTTCTTCTTACTGATCTGATTCAGAATTCCCATTAGCCTGAGTTGGTTGCTCTTCCTCCACAGTAACAATCGCCCACTCATCTGGATTTTTCGAAGCACTAGAATTACCCCTGAAAAAGTTAAGAATATTTCTTCTCTCTGTGATTGAACCAAGTCATCCACACGTTTTGCTCTTATCCTTTTAGCGCTACCAGATTCATACTTTCTTGTTGACATGATCCCACACAATGCTGGAAATTAAGCTAAATTAGATATTTAGATATCACGCCGTCACACACATGCAGATTACTGATTACAGAAACTCGGAAAGAAAAGCACCGAAGATTGCCAAGGCCTGAGCGTTGCGGCGACGGGCGACGGCCGGCTGGCCGGGGGCGGCGACGGGCGACGGCCGGGGGCGGTGACTGCTGGGATGAGATCGCCCAGTTCTAGTTGTTGCTGGGGATTCGCCGCTATTCGATTAGGCGTGAGAGCCGAGAGGAATCAGAGGCGTTAGGGGAGGAGCCGAGGCGACGAAAGAACAGAGACAGTAGCGAACTAGCGATCGTTCGTGTGCCTGGGAAGGGGGATGCGACCTGGCCCACATTCGTTCGATTCGCGCCTCTCCATGGGCCCTAATTCTTATCTCTTTTGACCGTGTGATATCAACCTGGGCCCATTTTATTTTTTCTGTTAAATACATATACTAAAACGTATCTGGGATGGGGCCCCTGGATTTTGGGGGCCCGGGGCGGCCGCCCACCCTGCCACCCTCCAGGGCCGGCCCTGTCTTCCTTGCTGTCGTGCCAGCAGTCCTACTGCTCTCGGAACACGCTTTGTGACGCCCGCGGCGCCATGAGCGTTCTCACGGCAGATGTTGGCGGCGGTTAAACTCGTCGGGGCCTGCATCTTGTCCGAGTTGATGACCTCGTCTAATTTGAACAGAGAATACCTGAATATGGTCTCGGTTATAAACTCTGAAGTTCCCTTTCCGTCAAGTTCTGATTTTACATACTCTTGTATTCTATTAGTACGTGCACGCATAATCCATTCAAACCTCTTCCTTGCATAGCACGGTGCATGATACATTCGATCATCAAATATAACAACGATTTGGATTTGCCTCTAGCTAGTCTAGCAATGCGTCTCCGTTAGTACGACAGAGAAATCAGGGAGAGGAGTGTCAGCCAGCAGGATACCCTTCTGTACTCCATCAGAATTTACTCGGCTACCGGCAGGCGAAGCGGCCACGCGCTTCCGCTGAATGGGAGAGAATGCACACCACTGAGTTCCCCGGGCTCCGCCAAGCCGCCGCTCGGCCTGGACCTGCGCCCGCACATGACAGGCTCTCCGTTGGCCCATCAGGCACACATGTACCTGAACTTAGAGTATCGTTGAACATCCGCACGAACTACTCGGTGACAAAGAACCACTGAGTGTCCAACTAGGACATGTCGCATCAAGCACATGCAGCATGATAACTTCAACACGTATCTGTGCGTTTTACATGTTTCCCAAGGCCACTCATTCCAGGGAGGTCTATGTGTTTGATCCACTACAGCGCAGGAAACATGTCTGATCATTGCCGTATTTCAGGTTGTGGGCATCATTTTGATGCAGAGGCCTACGATCCACCCCCTTTTCTAAATAGTTCTAAATGTGCACACTTGAATCTTACAAAACAAACACAGCTACAAGGAAGAACGCTAGCAAGTGCTGGTACGGTTATAGACTCGACGCACATACAAAATGTGGGAGCATGTCAGTAGAAAAATCGATGCAATTTTATTTTATTTTTTGCTGGAAGAAAAATTTATACATGCGTGGAACTTCAATCGTTTATAGAGCCACAGTGGTATATACACGGGGAAGTAGTGGACATGAAAAATCAAACAAGACAGCATTAAACATCGATCCCCTTCTTATATAATGGCAATGAATTCTTTGTACTACTATATATGAATAGCAATATGTATACTCCTAAGTCCTAACTCCTCCATTGGCCGGGACCGTATAATTTTTCAGATATGCAAAGTATTAGTTTCAAGTTTAACTAGCAGGGTGGCCCACGCATTTGCGCGGCTAGGCTATCTATTTGATGTTTTATCTTCCTATCACACTTTCTAAAATTTAAAGAAAGATTAGCTGATGGCTAAGACTTGATACTTTAATAACCGTTAAGTGTTTTTCAAACGATTCATGTACATTAGCATAACTTAATTTATTTACTTATTTGACATTTATAATGTTGTTGGGTCCAACAAAATATTGTGCTGATTCCTGTTTTTTTTTTTTTTTTTGCATCTCCTTCCTCTTTGCATTAGTTTTCTCATCTTTACATTAAAAAATTCAGAATTGAATTTTATTGGAGTTAAATTTATAATTCATATGTTTTTAGTGATTATTTCTTGAACCGAGATGTATTTAGTGATTATGTTGTCTTCGGGCACGTGCGTTCTCGCGGCAGAAGTCTACGGTAGTGGAACCCTGAATGACGCCGACCAGGTGGTATGGGAATGGGACAACCTTGCCTCCGGGCCTGCATCTTGTCGGGGTTGATGACCTCATCTAATTTGAACAGAGAATACCTGAATACGGTCTCGGTTATAAACTCTGAAATTCTCTCTCTATCAAGTTCTTATTTGAACTACTCTTGTATTAGTACATGCACGCATAATCCTTTCAAACCTATTCGTTACATAGCATTTGGATTTGAGGAGCATGTATACCACTGAGTTCCCGGTGCTCCGCCAAGCCGCCGCTCAGTCTGGACGTCCGCCCGCACATTAAAGGTAGGAATGCCGAGTAAATAGAGGTTGTCGCTGTGTTCTGCGGAGAAAATGTTGAAAGTACTACTCCACAGGGTACACCAGGGTCCAAAGTACTTAATGCAATGCACTGGGGAGCACCGTATCTAATTTAGTGTCTGCTGAGCTCGATGCCAGTCCAACGGCCAAGACAGTAAAGCAGTAGGAGAACTCGGAGTAATCTTACACATGCGCTAGAACGAGTCAGTACCAAGGGATGGCCTTGCGTCCAAACAGGACACAGCGCACCAGCCTATGCCATACTTCGAAAGAGTACATGTATCAGGATCACCTGCTGCGGTATTTGAACGCTTCACATGCTTCCCAGGCCCGCTCATTCCTAGAAAGTCCTTGTGTTTCATGCGTGTCTTCTATCGTGTTGAACATCTCCATAGCAGTGTGTGAAACATGCTTATCGCCTCGGCATCCTAGGTAGCTAGATGTGCAAACTCGAACCTTACAAAGGAAAAACATCTACAGGGACGCTAGCTAGTGCTGAAGTGTAAACACAAGTTGAAGGAAATGGCACTAGAAAAACCGATACATGCTAGGTGGAACCTCAAGCACTTATATAGCCGCGATATTTTACATGGGAGAAGTAGATGCCGACAAAAGTAAAACCTTTGGCGCAAGGGAGCATTAGACTAGGCCACCCCTTGTCCCCGCTCTTATTTACTGATCTGGTCCTGGTCCACGACATCATTAGCGTGGACCTACTCGAGAGAACGACCCGTGGCTTTGCGCATCACAAAGCACACGAACCAAGTTAACTTGCTAAACTGAAAGCTGTACGAGTACTTGTCTCTTGGCCAACGTTTTGACTACCGTAGGTATACCCTAGCTCCTCGGCAGTTTCTTTTCCAGATCACCTAATCTGTCACGGCGCCGACTCAACTCCTCGACTTGATCGTCCCAACTCTGGCGGCACCACTCTCTGCCGAAGCTACACCCACCGCTGAGAAGAACACAGTGGCGGCTGACGAGGTGCGGCATGAAATCACCATTGGCAAGGCGATGCAAGAACTCCGGCGGCACGGGGATAGCACAGCACCGCCGGCAGCTAGTCAATTACATTTCTCTGAAGAATCTAGTATCTCCGGTTTCAGCGGTCATGATCATCAACAGTAGCACTAGCATGTTAATTTTGGTCAACAAAGTGTGTCAGTACTTTAACTTCTGTGATGTCTACTTTCTATGAGAATATTTTTCTGAATTTGTTGCAAATTCTCTACTGCTAGCCTTTAAATTCAAAAACAATGTCTTTCAACATGTGTTCATGAAAGTGTTCAGTACAAGTTCACAGTTCTCTCTTTCAGAGCCTAGGATGCAAACTGAACATGGCAATGAGTAATGACAAGTTCACCGTTCTCTCTTCTCTGCATATTATTCTGTATAAGAACATTCTTCTGAATCTTATGCATATTATCAAGGTTTACATATAGGCTGTGGCTGTGTACATGATACGTCTGCGGTTAATTTGTTTCGAACGTATATTTCTGAAAGGTTTCCTGCTTATGATCTCTGAAGACTAAGCACTATCTACTTCTCAGCCGCAATAAGGTCACATAATCCTGGTGCGATAATAGGTGGTGACTACGTTACAGAGACTAGAGATGCATTGGCCCCTGATGATGATTATTGGAAAGACAGTGGTGATGTGTGGTGGTGATCTCCTGTCCGAGACCCAACAGACTAACGAACTTGTTGCCTTCTGTTGATTCTGGGATAAACAACATGATTTTCGATTGTTTGGTCACTGGGCAAGGACTTGCAATTTGTATCATTTCAGATCAACAGCATTACACACAGTCTCTCTTCGGATGCCTAATTTCCGATGCCTAATTGCTACAATTGCAGCGCGTATTTACGACTGAAATTTGTTGACTTGTACCAGATAGGTGCCCTCACTCCAGAATTCTGAACACTTGATGAACAAGCACGAGAAGAAATGAGGGAACTGCTTCTGCTTCTTGTAGAATTTCTGCTATTACCAGTACTCGGCATCATTTTTTTTAAACGCGGCAAAAGATTTGCCGTTTATATTGATATAGGAGGAGCGACATAATGGCCTAAGCCAAGAAAGGAAACACACTACAACATTAGTTCCCTGAAAGCTCCGACAACTTTTTCGGTCCGGCTTGAATCCTTGTTAAAAAATCAGATAGTGCTCTAAACTAATTTGTGCATTGCATAACATCAGGGACCTTAAGCCTGGCAAGAAAAGGGTTCTCGTTTCTCCATGTGAATCATCTCGACTTTTTGCGCAATCTCGTCCACGTTCCTGACTCGAGTGGCCACTGATGGATGTTGTGGGAAGACCATGGGTCTTGGCAAGGATGATCGACGACAGAGGAACTAGGTCATCACCCTTGTTTGGTGGATACTATGGAAGGAAAGAAATGAGCGCATCTTCAATAATCGTTTCAGGGCAAGAAACCAAGACAGAAAACCAGCTCTCCCCTCGCGTCGCTCCCCGGCTGCGCCAGGGGAAAAAAGCGGCGCCGCCGAGCTCTCCCCCCGCCCGGCCCCTCCTGCCGCTGCCGTCGCCGGCTTCGGCCGCGTGGTGGCAGCACCCCCCGCTGCCTAAAAGGTGGCCGGGGGGATGGTCTTCGTCTCGGCGCTGGTGGAGACCGGCCCGTGGGGGACGGCGGCGGTCTGGGGCAGAGGAAGCCGGGCCAGCGGGCCCGGGAGATGGTCGTGGACAAGGCGATGGCTGCCGGGGGCGGTGCGGGCGGCGGAGGCGCCGTCGCCTGCCGTGGTGGTCATCTACGCGCCCGATGGGCTTTGGCGGGCCCGACCTGGGCTCGCCCGGCCCGGGCGAGGCCACGTGGATGCGGGCGTCCGGCGGTGCGGGCGCAGGCTGGAGGGCACGGTGGTGGGGCTGGGGGCATGCTGATGAGGCTGGGGGCGTGCGCTCCTCGCGGGATGGTGGCATCAAGCCCGGCGCTGAGGAGGAAGAGGGAGGTGGTGGCACCGGCGTGGAGGCAGGGCGGCCGATGAGGCGCGGGCTGGCCACGGAGGCAAGCCGGGGCGGCGGCCCCGGACGTGTGGCTGCTTCGAGGATCAGCCGCAGCGGGCATGGCGGCTGCCATGGAGGGAGGTGCCGCGGCGGCAGCAGCATGCCATGGAGCTAGGTGGTTGACGACATGGCCAGGATGCCATCATGTGGCTTCCGAAGCTTTGCGGTCGGGTTGAACTCCGGGCGAAAGCTCGCACGGACTTCGGTCGGTGCCGACGACGGCGGCGCCCTCGGGCGTCGTTCTCCTTCTTGATTGCGTCGTTGTGGAGCTTTTCGACCTCGACTAACGCGTGTGGATCCAAGAGCTCCGGGTGAAAATTTAAGCTCTTCGGGAGCGGGCGGCGGTGATGATCTCGTCACTACCTTGTTGGAGGCGCCGCTTTGGAGCTCTTGGCCAGCGCGGTGCGACGGTTTCGCGGCGGATGTGCAAAATGGGTGTGTGGTCGAGGGTGGTGGACGTCGGGGCGGCGGCTCCGGAAGGTGGTGGTGCACCGAGGTGGCGGGCTCGGTCCCTGTTGCAGTGGCAGTCCTATGGGCCTGGATGATACGTCTCAAACGTATCTATAATTTCTGATGTTCCATGTTTATATTATACCAATTGCTACATGTTTTATATACAATTCATAGCATTTTTATGCATTTTCTGGGACTAACCTATTAACAAGATGCCACAGTGCCAGTTCCTGTTTTCTGCTGTTTTTGTATTCCAGAAAAGCTGTTCTGGAAATATTCTCTGAATTGGACAAAACTTGGACAGGACCTCCTATTTTTCCAACACGTACACGGAGTCCAAAGGAGAAACAGAGACGACCTAGGAGGCAGCCACACCATCGGGCGCGCGGGCCCACCTCCTGCCGCGCCGTGGGGTGGTGTGGCCCCCTCGGGTGCCTCCAGCCGCCGCCCTTTCGCCTATATAATCCTCCCGACGCGAAAATTCTAAATACCCGAGCCATTATCCACGAAAAATTACAGAGACGCCACCGTCGTCAACCCTAGCTTGGGAGGGTTCAGAAGCTCTTCCCGGCACCCTGCCGGAGAGGGGAATCGTCACCGGAGGGCTCTACATCGCCATGCCTGCCTCCGGAGTGATGCGTGAGTAGTTCATCCTTGGACTACGGGTCCATAGCAGTAGCTAGATGGTTGTCTCTCCTCCTTGTGCTATCATGTTTAGATCTTGTGAGCTGCCTATCATGATCAAGATCATATTATTGTAATTCTACATGTTGTGTTTCACCCTTGTTGGTGGATACTATGGAAGGAAAGAAATGAGCGCATCTTCAATAATCGTTTCAGCCCTACTGCCACCACATTATCTCCCATGGATTGACTCTTTGCTGAAAGATCTCTCGCTCGGAAAGCTGGCCCAAAGACATGGAGAACCGGACTGATACAGCGGCATGCCTGCTTCGGCTGCTAGCTTAGTGGTAGCCTGGCTAATGCCTTGCTGAAAATGTTGTTGGACATGGCGTTTTGGGTCATAGGTCTAGATGTACTTATTATGTAAAACATTTTTATTTTTTTATAAAATGTCAAAAAATTCCAAATAAAATTTCAGATATACATTAGAACATTTTATGGATTTACTTAGAATTTTCTGACATTTAAAAAATGATTTTTGGGCAGTGGGTGCATCTACACCTATGACCCAACACTACTAGAAAAATGACCTCTAGTCGCGGTTCCAGAGGACCTTTAGTCGCGGTTGGGCAACCGCGACTAGGCTGGCGGGACTAAAGCCCCCACCCTTTAGTCGCGGCGGATTCCGAACCGCGACTAGAGGTCCCTCCACGTGGGCTTTAGGGGGACGTGGGGTGTTGGGACCTTTGGTCCCGGTTGGTAGCACCAACCGGGACCAAAGGGTTTTGGTTTTTTTTTTCTTTTTCGATTTAATTGCAGGGTTTAGGGTTTATATATGCCGGGGTTTGGTTATAGCTAGGTTCCCGTGTCCCGTGGTAACGGTAACCCTTCCCGTTGCGATGACGGTTACGTTACGTTACCGTTACGGTAACCGTAACGTTTTCGATGTCGTAACCGTTCCCGTGTCGTATGAAGTCGATGCACATATTTATAACACATACAATTAAATTAAGTAATACTTGAAGATCGTAGACAAGAGTTCGTTGATGCGCCAAGAGTTATCGTAGTACAAGAGTTGAAGCAAAACAACAAGTTACTTTAACGATTTCATGCTTTCAGCATCGTAGTACTCTCCTTTCTCCTGTAAGGCCTCTGAAAGGTAAAATCCCGCCAATTCCTCTCCAATTGCTCTGAAGCGGTGGTCGAGTGGTAGCCTCTCGCGCTTTTTTGCCAACTCTGCATCCTTTCTCATATTCCATTTCTCGGTGACTAATACATATATATACTCGCAAACGAAGAATCCACAGTACTCAGTTTCCTTTGGTTGCTCCATGCAAGACTATACAAGAATAGATTTCAGTCAATAATAATGAAGTATGCATGAGAAATGTTGTGTGGACGAAGAGGTAGCAGTACTTACTTGGTTTAACTTCCAATCCAGCTTTTGGCGCCACCCACCTTCAGGATCTTCCGCTCGAAACCTTTCCCAAACTCTGCCCGACAAAGAACATTCACAAATGAGTTATTCGTTAATGACTTGACATCAAGATATGAATGACAGAGGCGGTAAGAAATGAATGTACCTTGCTAGTAAGTCGAAACAACTCCTGTAAGTGTCAGGATGATACCTCAATGAGTCAAGTGAATGAATAAGTCCTTCGTGATGTCTAATGACAAGAAGAATCCAGTGGTAGCTGGGCACAGTCATGCATAACTCATCAGTTAAACTTAACATCGGGTGAGCAAATTAGAATGTGTAGAAGACACTAAAACTTACCCGAAGTGGTAAGGCCAATATATAGTTCTTTTGTCGCGGTATCGCTTGAACACCCTTAGCAAATCATCCGGTGTGTTCTTGTTATACAAGGGATTTATTATGGTTTCTTCGTTATATTTATCCGGGTCAATGAACCCAATGTCATGCTGGTTCAGCTTTTTGAGCTCGAGCATCTTCAATCTGCATAATATAGCACACAAAAGATTAAAGTGAGAATAATTACAAACAATGAACGAGACTAGGTAAAGACTTAAATAAATCACTTACAGGCAATAGGAACTCATGATAGATTTGTCGAGTGCCCGCAGATTGTATAGCTGAAAAAGTTCGCTAAACGTAACAGTGTGATTGTAGTCTTCTAAGAAGTGCTCATCGTCTTCCCTACATTTCAGAACGATAGCAGATGTCTTCTTTGCATTTTTCATGTACCATTGATGCAGAGTACGCATTTTTGTTGGAAGGCCCCTGATTTGCACCAAAGCTTTCCCCGGAACGAAGTTTCTTACTGGAGGAGCTGGTGGTGCAGTCTCAAAATTCAATCTCGAAGCATATTCATCTATAGGCATTTGCGCTTCGGCGGCAAGACGACGGATTACCTCTATGTCAAACACCATCGGCTCTTTAGGGTCAGATTGTACTGGTTGTTTTCCGCGCTGGGGAACTCGACTATCTTTGTTCGTCGGCGGCGGGACAATTAGCGGGGGGACAGAACGTACGGGTTGTTCTCCGAGCTGGGGAACTTGTTTACCTATCTTCGGCGGCGGTGGGACCGATGGTGCTGCTTTTGTAGCTTCCTTCGCCGGCGGGACCGATGGTGCTGCTTGTTTTTCGTTTGCCGCCGGCGGCGGGACTGACTCTGCGTCTTGTTCACCTTTCTTCGGCGCCTCCGCCGCCGTCACCTCGTCATATGACTTCTGAATAGAACGGACATAGTCAGATGGCGGCTTCTCTGGAGGGACATATAAGTTGTCAATGACTTTATGACAAGCCGCTGCAGTATAGCCCTCGGTAAATGTTGGCGGCGGCACTTTCGGTGCGAACAATGATTTATTATGCTCCTCGATGGCTGCTTCGTTTTGGTCAAGAGTCTTCTGCCAAGGTTGCCTCAGATCAGGCGTTGTGGCCCTTTTAGCAGGTCGCCTCTTGACCGGGGAAGACGCGCGCCTTCTCCGTTTAAGCGGTACGGACACTTCCGGTGGGGGGTTCCGTACCGGAGATGGAGATGGAGATGGACTTTGCTGACTGAGATGGTCCTCTAGATTATTTTCCGGTGTGGGGTCCCTGTCACGCGGTGCCGGAGATGGATGTGTCTCATCGATACCCCGGCAGGGTGGGCTTTGCTGAGTCGGTGGCTTTGAGAACTTGATGTATTTCTTGTTCCACTGGACGAAACCACCCTTGACATCGCACAATGCCTCCTCACCGTTACCTCCAGGAATCTCAAGAGCCAATGATTCCGATCCCGGCACAATTTCATCCACCCCGACAACAGCATAGCCAGGATGAATGACACCATTATGGTAGCTTGCTGTGTCGACAATCGGTAAAGCATAGCCGACCGCCACCTTCATGGATATGTTGCTCACAGGCGTATGTAGCTCACATGGTGTCGGTTCCGTGATATCATCCACGGGGTAGCGAGCATCGAGTTCTAGTTGCGTGGAACCCACGCTGCTTCTAAGCTGAGATCGAGCATCCACGACTTCAGGATCTTGGGGCTGCTGCACCTGGCGTTCATTAATGAGTTGCTTCATCTGGCGTTCCAAATTCGCTATCCGCTCTTCACCCTGCTTCTTCTTTCTTGCACGGCTTCTATAAGTGTCAGCGTGCTGCGGATACTGTTTTTTTCAAGGTGGCACCGCCGGGTAAGCCTCGTAAACGTCCCCAGTGTTCAGGTTTCCCTAGGGCCCGTGCCAGCTCGTCTTCCTCTCTATAGGGTTCCCACGTACCCGCTAGAACTTCCTTTATTGCATCTTCAATTTTTGGGACCATGGCTACTACTGTTGCCTTGTATTTTTCAACCCTCGGGACAATCTTCCCTTCCTCGTTCAACGTTGCGCCATGCGCGAACAACCAGAATTTGGACCTTTCGGGCCAGCTGTATGTCTGTGGAGTGAAACCTGCAGCCACGAGTTTATCTTCCATGGCTAGCCACTTAGGAATGGCTGACCTGTACCCACCTGGCCCCAAGTTATGGTGGTGTGTCTTACTCGCAGCATTTAGCTTATTTTTTTCCGATCGGGCCACAGCCGCAGCCGAGGTCTTATACGCCTTAAAGGCTTCCCAGTGATCTCTTAGCTTCACCAGTTTTTTTTGACTGAAATCTGGATCAACCTTTTCATATTTTGCCCATAATGTTTGCTTATATTTCCGAAAGGCGTCGGCCATCTTGGAGAGAGTCCAGTGCTTGAGTTTCAACTTCAAGGCGGGCTCAATACCATCCGGGAGGTTAAAATGCTGCAAGAGTGTGTCAAAGCAGAAATCTTTATAATGCTGGTGGACATAGCAAGGGTCATCCTCGGCAACGCCTGCTGGCTTAAGCCATTCTGCTATGGAGATCGGGACCTCGTCCCTAACAATAACTCCAGCTTGACTAATATATTTTCTGCGGTTCTCTATCGGTTCCACCGGATCGCCATCTACATCAATTTTATAGATTGGTAACTTTGCATCTTCGCTAGTCATTCTTTTCGCTGGGCCTCGAGGAGCTTGATTCTTAGCCTTTTTATGCAAGGTGGACGCCTAAAGTAAGAAATATAATGCGTTAATAAGTGCAATACAAATCAGTTAATGCATTTTGTGTTCAAGCAAATATAGAATTCATATATAAACCTCGAGGTGGAGGGTGTTCGAGGTGGAGGCTGTTATTTCTTCTTCCTCTAAAATACCCTCACCAGACGGGTTTAAAAATTGTGATGCAAATTGCTCAAAATCTTCGTTTCGATCGTCGACGGCGCCTTCTCCACGGCAGCATTTGCATCGCGATGCTCAAAAATATCCTGCATGAATAAGTTTTCTCCTTCCTCGTCTCGCACAATTAAAGGGTGATCCATAGCTGAATGTTCCTACACGCAATAAATTTAACAAATTATGATAAACAATAATTTGATACAAAGTATCAAAGTGCTTGATACAAATTTAACAAATTATGATACAAAGTATCCACATGTGCTTGATACAAAGTATGACAAAAACAATAACAAATTTAACAAATTTGATACAAAAAGTTACAAAGTATATATGATAAACAATTACAAATTTAAATCCTTACTTATATCTATAAATTTACCTAGCTATATTGATCTACTAATAAAATGATTTCTACCTATATTGATATACTAATAAATTAACCTAAGTAAATTGACCTAACTAACTTATGATATACTAATAAAATGATTTCTAACTATATTGATCTAACTAAATTAACCTAAGTAAATTGACCTAACTAACTTGACAAATAATTCTAACTCAATTGAAAAATATTTCTACTAATTCTATTTCACTAAAATGTGACATATGACTAAATTTGCATAATTAGTATTCATTCACAATTACAGCAACACTTGTAAAAAAATCACTTGTAATTTTCTACTACACCGGTCGGGTTATTCTCATTATACTACACCTAATGATCCCAGACCGTTTCACCATAGATAGCTAGATGTTAATATACGGTGGAACTTTCTAAAATTAGATCAAATTACTTATTGCTATCTCTCATTGTGTACCACTAATATTGATACAAAAAGAATTAGGACTACTTTGATTTAGAGAAGGATTACATTTAGCAAGGAGTGATAAGAAGATTCAGTACAGGGGAGGCGCGCGGCGTGGGGAAGACCTACCGGCGGCGGCGCGCGCGAGGCAGGGGAGGGGCGCGCCGCGTGGGGGCGCGAAGGCTGGAGGGGCACCACGGCGGCGGAGATGGGCACCGGCGTTGGGGTGCGGTGGCTGGAGGGGGCACCGCGGCGGAGGCAGGGGAGGAGCGCGCGCGGGGGCGCGGCTGCTGGAGGGGCACCACGGCGCGGCGGAGATGGGCACCGGCGTGCGGGCGCGGCGGCTGGCCGGAGATGGGCACCACGGCGCGGCGGCTGGCCGGAGCAGGGCTTCGCCGGCGTTGTGCGTCGTGGGAGCCCGGAGGCGTTGTGTGCTTCGATTTGGGGGAGTTTGCAAAAACTTCCGCAAACTCCCCCCACTAAACCGCGCGGAATCGACCTTTGGTCGCGGTTATTGGCTGCAACCGCGACCAAAGAGCCTTTAGTCGCGGTTGCAGCCAACAACCGCGACCAAAGGTCGACCTGGGCCGCCCAAATTCTGGCGCCAAGCCCGGGGGGCCTTTTGTCGCGGTTGTTTGCTGCAACCGCGACTATTGGGCTTTTTTACATTTTTTGCTGTTTCTTTTTTCTTTTGTTGTATTTGTTTTCTTTTATCATTTTAATTGAAAGGGAACTCAACGCTTGGTCCCAACTTAATGAGTCGTGGATAAAATGGAGAGCATGGCTATTCATCTAAGGTGGTCGAATTTCCAAAAACTATGGATGGTTCTATGTTGTAACCACTACCTGTGTACCCTAAAATTATTTTTGTAACAATTTTAGAGCAAACTATCACATATTTGTAAGATGAATGTTTGGTGTTGTAAAATGCAGAAGAAAGCAGGAGGCCAGTAGCTGGGCATTCCTCTCCACGCCGGGCTCGTGGGCATACGGCGGGATAGACTCCCGCGGTTGCGCCCAAGCGCGCTCTGCCGAGCACGCTCGACCTCCAGAAGGCGCTGCGGCGGGCGTGGCGGATCCATCTCGTGGAGACGATGCGTTCGTGGCTAGGAATGGTGGATTAGGGTTTACCCCGTCGGCGACAATATATAAAGACCTCCAGGGCAGCGCTGGGGGAGGACACGTGCCCAGGGAAGCGCTGGGGGAGGACACGTGTCGTGACCGCAAAGCCCGTCTTTAGTCCCGGTTGGTGTTACCAACCGGGACTAAAGAAGCACACGGATCGTGTGTTTCTTTCGAGCGCTTGTGAGCCGTTGGATCAGGGGTGTGTTTCTTTTGAGGGATTGTGAGCTGTTGGATCAGCAGTATCACGACCACTTCGTGAGCCACATGACCCGGTTGGTGTTACCAACCGGGACTAAAGAAGCACACGTACCCTATATATAGCCGCCCTCCTCAGACAGGTTACTCACTCACACAAAACATTCCAGCGTCACTCGGAGAGGCATCTTTGGGCAACCAGCGGCAAGACGTCTCTGATGACCTGCGACCGTTCCAAACGGTTGCAGATCATCAGAGATGTGTTGCCGGACGGTTGTAGATCATCAGAGACGTCTTGCCGCTGCTTGGATCGAAGTGGCGCTCAAACACAAAACATTCCAGCGTCACTCGGAGAGGCATCTTTGGGCAACCAGTGGCAAGACGTCTCTGATGACCTGCGACCGTTCCAAACGGTTGCAGATCATCAGAGACGTCTTGCCGGACGGTTGTAGATCATCAGAGACGTCTTACCGCTGCTTGGATCGAAGTGGCGCTCAAACTCACGAGCCACCGTCGGGCTGTATGCAGGGGGAACTGTGTTTGGACGGTCGAAGCTGAGGTTTGAGAGGTTCCCACATGGACACAGTTACATAAAAGGTTTAATACATTATTACACATCACCAACAACATCCCTATGTATTGTTCACTTGTTCTTCTTGTGTGCCCCTTTCTTTTGAACGCGCCGTAACCATGGACAATCTTCTTGAAGTAACTTGATGGTTGGGTCAATGTTCACTTTGAAGGGCGGAATTTCATGAAACTTATTGTAATCTTCTGACATGTCTGTGTGGTCCTCCACTCCCACGATGTTTCTTTTACCTGAAAGAACTATGTGGCGCTTTGGCTCATCGTTTGATGTATTCGCTTGCTTATCTTTTCTTTTTGTTGGTAGGGTAGACATGTCCTTCACATAGAAAACCTGAGCCACTTCACTGGCTAGAATGAATGGTTCGTTCTCGTAATGAAGATTCTTGAAATCCACTGTAGTCATTCCGTACCGTGTGTCTACGGCTACACCGCCATCTAGGTTGAACCATTTGCACTTGAACAAAGGAATCTTAAATGAAGGTCCATAGGACAGTTCCCATATCTCCTCTATGTAACCATAATATGTTACCTTTTCCCCACTGCAGCCATCTATTGCATCAAAGCGGACACCACTGTTTTGGTTGGTGCTCTTTTTATCTTGGTCGGCCGTGTAAAATGTATTTCCATTTATCTCGTACCCTTTAAAAGTCAATATAGTCGAAGACGGTGTCTTGGCCAATAAGTATAGCTGTAGTTCATTTGTGGTGACATTCATCAGTCTTTTCTGTAACCAACCGCCAAAAGTCCTGATGTGTACTCCATCAATCTCATCTTCTGGGTATTTGGAGCGTAAATCATTCTTGTGTTGCTGGATATACGGAGCCACCAAGATGGAACTATGCAGAACTGTGTAGTGTGCTCGAGTGAAAGAATCCACGTCTTCACATATGATTGCTTTCTTTCCTAGCGTGCCTTTTCCACGCAGTCTCCCCTCATGACGCGATTGAGGAACACCAATCGACTTAAGATCAGGAATAAAGTCAACACAAAACTCAATGACCTCCTCAGTTCCATAGCCCTTGGAGATGCTTCCTTCTGGCCTAGCACGGTTATGAACGTATTTCTTTAAGACTCCCATAAACCTCTCGAAGGGGAACATGTTGTGTAGAAATACAGGACCGAGAACACGTATCTCTTCCACCAGGTGAACTAGAAGGTGCGTCATAATATTGAAGAAGGTTGGTGGGAACACCAACTCGAAGCTGACAAGACATTGGACCACATCATTCTCTAAATCTTTTAGAGTAAGTGGATTGATAACCTTCTGAGAAATTGCATTCAGGAATGCACATAGCTTCACAATGGGTACTCGAACATTTTCTTTTAGAAGTCCCCTCAATGCAACCGGAAGTAATTGTGTCATAATCACGTGACAGTCATGAGACTTCAGGTTCTGAAATTTTTGCTTTGCCATGTTTATTATTCCCTTTATATTCGACGAGAAGCCAGATGGAACCTTCATACTGCGAAGACATTCAAAAAATATTTTCTTCTCTTCTTTCGTAAGAGCATAGCTCGCAGGACCTTGATGATTATCAGAATGATCGTCGTCTCGTGAATGCATACGTCGATGGGCCTGTCTTGCTTCCGGTGTATCTTTTGACTTTCCATACACGCCCAACAAGTTAAGCAGGTTCAAGCAAAGATTTTTTGTCACGTGCATCACGTCGATTGCAGAGTGAACCTCTAGCATTATCCAATAGGGCAGCTCCCAAAATATAGATTTCTTCTTCCACATGGGAACGTGGTTCTGAGCGTCATTCGGAACAGATAGTGCTCCAGCACCCTTCCCAAATATTACTTTTAAATCCTTGACCATATCATGTATAACAGAACTAGAAGGTCGAGTAGGCTTCCGCCGAATATCTTCCTCACCTTTGTAATGTCGGCCTTCCTTTCTTCCTGCATGCCTCGGTACAAGCCATCGACGATGGCCCAGGTACACAATCTTGTTACCTATATGTTTACCTTGAGTCTCACCTAAACAATGCGTACATGCATTGTATCCCTTGTTTGACTGTCCTGAGATGTTACTAAGAGCAGGCCAATCATTGATGGTTACAAACAAGAGCGCTCGTAGATCAAATTCCGTTTGCTCGTGCTCATCCCACACACGCACACCTTCATCACTCCACAGCTGTAAAAGTTCTTCCACCAATGGCCTCAGATACACGTCAATGTCGTTGCCAGGTTGCTTCGGGCCTTGGATGAGCACTGGCATCATAATGAACTTCCGCTTCATGCACAACCAGGGAGGAAGGTTATATATACATAGAGTCACAGGCCAAGTGCTATGACTGGAGCTCTGCTCTCCAAATGGATTAAATCCATCTGTACTTAGACCAAATCTTAAGTTCCTAGCGTCATCCGAAAATTTCGGGAACACTCTGTCGATTTTTCTCCACTGGGACCCATCAGCGGGGTGTCTCATCATCATGTCTTTTTTACGTTCTTCTTTGTGCCAGCGCAACAACTTGGCATGCTCTTTGTTTTGGAACAAACGTTTCAGACGTGGTATTATAGGAGCATACCACATCACCTTGGCAGGAATCCTCTTCCTTGGACAACCTTGCTCGCCCTCAACTTCACCTGGGTCATCTCGCCCAATCTTAAACCGCAATGCACCGCATACAGGACAAGCATTTAAATTTTCGTGCTCGCCGCGGTAGAGGATGCAGTCATTAATGCATGCATGTATCTTCTGCACCTCTAATCCTAGAGGGCAGACAACCTTCTTTGCTTCATACGTACTAGAGGGCAATTCGTTTTCATTTGGAAGCATCTTCTTAACTATTTTCAGCAAACTTTCAAAGTGCTTGTCGGTAGTACCACTCTCTGCCTTCCATTGTAGCATTTCCAGTATCGTACCGAGCTTTTTCTGGCCATCTGTACAAGTTGGGTACAACAATTTGCTGTGATCGGCTAACATGCGCTCCAACTTCAACCTCTCGTTTTCACTTCCACAGTCCATTTGTGCATCATGAATGGCCTGACGAAGATCATCGTCGGGCTCATCAAAGATGGCATCCTCTTCAACTTCGTCTTCCCCCATTGTAGTATCAGCGTGTTCATTGAACAGAGGATAGTTGTCATTATCCTCCTCTTCTTCATTCTCTTCCATTATAACCCCTCTTTCTCCATGCTTGGTCCAACAATAATAACCAAGCATGAAACCATTTCGCAACAGGTGTTCGTGAAGCCTGTCTGTGGAAGAGTATGTATACTTATTCATACAGAGACTGCATGGACAACACATAAAACCATCCTTTCGCTTGCTTGTCTCAGCCACATGGAGAAAATTATGCATGCCAGTAATGAATTCGGCACAAACTCGGTCACCGTACATCCATTGACGTCTCATCTGCATTATATAAGTATATCAAAAAAATTATGCATGCCAGTAATGAATAGATAAGTGACCATAATAATTCAAGCAAAGTAGAGTGGCGACAAATGTAATACATTGTAGCATTAAATATCCATTAATTTAAACTAACATTGAACTATTTAAAAAATTTAAGTCCAACAACAAATGCGATCAGAATCGCAACTAAGGTAACTATTGAACCAACAGCATAATGATACCAAGCCTCTTGACTAATGGCATATCTTCTAATTTTTTTAAGCTTCAAGCGCATCGCATCCAACTTGATCTCGTAAGCATTAACGACGTCGGCAAGCTTCGAGCGCATCCCATCCAACTTGATCTCGTAAGCATCGACGACGTCGGCAAGCTTGAACTGGTGTTCATCGATGATGTTGACAAGCTTAACCTCCAATTCCTTCTTCTCTTCTTTGCGGAGATCTTCACTTATTTTTAATTTAGCTTTCAAATCATCGTTTTCTTTCACAAAATATTCAACAATAGGGTCCACTGGAATTTCCGGTTCAACTACCTCCTAGACAAATATATATTTATGTCAAAGTTGGTCCGCATGATTGTCATAAACGCGAAACGAAACAAATATATAGTTATTAAAAGTCATACCACATCCGAATAATAGAGCGGACGAGAGCCGGTGGGGGTATTTGTGAAAACCATGGCACTATATATATATATAAAACAATTATACAACTTATACAAAAAAACAAATAATAATTATGGAACAAAATCATACAACATAGATTTTTTTTAAATAAAAAAGAAAGCTCACCTAGGTGGTGTCGGTGACGAGACGGTCTATCGACGACGGTGAGGAGGTGAATGTTGTGACACTGAAATACAAAAACATAATTTAGTTTAAGATCAAATTGACAATACAAAATTGAGCTAAATAAGCAAAATGAGCTAACTTAGGCATTTCATCATACACCTACCTAGCACTACAAATATGAATTGAGCTAAATGAGCTAGACAACCAACGAAACGGGCGCCGAAAGAGAGAGTTTGCAGTTGCTAACCCTTGGATAGATGCACCACCGTCAATCTTAACAAATGGTGCAAAAAATCGTGGATGAAATCGAGCTCGGTGGAGAGAAAATGGAGATTCAACTCGAGCTCGAAATGGCCAAGGCTGGCTCGGGGTGGAAGATGAAGGCGACTGACCTTTGATCGCGGTTGGTGGCTCCAACCGCGACTAAAGGTCCTCGCTAGGACAGGCGGCCTTTTTGTGCGGGACCTTTAGTCGCGGTTGGAGCCACCAACCGCGACTAAAGGTCCTCGCGCGTGCCCCGCGCGGCTCCGGCCGCAGGTGGAGGACCTTTAGTCGCGGTTGGTGGCTCCAACCGCGACCAAAGCTCCAGCACAAACCGCCACCTGTCCTAGCCGTTGGATCTGTCGGAGCCGCGAGACCTCTAGTCGCGGTTCGGAAACGAGCCGCAACTAAAGGTCCGCCTCTAAGGCCACTTTTCTACTAGTGCAATATAGATTTCCGGCTGATCTATCTTTTTTTTTCCTTTTTCTTCAGCCCTTGACCCGTTGCCCGATCTTGTTACCATAACTTTTCACCCTTCTTCTATTAATCAATGAATGTAGTTTCTTCACAAAGAAGCTACAAGCTAGCCTCACATAAGTGCATAACATGGGCAGAGAATATTGTCTCCGTTATAAACTCGGAGGTTTTCTATTGGTAGAATTCTAATTTGAGCTACTCATTAAAAACAGAACTACCACTATTTGCGTACATGCACGCACAATCCGTTTAAACCTCTTCATTACATAGCACGGGGGATTTGTGGTAGCTAGTCTAGGAATGCAGACAACGAGTGACTGATGATGTGTGCGTTAGTTTGACGGAGAAATCAGGGAGAGGAGTGCCATCCGGAAGGATACCACTGTTTGAGCCTCCTTGTACTTCAGCAGAATTTACAAGGATACCAGGAGGCGAAGCCGCCACATGCGCCCACTGAGAAGGATAGCATACAAACCACTGAGTTCCATGCGCTCGGCCAAGCCGCCGCCCAGCCTGCACCTCCACCCGCACATCACAGGAGCTGCGTAGGCCAAACAGGCAAGGATGTACCTCCGGCTGCACGTTCGGTTAATATGGTTAATTCGGTTCGGTTTATACGGTTATACGGTAAATACGGTTTTCATACTTCGGTAAATTCGGTTTTGTACAAAAATACGGTTCGGTTTCGGTAATAACCATTTAACTTCGGTTCGGTTTTGGTAATAACCAAACTAACCAAAGTTGACGCGATTTTTTGAATAACACATAAATTTTATGGCCATATATTTCAGTTTTATCAATTATATGCAAGATTGGATGTGTTTCACGAGTGGACAATTTGGGCACTTGAACTCACAACCTGTGAGTTAAAAATTGGACAACCAACGCTCAGACCAGTGGGCTGCACCACATTTCTTGTACGTTATACATCCCAGGACCTATATAGACTATATTGCGAAGTTGGCCTGGACCTTAAACGCATTATTTTGTACTAGACTGTGTTGTTCGGTTAATTCGGTTAAACCACTGGTTTTTCGGTTTAAAACCGAATTAACCAATGTCCTTTCGGTTAGGTATTTTGCTAACCGTAACCTAACCACTAACCACGGGAAACCGGAATTTCGGTTGCGGTTAGGTTTTTTCGGTTCGGTTTTTGGTTCGGTTATGCACAGTTATAGATGTACCTGAACTCGGAGTTTCCTTAAACATCCGAACGGACTACTTGGTTTCAAAGGACTGCTCAGAATTTTTTTTTCATACTTGTATTCATACGTAGAGGAAAACATTACAAGGCCAGATACAAGCAAAGAAAATTCAAAAAAAAAAAAAAAAAAAAAAAAAAGGACTGCTCAGCGTCCAATTAGGACACGTCGCTTCGATCACATGCAGCATGACCACTTAATGAGGTACTTACGCGCTTCACATGCTTCCCAAGTCCGCTCATTCCTACGAGGTCCATGCTTGATCATTGCCCCAGCGTGCTAGCTAGCTAAATGTGCAAACTTGAACCATAGGAAAGAAATACAGCTCCGAGAAAGAACGCTATCTAGTGCTGGCAGCTGTTACAGATCGGTTGCGCAAACAAAACGGGAGAACATATGTAACTACAAAAACTGATACATGACGCATGAAACTTTCAAGCATTTATATAGCCCCGGCCGGTGGTATACACACGGGAGAAGTAGTGGCCAGGGAAAAGCAAAGAAGAGAGCATTAATTATCGATCCCCTTCTTATATAATGGCAATGAATTCTTGGTACTATATATGTACTCTCTCCGTTCCAAATTAATTGACTTCCATTTGTCCAATTGTGGATGTATCAAGTAGATACATCCACAATTGGACAAATGGAAGTCAATTAATTTGGAACGGAGAGAGTAGCAATCTGTACACTCCTGCTTTGGGACAAAGCCCACAAAGGATCAAAGTTAATCTTTAAACTGTATAATTGTTCAAATATGCAGAGTATTGGCTTCATATTTAATGCCTTCTTTAAATCATGCATGTTTCATGAAAATAATTGTATCATAAACATTTTAGGATGGGTACTCTTCCCTCGACTATATAAGGAACAAACTCAGCTACTTGGCCATCCTCCTTTGCTATAGCAATTAAAATGGCCAACATATCCTCCACTTTATTAAAAAGCATAAGCGATAGAGAATCTCTCTGTATTAGGCCTTTTTTTGTCCGGGCATATTGTCCAATATAATCATCAACTTTTATGCCAATGCTCTTGGCTGAAATAATTTACTTAATCCATTCGCACCATTTATGATCAAACCTATGTACACTTGTTCTAATTAAAAAGGTTTACTTTATTGTGAGCTTTCTCAAAATCTACTTTGAAACAAACGACATCCATTTTCTTTCTATGAAGTTCATAGATGGTTTTGAATATCCAATAAAAAATATGACGTGCAGGCATAAAAGTTTGAGTTGGTTGGATAACTTTATGTGATATTCCTGTTATACCATCCATATAAGCTTTCATGGAGAGAGATAAAGGGTTTCATGATGCCTGCACTAATTGTTATAGCAGGCATCAGATTCAATATATCGTCCCATATGCTTATATGACGTGCAGGCATAAAAGCACATTTGGAAATATATTGAGTTTCAGATTCTTTCATAGATAAAGGGTTTTAAGTTGGTGCTCCAAACAATTTCCTATAACAATTAGTGATAAAGTATTAAATTCGGTTCTCCACAGTTGTTCCCACATCTTGCTCTATTGGAAAAAATCCTTCTATGTTTGCTATTTGCCATGAAGTGAAAATATTTAGTATTGTTACCACATTCTTGCACATGTTTAACCATAGCACGTTGAGCCCACTTTGACTCTTCATCACGTCTAAGTGTTTCTACACAATCATTAACATCCCCCATAGCAATCCTTTTGGATGTAGATCTAAAATTTCAATCTTATCCAGTAAGTGTTCCTTTTCTATTTTAGACACAAATCCGATATTAGGCACATCCCCTAAGGAATTGTCTCAGGTAATGGATCTTATTTTTTCACACCTTTATAGGGGATCCCGAGTCGAGATAGATGTCCACTCTGCAGCTACCATCTCGTAAAAGCTATCTAGATGGAACCAATATAACTCAGAAGCGAAGTGCAACTATTACCCAAAGTGAGCCTAATCACCTGAGTCAATAAATAATGACATATGATCTGACTCTGCATGAGTTAGAGAATGAACCGTTACCAATGAAAATTTTCCCTACTCGATGCTTGCTAGAACTCTATCTAGCTTCTCGTACGTTGGAATTTTGGTTGCACCAAGTAAACTATTGCCATGAAAGAGTTAGTTCTCGTAGGTCCAGACTTTGGATGATAGCATTAGAAATAAAAGTTCACCTTAATTTTCATTGTTCTCTTCTCTTGACGATGTATGATATTGAAATCACGCCCTACCAGCATAGGGAGTGGTTCTCATTTACAGATACGAATTAGCTCCGTAAAAAAATCAGGTTTATGTGCATCTTGAGCGGCCCCCATAAACTGCCATTGAAAGTCACTAAAAACCATCTAATTTGTACTGCACGTGAAGTTTAACACGGTGTTCCCTGGTACAGCATGTTCGTCATGGAGATAGACTGTGTTCATTCGTACGAGGATACCCTGGAGCTCCCATGAGGTGGAAGGTAATACCAAGTGAAATCAAACGACCCAACAAAGAGGTGGTTCAGGAAAGGGGACAAACAATTAGAGCATCATGGTGAGACAGTGATAGAGTATCATGTTGAGTCGGTGATAAAGTTTTCAACGAACAAAGAGTGAGCCGAGGTACTGTGTCGGATTGGACAAACATATATCTTTCGATCAATGCAAGCAAGTTACAAGCCTCAGATACGTGCACAACATGGACAGATAATACCGTCTCGGTTATAAACTCTGAAGTTCTTCGGAAACTTGTTTTTGCTCCCGAGCTCCAGTGCTCCCGCCACTATAAAAAATTCGAAAAATATATTTAAAAGTTTCAAAAATATCTAAAAAAATCATGCATGTTCTCAATGATGCATACTAGAAGCGTGCAAAATTTCAATGCAAAAATCTTTATATTATAGTCTACACAAAAATGACAAAATTTGTAGATTTGAAACTATGCATTGTTAACTTTTATTAGATCTGCAAATTTGTCAATTTGTCATTTTTGTGTAGGTCGAATATAAAGTATTTCGACCTGTAATTTTGCATATCTATAGGATACATCATCTAGAACATGCATGATTTTTTTGGATTTTTTTTGAAACTTTTAAATATTTGTTTTGAATTTTTTAAAATGGCAGGAGCACTGGATCTCGGGTGCAAGAAATCTTCACTCGAAGTTCTTTATCTATCAAATTCTAATTTGAACTACTAATTATTATGAAAGAAAGAAAGTTATAACTACCCTTTGATTCGTACATTGACGCACGACTCGCCAAAACCTCTTCAATAACATGGTGCATGACACACTCGATCCATGGGCTGGTAGAGATCGTCACCCCAGGGTGCCGCCACCCCAGGGCGAAGCCAGGGGGCTCCAACCCAGCGCCGCCCCTCCCCTCCTCTCTGCCGGCCAAGCCTGCCGCCGCTGCCGTCGGCCTTGGCCACGGTGGTGGCGGCGCCCAACGCCAAAAGGCCTAGGGCTGGAGGAAGTGGCGGCTACTCCGGGCGCGGCTGGGACGCCCCGGGCAGTGCGCCGGGCACAGCGGCCAGGGCGGCGGCGGTGGCCGTGGATCTGGCATCTCAGCCAGATCCGTCTTGGCTTGGCTTTGGCCAGCCGGGGCCCGAGATGAGGCTGGTGTGAGGCGGCCGGAGGTCCTCTACCGGCGTTCCGTTGGCGGCGTTCGTCTTCATGGCGACGGTGCTCGCGGATCCACCCAGCGGCGAGTTCTGGGCATCGGTTTCGAGCAGGTGCTGGTTGGGATGGGCAAGAGAAGGAGTGGTGTTTCATCTACCGCAAGACAGACGGCGGGTCCCGGCGGCATGGAGCAGCGGGGTCTCGGCGGCAGACGCGTGATGATGGACGCGCGCAGGGAGGAGGCGCAGTCTGGTGCCATGGTGGCATCGACGGCAGGCCTGGCAAGAATTATGCGGATTTCTGCCCTGAAGATGGCTTTGTAGTTTGATGGCGGTAACGGCTTCTGTAGCATGTACTGGAGGTGCTTGCTAAGAGTCTGCTAGATCGGATGAGCGCTCCCGGTCGCCTAGAGGGTGTCTTGGGGTATGCGAATGTTCCCGGTTTCTAGCTGATGGAGTGTTTCTTGTCTTCAGAGCACAAGGCCCTGCTGGCATGATTTGCTCTCATTGTCGGGTGTGTTGGTGTTGTGTGGAGGCTTTCAATCTTTTTTATGTATATTTCTTGTCAGACTTTTGATGAATAAATCAATAAAAGCCGTATGCATCAATTGATGCAGAGTCTGGGCTGCCCTTTTCTTTAAAAGAAACACACTCGATCAGCTAATATAGCACCCAAATGTTTTGAATTTGTGCTAGCTAGTCTACCACCGCACACACGAGTGACTGATGGCACTTGCATCAGTTTGTCGAAGAAGTCAGACAGAGGAGTGCCAGGCGGTAGGATACCGGGTACAGCTTCTACGTACAATATCGGAATTTACCAGGCAACCAGGAGGCGAAGCCGACGTGTGCTTCCGCGTTTGTGAAGAGCAAGTATACATGCCAGTGAGAGGGTCCTTTTGTTTGGGCTTCTAGCTGCTTTTCACGGGAAAAAGCAGGCGAAACGAACCAAAAGGGTGCGCAGTGCGGTGGGCTTTTTCCAAAGCCGCTCGTTTTCCTTCACATGAGAAAAAGCACCTCCGGAGGTGCTTCCCGAGCTTCCCTCCTAGCTTTCCGAAATGGCATACAACTTGGGTCATATCGTTGGGCATAATTACACGAAAATTGCCACCGGGGAACTGTGCCGAGCGAGCGAGCGAACCCACCCGAGCGCGTATCCCCCACACCCTCCTTTTCTTTTTCCCTCGCGCGTACCCACCCGAGCGAGCGAGAGGATAGGGTTTCCTCCCGACCCGCGCCGCCAGCAGCACCTTGCCGCCCCGCCGGCCCCCGCCCCCCGCCGGCGACTGGACCTCCTCCCGCCGGAGATCCAACGCCGTCGATCCCCGCCGTACTCGCGCCGCCGTTCCATTTTCCCCACCGTCCTCCAGGCTCCCGTTCCCCGCCGCCCTCGACGAAGCTTGTCGCGACCGGCTCGCCGTCCTCGACCGACCGACCTTGTCGGCGGCAGAGCTTCGACACCACCGTCCCCGCCGTCCTCTAGGTGAGGAATATTCCGGCCGAGCCACCCCATTTTCTCCATTGTTTCACCGGTTCGAAAATGCTTGCTAGATGTGTACTTCCTATTATATGCTTCCTAGATATAATTGTTTCCTGTTAGAAGTTTGCTAGATGATGTGCTTGCAGCGTGTTAGAAGAAATTGCGTGTTAGAACCATTATATGTGTTGTTTGTTATCATTTGCCACATTTCTTGAATTATTTTATGTGATGTTTCTTATCAGTTGCTACCTTCCTTCAACTATGTCATGTCAATTTTGTTGACATGTTCTTATATGAAATTTGTAGGATGGATGGTGGTGGCGACAATGGAAGTGATGAAGAAAGGATTCGACACCTCCTTGGGGTGGCGCATGACATGGCTGTTTTGGGCTACCTTGGTAATCTCTATTCTGAGAAGTATTTGAACAAGGCACCTAAGAGGATTCCACAACAAACTGGGAATGAATGGGTGCATGAACAACTTGCTGAGAGAAAAAGATGCTACAAAATGTTTAGAATGTATCCTGATGTGTTTCACAAATTGCACAACCTTCTAGTTAGCAACTATGGGTTAATTTCAGCTAGACACATGGGATCTATGGAATGTCTAGGGATGTTTCTATGGACTGTTGGAGCACCTCAAGTCTAGAACCATTTCAGTCGGTCTCTTGAAACAGTTCATAGAAAGTTCCATATGGTGTTGAATTGTTGGTACAAAATGGGTAAAGATAACATAAAACCAGTGGATCGAACTTTCAAGGATGTGCATCCAAAACTTCAAGATGCATGTTTTTTCCCACATTTCAAAGGTGCCATTGGCGCCATTGATGGCCCACACATCCCTGTCGAAGTTGCAAAAGAAGAAGAGGTCAACCACACCGGAAGACATGGGTACACGTCACAAAATCTGTTAGCGATATGTGACTTTGATCCATAGTTTAAAAACCGGACCGGCGATCGAACCAGAGGGACTCTCGGTTCACGGTTTACCGGTTAGACCGCCGGTTCTCTCGGTTCGCTTGCTGTTTTTTTAAAATAAAATATGTGAAGAAATACAAATAATATGTTCGAAAAGTGAATGTATTTATTCAAGACGTGTAGTAAAATGACACGAACATGGACTGGGCAAGTTGGCTAGCGCAGTCTGTTGCTTTCGCGCGCGCTGCGGGAGGACCCTGGTTCGAATCCTGCCTCATGCAGAATATTTTTCTCGCAACTGTCATTATTAGGTTGAACCGCCGGTTCGTTAACGCCCCGGTTTTCTCTAAAACCGCCGGTTTAGCCGCGGTTCAACCGGTTTTTCCCGGTTCGCTTGCCTGGACGGTCCAGTGCGCTTACCAGACCGGTGAGGGCTCTGGTTCCGGTTTTTTCCGGTTCAACCGGCGGTCCGGTCCGGTTTTTTCAACTATGCTTTGATCTCAGATTCACATTTTTGGTTGGTGGATGGCCAGGTTCGGTACATGATAACCGCATTCTGCAACACACCATGGAGAAGTATCCACTTGAGTTCCCAACCCCTCCTGATGGTACTACTCTATTTTTCATTTTACACATGTGTTTCCATGCATTATTGGTTTCATATTTCATAAATTTGTTCTCTTGTGCGTAGGTACATACTATCTTGTTGATTCTGATTATCCAAACAGAAAGGGATTCCTAGCTCCCTACAAAAACAACACGTACCATATTCCGGATTTCCGTCGAGAAGGCCGCCAACCAAGAAGGAAGAAATTTTCAAGCATGGTTACACAGAAGAGAATTATCATTGGGATCTTGAAAAATAAGTGGCGCATTTTGAAGGGCATCCCTCATTTCGACTTGGTTACACAGAAGAGAATTATCATTGCTTGTTGTGTGCTTCACAATTTCATTAGAGACTCCAAGTTGTGCGATAAGCAGTTTGATCGATGTGATGCAGATGAGGATTACATGCCCAAGGTCGAGAGGCAAGCAATTACCTTGCCTAGTGATCATGTGTCGGGTGAACTACACACAAGAGGCATGAACGGAACACGTGACGACATTGCCAACACGTTGTTCATTTCTAGACAACGTAGGAACTAACTGAGTTAGCTAGTATAATGTAGTGGAAATGTATTTTGGATAACTATATATTTGTGATGGTTATATAATGACAATTGTATGGATATGAAGTTCGACTTGAATTTTAGATGCATATGCTATTTATTACACGTGAAGCAGCAACAGTACGACTTTTCATGAATGTAAGGGTGTTTCAGACAATTCAACAATTTACAGCCAGACAGCTAGCTGGTTTGCCAAAGACATCCACTCAGAAAAGCAGCTTCTCCTGGACAGCAGCTTTTCTGCACAGCACCCACAGCCAGCCACAGCCAGCCCAAACTAAAGGGCCCTGAGTTCCCCGCGCTTTTCCAAAGCGGCACTCAGACTGGACCTTCCCCCAAACATCGGAGGTGCTGCAGAGGCCGAGTAGGCAACGCCGAGTAAATAGAAGTAGTGTTCTACGGGAAAAAAGTCGAAAGTACTCTAGAGTGTACTATCACCATGGTCCAAGGTAATGAAATACACTATAGGGAGTGGCATATCTAGTTTAGTTTCTACTAACCTCGGTACTTGAGCGGGCAATGATATATCATAGTGACCTTAGAGCAAGTTCAATAGTAGAGCTAGCAACCGGCTATATAGAACTATCATGTTATCAAAAGTTTGCCTTATAGTCAGATCATACAATAGAGTTATCTAATGTATGCATTGGGAGTGAAAGAACTGTCAATTTGCTTGGTTCGGGAAATAAAAAAATGTTGGAGAGTGCACGGTCACACTTGAAGTTGTGGCATCACAAGAGATCTGGATTCACACCTTTTTGGCATGGTATTCTCACAATGACATCAATGTTGTTTAACGCTCTCTGGTGTTCTCACGGCTTGGGGAAAGTTGTACCGCTTCGTACACGACTCTAGGGAACATGCGACCATGGTTTTCTTTGCCTCCTGTCGGCGCTGCGACGATCCATCTCGCCTCCGTGCCCTTCGGGCCAGACTTGGTGGCGGGATGGCGGGAGGGCTCCGTTCACATATTTTGTGTGTGTTTGCTTCCGGTTTATGTCTTACTTAGGGAGATGAAGCGACGGCTGCTCCCTAAAGATGTAATAAGGTTCTCCCCGCCTAGCCCCTTTTTCCGGCTGCGCGTCTAGTATCGTCAAAGGGTGTGTGGAGGTCTGTCTCCGGTGGATCTCACGAGATTTAGTCGGTATTTGTCTTCGGTGGATCCATTTGGATCTGATTTTCGTTCGTCTTAGTTCATGTATCTATAGTTTGGATCCTTTTGATCTATGCTTCTCTTCATGAGTGACGTTTGTTATTCTGGTGCGCAGGTCCTGTGGAGGCTTAGCACGACGACTTCACGACTGTTTACTATAATAAGATTTGCCTGACTCCGGTGATGGGGGGTGATGAAAGCGTCGCGCCTTCGGCACGCTCTAGTGTCTGTAATCGTCGCTAGGTGGTCTAAAAATCTGGATGTAATTTTGGTTACTTGTACTATCTTGACAGTTGGTAAATAGATCAGAAGTTTGTCGCAAAAAAATACTGTGAGATCAATGGCCACCAATACACCATTGGGTACTATCAAACTGATGGTATTTATCCTCCGCGATTTACATTTGTGAATACAATCTCCAATCCCAGCAAGAGAAGATGTTTAGGTTTGCCGAAAAAAACAAGAGAGTAATATAAAATGTGGAGCGGGTTTTTGGAATATTTGTTCGGCACCCTGCTAGAAAATGGGGCGTTGAGGCATTGCGAGAAGTGATGACTGTTCTTGTGATAATGCACAACATGATTGTAGAGAACAAGTGTGATGACGTTGATGGCGGACCGGGAGCGTTCCAATAGTTTCTCCACATGCATCATGAAATCCATGTTGCAGTGACTCATGTTTAGTTTAAAATAGTTTGGTTGAGCATGTGTGATTTTATTTCAAAATGGCATAATTTCGGATTTGTGTCTACCTACTCTCCGCACTAACGGGCTTGCAGCCGAGCACGACGCAGGACGTACGACAGTGTTCTAGACGGCATCGCTGGCTAGTCGAAGAACACGGGGGTTCGGTCGTGCATGATCCGGTCGATAGCGGAGCGCAAGGGGAGGTTTTAGAAGCGTGCACTCATACACCGCACCCACGTTGCTGCCGAGACATCCACTCCGATCGATCCATGCCGGCCAGGCAGAGAATCCCACACGAGCGCCCGGCCGGTCGGCTCTTCTTCCGCCGAAACGTGCGCGGGGCATGTCTGCGGCGTCTGCGTAATTGCTTTCCGTTTCCAGCTTCGTCTCCCAATAATGGATAGACAGAGAGGCCGGCCGGCTTCGCCGCCGCGATCGGCGCCCAACCCGCAAAGAAAACCAATTTAAGCGCCAGGGCTCGTCATCCACCCACGCACGCCTTCGGTTCATCTCCCAGGACGTCCTTTAGATCCCCCCACCGGGCGCGCGGGCGATCCATGCGGTGGCCGCGGCGCAAACTCTGAGTCCACCGACCCGCCCGCCCGCGCGCGCGCGTCGACGACTCGCCACCCATGGCCTCCAGCAAGGCCCCCCGCCCCCGCGCCGAGGCCTCCGCTCCGGCGATGTCGGTGGCCGTGGCGGCGGCCAGGGCCCAGGACGCGCACCCGCTACAGCGGTCCGCCGCCTTCCCGCCGCGCCGAACACATCACCGCCACAGCCACAGCCACAGCCATAGCAGCCCGCACACCCACAACCACCCACAGCGCTGCGACAGCGAGCGGATCGGCAGCAGAAGCAGGCAGCCCCGGTGCGGCGAGGTAGCCGGCGGCACGGCTGCCGGGTGCGCCGCCGTGTGCTGCTGCTTCCCGTGCGTCATGGTGGAGGTCGTCGTGCTCGCCACGGTCCGTGCGCCCGCCGCGCTCTGCCGGCGAGCGGTCCGGGCGAGCCGGCGCCGGCGCTCGGCCTCGGCGGGGCAGGCCGCGGACATGTACGAGCTCCTCGTCGACGACGGCACCCTTCCCGTGCCGGGGGACGCGGCGGTGGTTTGGCCTGCGGCTAAGCCGTCGGAGGAGGCCGGGGAATTGGAGAAGGAGGTGTGGGCGCAGTTCTACGGCGCCGGCTTCTGGAGGAGCCCGTCGCAGCTCGGCGATGAGATCAGATGATCGGAACAGCCCTGGCTTTCTGCAGGTTTATTGATTCTTGCTCGGGTTTTCCTTCATTTTCCTCGGAAGGAAGCCGGTGTAGAGGAGGAAAACAGGGGGAAGCTTGTGTGTCGTCTTTGATCGATACCGCATTCTTGTTCCACCTTTTCTCTTTTTTGGGTTTTGGGACTGCTCTAGAAGGGAAAAACGATCTCTTCTTTGTTGCCATTGTACGCAACTAAATGTATATACTGAGTCATGTGACTGATAAAAAGATCACTTCAAAAATTGCAAGAGAGCTCTCCACCTGTTCGCTTCGTTTTGCACACACATGACAATAGCCCGTCTAGTAGCTCCTACCCCTCTGTTCCAAATTAGATGACTTCCATTTGTCCACATGCGGATGTATCTAGACATGTTACAAGTATAGATACATTCGCATGTGGACAAATGAAAGTCAACTAATTTGGAACGGAGGGAGTAGGTACTAGCCCCAAGTTTTCAAAAAGTTTAGGCATTTGTCCATTTTCGGAGCGACAAAAATGCAAAGATCTCATTTCATATCAGTCATCTCTAATCGGTCTTCTTAGGAGTTGTCTATGTGTGCTTATCTTGTAATCCACTTCTCTAAGGATGGTTAATAATGTTCTTCACCGAAAAGCAAGGATTGCAAGAAATGGAATATGCTGTGATTTATCTAAAGATAAGGATACGTTGTTAGGATAAAAATAATCTACTATTGATGTTTTAGGTCTGGTTTAAGTTAAAGGGCTTTTATAGATATTTTGGAGGATGGGAATCCGTAGGAATATTTTCTATCTTTGTTGTTTAATTTGTATAATATGGAATCCTATAGGAACTTATTATAAGCATTCATATGTACTACATCTTATAGGAAAATTTGAATCCACATCATACCTCTTTCAAATAATCATTTTTTTGTGATGTCATCAAACGAACGAAAATCATAATATTATTCGAATGGACATGCCATTGCAATCCTTCGTTTTTCATATTCCTGTTTTTCAGAATCTTGCGAATCAAAGATACTTTAAGTTGTTTTGGGTGTCAGCACGGGAAACTTCCTACCTAGCATGCCATGCGGCGCATATTTCGTAACTGGAAGGTCACATGGGTAGACCCAGGCACAAAGCTTAGGGTCTCTTGGATCAATGGATTGAGAAATGTAGCAGTGTGGATGTTCAAATTTCTATGGATCAATAATGGATTGAGAAATGTAGCCATGCTTTCTCATGGGCTGAAATGGAATGTCAGAGGATTTAGATTGATTCAGATTCCCTAACGTAAGACTAGGTCTACTCTCAAGATCCTAAAGTCCGCAGCTAAGGAAAGCCCCTTCTTCGTAAGATCAAGAAAGTACGAGTGTCTTTCGAAGATTGGAAAATCTCCCATACTTGGAGAGAATATTCAAACTTTTACGGAGAAGTTGTTTACTTATTAGCTGCTTGAACGTGGAAATATTTCGGCATATCTGCTCTTAGTTAGGTTAGTACAAGAACTCGATTCTACTCGTGCTATAGCCGAGGATATATAATTCCTTGATATATAATTTGGTACCATTATTTCTTTGATCCAAATCATAGAAAAAATCCTAAGGATTGAAATCCCAAAAAAATCATAAGGGCCTCTTTCGATCGCAGGGTTGAAAAACATAGGAATAGGAAAAACGTAGGAATCCCATAGGTTTACTTGTGCAAAACAAAGGACTGTAAAACGCAGGAAAACTGCAGGGATAGTCGTTTGGATGAAACACATGAATAATACAGGAAAATTGTCTTGATCCTACGCACTTGAGTCTAAAAAGGAGGTTAGGGTGGATGTTCAAAATCCTATGGAATTGAGACATAGGAATCCAATCCATTGGAATCTAGGTGGTACCATTTCTTTGATCCAAAGGCAATCAATAGAAAAAAATCATAAGGATTGGAATGCTATAAAATCTTATAAAATTCCCACAGTACAAAAGAGGCACTTATTTTTTCCTACAGTCCATAGAAATCAGGGTTGGATGACCAGTGGGAAGTGAGATCAGATCATAAAGTAACCATGTTCGTAGCAAGATTAGCTAAGCAGCGACATTTGCGTTTAGTGCACACCTACGGTTGAATCTCAACTACTCTATTCGACTCTCCTTCTGTCAATCTTGTTCCTGCTTGAACATTTTCCCATTTTTTTTGTTGTGGTTTTCAGATTTATTTTGTTGAAGTCTGTGTGTTGATATGATCTTTTTATTAGGGGAAACGAAAATCGTACGATGTGCTCGCATACTTGAGCCCACGATGGGCCGTGGTACTACGTACGTACAGTTTGGCCTTATGTCGGAGGCCCATACAGAAGATGGGGCAGATCGAGGCAGCCTACAGTTAAGCTGACGGGTACAACCGAAAATACCTAAGCAAATAGGATTCCCTAAAAAAAACTTAGGCAAATAGGACGCTTCGCTATCCATGCACTGCAGTAATTTTGGATTGCAGTGCAGTACCGTACGCGTACTTGGATAGTTGGATTTGTTTGTCCAACGATCGTCCGTCATCTTAGCTGAGGTAAGGCTCTGGCTGCTAGTACAGTAGGTCTGACCATGTCGACGCAGGCAAGGTGTCGCTTTATTCGACCGGTGCCTTCTCGATCTTTGCTACATCGATCCAGCTCGATCTGTATCTCAGGTAGATACGTACAGTATGTCGCAGTGCTGGTACTGCCGGTAACATTGTCGCCAAAAGTAAATAAAGGGGGGAGGCACTGCCGGTAATGGAGTAGATCCTAGCTATGTGGATTCATGGGGATCTCGGAGCAAATCAGAAGGTGGAAGTCTGAAAGATCGAGATTTGATCAACGAAAAAAATAGCACGCTATTTCCCGGTTAATAGCACGATATAGCGTATTTGGAGAGGCTATTTAGCCTAAAGTTGACGCTACGGCGCTATTTTCGTCTTATACGCTCGAAACCACACTAAACGTGGTAACGTTATAACTACGCTAACAAAAAGTCTGGAAATAACGTTAGGTGATGATGATGGCGGGCAATCTGGTGGTTCTTCTAGTTATTCTGAAGATGATGTAAATGATTCTGATTAAAGTTTAAAATATTTATCTTTTAGTTTATTACCTTTTCATGGTTTTAAGCCTCATATTTGTATTCGTGCCATGGATTTGGCCTTGACATTTGAATATGGTTACCTGGTTATGCATGTATTGTTTCTGGAAAAAAAAATAGTGCTGAAATCTTTAATATTTGGGCTATTTCTTACAACTTTTTCATCACGCTATTTTATATGTAACTTCGCTATATCACGTTATATCTTGTATAGCTTCTGGAGGAGAGTCACGCTATTTTTGATAGCACGCTGGTTTTTTCCTTGGATTTGATGGTGCGTGGTGTACATCTTCGTTTCTCGAAATGAAATAATATATGCTCTCTGCTGGCGTCTAGCGTTTCCACACATCTTACTACCACTCTGGTTGCTGCACATTCAATTTCAATGTAGATATCAGCCATGCACTACCATTCTCTACCTCTGTTCATGACTACCGATGCAAACAGCCAATAAAAGCTACTCTCTCCGATTCTAAATGTAAGGTTTTTAGCATACCATGCCCACATGTATCTAGATTATGTTTTAGTCCATCATTCCCATGGACCTTGCATTAAAACATATATAAATACAAGTGGCCAAAACATGCTAAAAAGGCTTATATTAGAAACCGAGGGGTAGTAATAAGAGAAATAGTGGGAATTAGAAGCATGCATACGTGCAGGTGCAGCCCACTGTCAGTGATCTCTGAGAGCTGAGCACTGAGCTAGAGATTCCATCGATTAATTTCTCCAGCACATAAATGGCAGCACCAGCAGCTCAGGGACATGTATCCCATGACAGAACGTTCGCATGCATGCGATCATACACGCGAGCGCGCGCGTGGCCGGCCGACGACCACAGTGAACCTGCCAGCCAGCCAGCGCGTGCATGTCTCGATTCTCCAAGAGCTCTAGGTGAGCTTTCAAGGATGAATTAGTAAAGGCCACAGTCCATAGTGAACCGAACCTATTGATGAGCTTTGTGTCAACCCTAGTAGGAAATCCATTATCCTTGAAAACCTTTTTTAACACGGTGCCCTTGAAAACAATATGGATGATGGAGAAACATATGTACTACTGCACGCCAAACCAATTCTGAATACAAAAATGGAAACAAGATAATTATTTTCAAGCAACCAAATAACAACATGGTGACCGATCGAGGCGTTTATTCAGATGTCTTTCATATGCATGCATGGACATTAGCTAGCTAGCTGCATGTGCATATCACTTGCTCGTGACTATGTACGCACTCACAAACTGATTTCGAGATAGGTTAGATTTCCTTAAATTACTTACAATATGAAAATATAATGCATATATATAGCAACATATATATGTCTCAGTAGAGACCTTGAACTTTCTGGGGGATAGGCAGTACTGGGGCGATGGCCTCGTCCAGCTTCTTGCTGCTCCCATTTGAGCCTAGCCCGAAATGAATGTTTGGGAAATGCGCCCACTGAAATAGAAATCAGTAGAGTTATGGAAAAACAATACTAGTATTTCGTGTCAATTGTTTTCAGAGAGATTCAGTTCAGATATGGATTTTAAGAGAATCACTAGAGCTCCTTTGGGACAAGGCATGCAAGGATCAATCTGAGTTCTACAGAATTTCCTGCTTGTGTTCCACACATACATGTCCTCGAAAAGGACATATACGCAGTAATGTAAGCTTTGGCGAAGGCAAATGATAGATCGAGAAACATATGCGGTCAGTTACTATCTACATGATCTTGCTATTAATTTGTTGCTTCTTTAATTAATTCTAACGATTGCATTAGGAACTGACATGCTATATGAAAAAAAAGGTGTTATGGTGCTATGCATTTGTTTGATAAAGTTATGGTGCTATGCATAACATGTACTAACATTCTTTGCTGCGGTGCTGAAGGCTTCTCGGTGGCTTATGTCAGGGTTGTTTGTTTTTATCCTCCGTATCTCTTCCCTGAAAATTATGTGTCAAAATCAAATTGTTAGTAGGAGACAAATACAGCTTAATTATTGTTGCTACAAGCTTTCATTTAATTGATTGAAACTCACTTAATAAAGCGGTTATACGCTGAAGGAACCCGCTGCCTCTTCTCAGGTGTTGCTGCAGTATACAAATGTTCAACCATATAAAAAGTATACTTTTGGTCCTAACTGCTTGGCCATATATACTTGGTATCATCTTAACATAAATATATCGCTTTTTATCGAAAAAATAACTGTTGGGAAAGTGTGGAAATGGTCTCTACTTAAAAACTAGAAAAATCTTGTCCCTAAACTTGTAAAACCGGATACTCCTTGTTCCTCATGCAGTATTCTATGATTTTTGCACGAGTGACTTGGTGCCCTGGTTTTGACTTCAGTCTTCCATGTCTTGACGTGGATGCCCATGGGGTGAGGTCAATGTTCAAAATTTGCGGTAGTGTCTAGTTTTGGTCAAAACCAGGCCACTTCAACACCGAAGCTACTACTAACAGTAGGAGGCACCAAACATATCGAGTTTACAAATTGAGTGAGGCAGCTTCCTGGTTTTGGAATTGAAAGACTATTTCTAGACTTCAGCAACAATAAGGGACGAAATGTATATTTTTGGTAAAATTAATTGGGAGGTAACAGATGAGATGTGTAGATACTAGATACAAACTCAAATCCGAATGATAATCATATATATGATATTATGAAAAATCAAAGTTTGTTATTTAAAATTGATTATGTCCAGCAATGTAATCTTGTTTTGCTTTGAAAGACGCGTTTACAAATTCATGTAAGAGGTATGCATTTTTTTCTTAAAAAAAATGTGCCCGACATACATAAAATTAATAGCCAGGGGATTGACTATATCTCATTCGACCTAGAGATAGTTATTTATCAGCGGATATTGGTAGTTGCCTGATTAAATTAATTGCTGATACACGCGTCGAAACCATTTTATATATGTGGAGAAACAGTCTTTAAATCCTCTTATTTGTATAGGTTTCACGAGTTAGCTCGATAGTCCAAGTTCAAGGTGTAATACAATCATTTTACCAAGGAAAAAAATGAACATTGCAGTTCATCTAAATATATTGATCAAGAGGGAAGCAAAAAGTCATGGCTCACATACTATAAAGTAAGAAAAGTTATATGCATTGATCTTACGTCGCATATGTAGCATATGTTCTTGGTCACTTTTGGTTGAGAACATCATTGGCATATGATATTTAGAAGAAGAACTATAGTCAGGGTAATTTCCACGGAAGCAGATATTGTGGGCCTTGAGATTATCCTGCCACCAAGCCAAATAATAAAGTGAATCCATTAGCTCCAAGCATAATTTTATTTTCAGCATAGCACATTATAATAATACAAATTAGTTATGCTAAATTGCTAACAAATACTCATTGCAGGATTTACATGCACACAAGCTGTGCAAGGTTGTTGTTCAAAATTAATAAAAGTAGCACAGAAAACCTTCTAGTGGACGACACTAGAGATGTAGGAGTATTGGTTTTGCATGTGAGCTTTAAAACTCTTTCCTGTGAGCAAACAGTGTTCATGCTGTAGTTTGTCTTTACTGTATAAAGTACTGAAACATGACATGACCGATGCATGCTGGCTTTTCACTGCTACAAGCTAGAGTAGCAGTTAGGGTAAGCTAAGCTAGTTAGGAGTTTTGTTTGGCGTCTCCCTTTCAGTTCTGAAACTTGCCATCTTTCTAGCATCTATGGTAGTAGAAAGAAATAATGCAGACAGTGTAGGCATGACTATATTATCTTTAAGGACAACAAATATGATGTTTTTGTAAATGAGACTAAATCTGATACTAAGGCAAGCATTAGCTGTCTCAGGAACTGAAATTAAAAGAAAAAAAGACCATAAAGTTCAACCAGGCAGACCCTTCATTTAGGTGACGTAATTTCATGCAAACATGATATTTCATGAATATTACTGCGACGATGTCAACCTGGGAAAGATCTTGCACAGGTGGTGACTGGATTATCCCTCTCAGGTTCACCGACAGCAAGCTAGTGCAGTGCCCGCAACGGACGGTCACGATGTTCAGCATGCTATTACTCGGAACACTGACCTGCAGATTGATCAGAAGGAGACAAAATCGTTAGGCTCCCTGAATTAACTAATCGAATAAAGATTGATATTTGAAGAAAATTACAAGTTCAACGTAGCAAGAAAACAACACAAAGAAGACGGTAGAAACAGAAGAAAAATAACCAGCTCTCTCTCAATGAAGTAACAGGTGCTAAACTCCAAAGATACATTTTCAAAAGGCTGGTGCAGATCTACCCACAGATATGCACAGATTTTGCTTTGGACATGCTCTCTCTCTCTAATTAAGTCGTGCCTGCATTAAAACAGTTGCTCTCCATGACTTTTATCAGGGCTCTGCTGGACCAAATCAGGACTGGGGCATTTTCTTTTCAGGGGTGCTCTGCAACCACAACCTGAAGAAGGACCAGTCCTATACTTTGTTTGATTCCTCGACCTCCTTCTTTTGGGCACTCACTCCCATAAGAAAGAGTAGTATAAGCAAGTGAGCCAAATGCATCTGCAAATGATTGTGTTTGGTCCATGAGAGGGGGAGAGTTGGCTCAAATCACACTCCATATCAAGCTGCCTATTTTCAGAAAAAAATATGTTTACATTATTTTTTAGTGAAGCATACAACATTGTACGTAAGTTGAAGATGTTTTTTTGTCAATAAAAATATTATGAGTTGAATTGCAAGCCATGGCATGCCATGCTCCCTAGCTATATATCATCATGCTTCTCCATGCTCTCACAGTACAGAAAGGATTAAAGATCTCAACTATATATCATCATGTCTGCTCCATGCTCTCTCAGTAGAGAAAAAGGATTAAAGATCTCAGCTATAAACACTGTAGGGAAGAGAGGAAGATGACAGCGACGGTTCATGCAGAAGGCACTTCACGCGCGCTAGCTTGCTACACTAGCTCACGCTCGAGCACACAGCATGCACTGTGCATAGTAGTACGTCGTAGTGGGTCATGCAGGTGTGTCATCAAGCTAGATCCGTCTCTTCTTTTCATCTTTGATGGGTAGCACCGTAGAGAGGATCAAGGACGGCATTGCAGAGCCAGAGAAGGTAAGATCGATCTCGTGGAATTAATTCAGGATGCACACGGTACATGATGAAATTAACATAAGATTTGGTTAGCAGGGACCAAGACGGCAGCAAGTTCGTAGTGTAGAAATCATACTGGAATTAGTATCTCAAGACATTTTTCGGTTTTTCAACAATTAGTACAGCACAAGTACATGTACCATGCATATGTACACATGGACAAACTTCACACTAAAAGAGATATTAATGACACTCGACAGCATTTTAGTAAGTTTAATGCATCACTGTAAACTGTAGAGAGAGAGAGAGAGAGAGAGCTTCGAATCTGTTCTTTGATCGGAAGAAGTTCAGATGCATACTCATTCAATTTAGTTGTACATACGGTTTGACTTTCAGTTGTATTTAAACTCGCAAGCCACAAATTGATCAACTCTTCTGCAAAGCTACACACTACACGCAGACAATTGGTAAATTACACGGAAGGAACAAAGTATTTTGTAAACATCAGAGAAGAAGAACCAAGATAATCAACGAACAAAGCACAGCTGCGCATGAGCATGGGAAAGAGGGGGGGGGGGGGGGGGGGGGGGGGGGGGGGGGGGGGAGGGTAAATAAGAAGAAGACATGAAGCATCCATTACTCGGAATTTCTTGCTGACAACTCACGAGCTACCACAGTATGGTACTGTTCCTCAGTTCCAACAATAAATAAATAATATGGTGTACATGGACGTTTAGAAGACGTTAGAGCGTATAATAGTTAAGTCTATTGTTTCCCAGAAAAAAACGTGATTTGATTCACATAGATAAAGAATAGCAAATATTGCACTAATATTTCATTTCCTAATGATCAATATGTAAACTCGCTGCCTTCTATAAATTATATCTACGTAGACATTTAATTTTGCAGGTCGTTGTGCCTTTGTGCTTGAAGGGAGGGAGGCGAGATAAAATTGTTTAGCGGAAAGACATATAGTTTTGTTAATATAGCTAGGTTATGATTGTTATTGCATGCTCAGGTTGCAAATTCTAGTCTAAATTATTCCTTCAAGTAGATTAGTTAGCATCAATGCTTACAAAAATATGTTAGGGCTGTTCTGTAAGTGATTTGTACAGTTTCCACACCAGCACAACACAATAAGTCAAGAACGCTTGGCAGGAAATCCACAAGTTCGATCAGGATCTAGAGGCATATCTGTATTAATAAATTTCCCCATTAGAATGATGAAACAATGGGGATATATAAATTATTGGAGGAGAGATATGAAGGACGCCATAATTATAGGAAATTCAGACTTGACAAAGACATATCAGAGCACACAAATGAGTATATGTATGTGCGAATTAGGACACAAAACAATCTAATCATGAGCATAGATTCGATGAGACGCTGCAAGAAGAGAGAAGCAGTTCGATCGATTTTCAGTATGGGCTGACCTTGACTTTTGTTTTGTTTTCTTCCTTGGTGTCTCTTTTGAAAATCCTACTGAATTAACAAGTAGAAGAGGAAAGGAAAACTCAGCTGCAGCAAAAAACAGAAGGAAAACGGTGTTGTAGCCACAGAAAAGAGGAACACATCAAAATTTCTTGGACGTCTTTTCAACAAATCTGAACAAAGATGCCAAATCCCGCTAGGAAACTTGCCAAATCCTACTGAATTATTTCCACCCATCTCTCTTTCTAGATCTGCTCATCAATCGAGAGAGAGAGAGAGAGAGAGAGAGAGAGAGAGAGAGAGAGAGAGGCATCATATTACCGCGAGAATTGTGTTGCAGAAGTTGCAGTGCACGTAGCACACATGCTCCGCCGGCGCGATCTGTGCCGACATTCTTTTCCGCTCCCGACGTAGCAAGCAAGATATATCGAATAAAAGAAGGAGAGGAGGGGGCGGGGGAGAGGATGAGGAAGATGAAGAAAGAAGGAAGCTGAAGGAGTGAAGGACCATAGTGGTCAGAGTGCCGTCTTCTGATATTTATATCAGTACAACTTGTAGATACAGAGAGGAGCGGGAGGTGTGCGTGTGCGGGGATGCTTTTTGCTGTGTCGCTCTCCATCTCGAGGACCGTACGTTCACGACGCTGGAAATGCTAATCTCACTATTGCAGTTGGGGATCACCTTCGTTCCCGTGGAGATGGATGGTCTAGGTGCATTTGGTACCCGGCATCCATGGTATAACACAAAACTTTGTATCCCTCGTTGGAGGTGTCATTCTCAATACTGGACCATATATCATTTTTTTAATGAAGCAATCACGTTTATTATGTGTACAGTTTTCTAGTGGCCCCAGCGGAGGGGTTACATTCATGCTGACAACTTGGCATTGACATTGCGCATGGCAAAGGATTTCTCGTTGTATATTTCTGCTTTGTCTCGGCGATCTCTTTTTAGTTGTCCATGACAACTTTTGTGTTAAATTTTGTGGATGTGCATACGTTAGTCATAAAATTTGGAAAATGCTTAGTACAATACATGCACCAACTAGTAGTTTAATGGGAATTACATGTTAGGGCTTTTACAATGCAAGTTTCATAGAAGGATGGTTACAAAAATAAACCAGTTTACCCTTAAGATCCAGTGCTTTTACTTCTATAGCAGAGATGTCTAATTTAGCACTCTTAAGCACTGGTTCCTATATTAAAACAGTTTATTTGTTGTAAGCACCTCCTTGGAACCTTAAATTGTACATCGCTTAGATTTGCTTAGAGTGAAAGGTTTTCTAGATACATACTCCCTCCGTTTTCTAATGGGTGTTGGACTTTTGCACGTGTTCGAGCTGCGTGAAATAGTTCAAATTGTCATCGCCTCACATCGATCTCACATCAGCAGAGGATACCTAAAAAATTGCCAGGCAACACCGACCGACAACATGGAGCGAGGCCACGGCTACTCGGCTAGAGTTGGGCTTGGTTACGCTCCGCCCGTGCCACTCCAAGGAGCGACACGGGGGCTATCCACGAGAACATGTCATCCACCAAAGTGCTGGCTAGTCAAGCCAACTAAACTGGTAACTTGTGTGTTTTGTGGGTTTAACTTAGGTGGATGACCGGTATCTTCCCCATCTACATCGTCGATCTAGTCACTGTTTCACCTGGTGACGAGAGGAGTACACACTATCCCTGATGGAGGATCGAATTAATATGTGTGCTTGGCTATCTAGCTAGCTGGAGTAGCTACATATCTTGTTGAGGTGGACAAGTCGATTGTGAGGAACTAATTGCCGCCAATGAAAGTCCAAGTTGATCGCTCGCCGCACGGCGATTAGCGAGGGTGACACCACGTTCGTAACCGTACGTAAGTACCCTGAGATAAGAGTGAAACGTCCCATTCCGTTATGTCACTGTGTCAGTTTGGCCGTTTTTCTCGCCATGAATTAATTACGCACGTACGGCCAGCTTCGATCTTTCACTTTCTCTAGAATGAAAATTCAGACCGGCTCTCCGCGAAATGAGACTCGCGGAAATTCAGAGTGTGAAAAAGAGAGAAGTTTAGCAGGAGGGGTGGGCCCTATCACCACCAACTCTGCGAGGAGGGTCGGGCCCGGCCCGGACGGGGTGCAGGCAGGAGAGCAGACCATGTTCTGTCATCTCGACGCGACGCTTTTGATCCACCCTCCTCTGCTACTCTGCACCCATGATTAACTGTCCAGCAGCACTATCTTTCTTTTCTTTCAAGGCTGATGAAATACAGCAGACGGCCAGACGGCCAGTTTAATGGCGGTGGGGTCCCGTTGCAGCAGCGGCCGGCGGCAGTGCACGGCGGCGACTGTGGTCGATGCAAACGCCGTGAGGCCATGCCGGGAGACGCCTACATGCTGTATCATACACTACGCATGCGTGTGCTCCTGTAGTCGCTGCCGGTGTAGTGGCCTCCGTGCGGCTTGCTAGGCAACATTGCACTGCAAACTCTCCCTTGCCCTTGAAGAACTCGATTATCTTCCTTTCTCTAAGGGCATGTAGATAAGTTTTTATTTTAAGACTTCATTCAATACTTAGAGATACAGATGATACTAACAAAAGGTAAAACTGATACCCCCCGATGAACAAGTCGACCGGCCAGTGGAGTCTCGCCAGCAAGGTTTTGGTTACCGGTCGGGAAATCCGGTTACCGCCCGGTAACCGGTTATCCCGAGCACCCCAGGAAATGGTCATCCCAGACAAAAAATCCCGTAAATTTAAAAAAAAAAACAAACTTTAACAAAAACCCTAGGCAAATGGTCAAATTGGGAACCAAAGTTTTTGAATTTTTAAATTTTAGTTTTCAAATTCGTCCGATAACCGGTCGGGATTTTCCGGTACCGCGGTAACCGGTAATCTCGATCCCCCTCGGGAATTTTGTTGTACCGGGAACTAAAACCTTGCTCGCCAGTAACAGCTTCTGCTCTGTGTTTTACCCGCAAATCCATTTTTCATATACAAAATATCGCACCAGCCCAAATATTTTGTGTTTACAAAATTTAGGTCATATAATGCACTAGGGGCAAACGCGTGTTTTCATGTCCCGATTTAACACCGCTTAGTGCTCAAATGGGTCTAGGTTTGTCGAATCTGACGCTAATGGGGCGCTGGTAACGCCTGTGCTCCAAAATGAAGGTTAGTGATATGCGAGGCTCGTTTGTGTTATTTTCAAACACTGCAGGATGCATGCTCTTCCGTGTCTTGTGCAAACACATGGGCGACATTTTGCTAGGACTATGTGGTGTGTACTGCGAATATTGTGTTCGTTGTACAAGTGTTTTTTAACTGTGCTACAAGGCTTCCATGTTGCGTAGTTGCGATGATTTTTCTCGGATTTACTAGGCCCAACAAGGATTTATGGCATACACACAACTTTGCTACAAGGGCATGTTTAAAGTAGGCGATGAGTTTTGCATGATTTTGATATACTACTAGGAAAATAGAACGATCAATGGTTGCACTGTTAAGGAGAGCGTTTTAGTCTCTGGAGGCAGCCGTTTGGTATTTCTTTCCACTCGACCAACCAACTCGTAGAGTCGCCCTAGTGAAAACTGTTATATAATCAGAAATCAGTTTTGGGTAGTACGATGAACTATCGTTGTTAGAAGATACCTAGTACTCCTTCTTTCCCCATTTGACCATCTCTGACACCTGGCACTGATAATGTATGAGCTACATAAGTTATGTGGCACATATAACTCTTGTTTTGCTGATTAAATTGATGGGTAAGTTAACAAATACGTGAAAGGTTTTATTACTCCATACACTTGAACACGTTCCTTATCAATAGGAACAAAGAGTGAGGTAGAAAAAACCTATTTTAAATGCTAAGAGACAAGCACTTAGACAAAAAAGGCACTTGCCTAGCTTTCGGTCCTCTCTCTTTTAACTCGGGAATTCGACAAGTGAGAACTTACATCGCATTTTTTTTTCATCGAACTTACACCGATAATGTATGAGCTACATAAGTTTTTTTTTCATCAAACTTACATCGTAATGGAATGCTTCAAAGTTCTTCATACGATTTCAGAGAGTTCTATGTCTCGTGAATTGTAGGACCAATACTGATTCGAAGGATTTCATAGACACACAAACACCTTGAATTTTTCGCCTATTTTTTTTTAAAAGCAGAGCTGCTGTTCAGGGTAAAAAAAAAACACGTTGACCCCTTCGTAAGTGTAGTAATTAATAAGCCTTCGTCCAAACGTGGGCGATCTATTTCCATCGTCATTGTGGTACTACAGCTAGCTAGCTAGCTAGGTTCATGCATGTCTACAAGTTCAGGAATACCCAACGAACACCCAAAATTAGTTTTGCGCCTGCGTGGGAAACACTAAAAGCGTCGCGATGCATGGTGATCAATGCCATGGGCCGCCTATCGGGGGATCTGGTTGGATGGTGGAGGCAGTACAATTACTGTGTGGGGCTTGCATTCAACGTGTATGTCTATAAAGACAATATAAACTCCTGAGATCTTTAGGTGGCGTCACCAATCATCAACAGATTCATGGATGTATACATCATACATGACGCTTCCCATTGAGTACTACACGTACGTAGACGTCCATATACGACACACAGGTGATGTGGGTGTATAAGGTAGCTAGGCGCTGACCTGTGCGGCCAGGTGGCTAACACGTTTAAATACACTTTCCTCTTTCCTCACATGTTGAGGTCTTTGTGTTTCCGTCGTCGTGTGGGGGGCCCAAATCGGCAGCCTATATATAGTATAGTACTATATATAAAAGGGCGAGCGATCCGCTGCGTTTCAGCGCTCCACGTCGCCGGGTGAACGTCGGCCGTCGGATCCGCGCGATGGACGACCCAGATGCGGCCACGTCATCCCCAAAACATTCAGTACTGTTCAGAGACAATTTTAGTCCAATCACAACGCGCCACGTCAACCGGTCATGCCACTCCCCCACTCGGTCCCGGTCAGTCAACCGGTCACACACATTTTTGTATTAAAGTCCTCGCTTTTTCCGAAAATTGTTAACCGGTCCTCAGTCAAACCGGTCAAACACACTTTTGCATTGAAGTCCTCGCTTTTCCTGAAAATTGTGTTAAACGGTCCTCCGGAATAAAACATTTTTGCAGAAAAGTCCACGTGCGCCTTTTTTGCAGAGAAAAGTCCTCATATTTTCCATAAATTGTGAATCGGACACCGGAAAAACATTTTTGCAGCACAGTCCCCGCGTTTTCATAAATTGTGAATCGGCCACCAGAAAAAACATTTTTGCAGCAGTCCTCGCGTTTTCCAAAAAATACAAATCGGTCCTCCCAAACAATTGACCAAAATTTTTTCCCCTTTTCTAACAAATTTCCCCCTTTTAGTTTACCCCATTTTTTCCCCGTATTTTTAAAACGTTGCACAAAAGTCCTCGCATTTCCCAGAAATTGTGAATCGGTCACCGGAAAAAAACATTTCTACAACACAGTCCCCACGTTTTCCAAAAAATACAAATCGGTCCTCCCAAACAATTGACCAATTTTTTTTCTCTCTTAACAAATTTCTCCCCCCTTTTAGTTTACCCTTTTTTTCCCCGCATTTTTTTTACGAACATTGCGCACGAAAAAGCGATTTACTTTAAAATGCCCACACTACAAAATAAAACTATGCAAAATTCAGCACCATTTCAATTCAAATTATATACATTTAACTTACCCGAACTTCTCACCGCACTCTAGCAATTTTTTCCCTAACTATAACTCATTTAATTTTTTCCATCAAAGAAAAAAAATAAGAAATGCCTTATTACCTATTACGACACTCACCATCACCACACGGGTGCGGCGTATCGCCGCGCCAAGTTGTCTAGTCCTTGTCTAATGCCGTGCTTTGTACCGCCTTGTCCAATTACCTCACGCGACGGAACACCGGAGGGGAAATAGCTTATACTCCCTCTGATTTTTTAATATAAGATGTTTTATATCCCTCACGTGTTGATTAGATGTAGACCCAAATGAGTAACATGTACGCTAAAACATGTCTAAATACATGTGAAATGGTAAAACATATTATATTTAAAAACTGTGGGAGTACCCGCTTATTTTAACCAAGTAATTTAGCTTGTGAATACATACATGCATGTCTGGAATTCGTTGTGAAAACATCTTATCTAGAAAGCCTATATATCCTTGTGTCTGGAATACTAGTCAAAACATGCACATATGTGCATGCTAGCTAGTGAATACAATGATCTCTTCGATTAGGTTGCCTTGGAGAGGATTGGATTCGTTTCACGCAAGTAGGAGAGATCCCAAGATGCAGCCCGAAACTTGATAGATTACACAAGTTTTTCAATGCTTCCAGCATCGAAACTAAGTGGACAACACTGGAATCTACTAATGTTAGAATATTAATTAAGAAATCATGTAACACTAAGTAAGCATTACCAACAAGCGAGACTGGACCTAGGATTTGAGGACAGACAATTGGCACTTCATACAACATAGAATTACAAGTTTTACTACCAGATCATGTAGCAAGTTATCTACCGGATCCAAAGGCTCTCAAACACTCTAACAACTTTTGTAGACATTTAAGGATGTTACTGAAAATGATAAATATAATTGCATAATTGGACATGCATGAGTTAATTTCTGGTGTAATTAGATAATACTTGTTTACTCAGGCTTTGTACTGAAATAAATAATTGTAACAAGAGTTTTTCTTAACCACGCCGATATTAAATAATATTTTGTTGTAAAAAATATAGTTTTAGTTTCAGGCTTAGAATAATGCATATTTAAAGGTATTACAACAATACAATTATGTGCCCTGATATACTCGAGAATGTTTAAATTGTGAATTATAGTAAAATGTTATTGAATTCATTAGATTATTATATATGAAAAACATCATACTTTAGTGGTAAGATAAATTACGACGATGTAAAACAGTTTGGTATAAATTTTTGAACTCTTCTATGACAACACAATGGTCAGTACCCTCAACGCTTATTTTAACAAAAAGATCCTTGGATTTGTAGACCTTGATGTCGACGCGGTGGATAGGTTTCACAACACCGTGAAACGTCAGAATGGATAAGATGTGTGTAACTAGGTGAGTTCCTGCAAAGCAGCATCGCTTATAGACATTTTCCAATATCCATGGATTCTTACTCCATGGTCCGCGAACTTGTTCGCATCAAATAGAGTACTATAATTGCAGACTTGTAGAGTATACGGTGATTGGCTAGCCAATTATTCGATTGTCTGGTTCTTGAAAAATATGGGTTTTCTTTAGTTGAATCCCATTGGAAAATTAAAATGAACTTCTGACTTGCTTCACCATCCGACGGATGTATCATCTTCTTTGGACGATATCCATTCCCTTCTATGGGCCATCTCGTCTGCTGGGCATATTCCCCGTTCATACAAAGCCGCTGGATTCTTGGTATTGGAAAGTACTGGAGAATCTTAGGTCGATTCTGAGCTGCCTCTTCTGTCCTTTACCGCGTCGACCTCGATCTAGAGGAATTGCAATGGACACAATATTTTGTTTTTTGCAGGTTATTGTTAGTTTCTGCATAAATGCATCCCTTTGGACAATAGTCTGTCTGCTGGTCCATCTTAAGTGCACGGCAAAAATTGTTCGAGTCGTACATGTTCTTCGCCAACAGATGCTCGTTGGCCCCTATGTAGGCGAGGCAGTGACGCAGACACAATTATAGAATCTTCCGTATGCGCAATGCTTCCAAACCTATATTTTTGTTGAAAAGGCTGAGTTGCTTCTGGTAGTGCAGCTACTGTAGGAGTGCGCGCGGCTCCACTCATACATCCACTTTTGTACAAATGAAAGACAACTAATTTGGAACGAAGGGAGTAGATCTTGCAAGCATATGCCATCGTTAGGCATAAAAGAAAAGGGTGCTCTGGTTTTTTCCCATGCGAAATTCAGTCATTTTACATACAACTGATGTCAAATACGCGTGGATCGGAAACATTAGTGTCAGCATTAGAAGCAACTGATGTGGCTAGCTTCCCATTGTTCCATCTGGGACAATATTGTCACTGTTACATTAGCTAGGGACGGATGCAACTGATGTAATATTGTCACTGTTGCTATATATCAACGGAGCATAAATTCTGGAGAGGGTAGCCGCTTGGGATCCAGGCATGCGCAAGGCCATGCTCTGGTTTTTGTGATACATCCACTTTTGTACAAATGAAAGACAACTAATTTGGAACGGAGGGAGTAGCTAGAAAAAATCGCCGATATACGTATCACATTGCCTCTTTTTATGCATGCATCTCGTCCATTTCGATAAGCGCTTTCGGTCGATGGGACAATGCATGAGAAGCTAGCCACCAGCATGCATGCAAATTACAAGTGGTGAACAGCTTGCAGCGACGATGCCCTTTCCAATTCGCCTCCAGTAGCTAGAGATAGTAGAATGGAATCGAGCTTCTTCGAGCCTTTTTCTTCCTTTCGACCTTTCCGCTAGTAGCTCCGTGTCGTACGTGGCAACGGGAACGGGCCGATAAGACGTGACCAGAGCGAGAGTAGTGCACGGGCATGGACAAGATGGCGCCGGTGGTACATGTTCCCGCTGCGTTGCGTTTTCAACTCAAGTTGGATAAGTGATGTGTGAAGAAAAGTTGAATGACTTTTAGCTCCACAATGCCCGTGCGTCACCCAGATGCATGCAAATAATTCAGGGCATGTTTGGTTTCCTGCATTGCCTCCAAACAGGGCCTGGCGATGCAAAATTGGACCTTTGGTTGCGCGGAAAAGGAATTGGCACGTGTCCGTACGAACCTTAAAGCACCCATCAGCCTGGCCCTGAAGGAACGGTTGAATCAGCCGTTTTTTCAGAGCCAGGTCTGAGAGAGCTAAATCTAGCGAGGCGGGGAACGCGGCAGCACGCAGGGATGCAGACGCATAGATGACGGGAGACGAAATATTGGGCCGCCGTCTGGCGCAAAGCTAAACTCACCTCCTTATTTACTCGGTTACCACCTCGAGGTAGAGGATAAACTCCATTATTTCGGCACCGAGAGAGGCGGCGGCGACGGCGACGGGGACGATTTAGATCTGACCCACACCAAGGCGGCGGCTTTATATCTTGGGAGGCTCCGGCGACGGTGAGGGCGCGGCGCGGCGGCAGTGGAGGCCTTCTTCTCCAAGACTCCCAGATCAAGATCTGCCACATCTTCCACGGCACCGGCAGCTCAAGACCGTCTGCTCCATGGAGGTAAACACCATACCACTTAGGTACTGCGTAGAGTAGTGATATGCGTAGATGGTTGGGTAACTCATCGATATCGATGGATCTAGGACCCGAGGACGCAGCTAATCGTTCAGGCTGCCGCACTGATAATAGTGATGAAGGCTTGGGTGCTGTTAGTCCACATAGAGCTGTTCGTCGGAACTACAGAGAGGTAATCAGGTATGGATCATTGTTTGTCCGAGACCAAGAGAGGATAGCAACCTGAACTACATCTACAACAACAATGAGATTGAGGCTATCAACATGCTGCGAATGGTAGAGCCCCTTTTGCTAAGTAGTGGAGACGTTCAGGGTCAGAGGGCTGTTACAAGACAGTATACACACAGTGTGGAAGAACAAGTGGCAATGTTCTTGCATGTTGTTGGACATAACCAGAGGTTCAGAGTGATTCACATCACTTTCAAGAGATCCAGTGAAACTATCTCGAGGTACTTCAGGCAAGTCCTCTATGCTGTTGGGGAGCTCAGAGGTGAGATGATCAAGCCCCATCAGGTCAGACTCCACAAAAGATAAGGCAAAGCCAGAGGTGGTATCCATATTTCAAGTGTGAGCAGCTCTTACCATCTAGTTCATGCCATCCACTCAGTGTTTTGGGTACTAACATCACATTGTGTTCTTGTTAATAGGACTGCATAGATGTTATTGATGGTACTCATGTCACAGCTCGAGTGATCAGGTCTCAGGCTTCTGCTTACAGAGGTAGGAAGCACTACACCTCTCAGAATGTGCTTGCAGCTGTTGACTTCGACCTCAAGTTCATCTACGTGATGGCTGGTTGGGAAGGATCGCCCATGATGCTAGTATCCTGTCTGACAGCATGAGTCGACCTGATGGGATCAACATACCAGATGGCAAGTTCTACCTAAGAGATGCAGGATATGCATGCCGCCCTAGTGTTCTTCCACCCTTCAGGTGTACCAGATATCATCTTAATGAGTTCAGTGCTAGGAACCTTCCCTAGGACCGCCCATGAATTGTTCAACCTGAGACACTCAAGCCTGAGAGTCACAGTGGAGAGAGCTTTTGCTGCTCCGAAGAACAGATTCAAGATCCTTGATCAGAAGCCCTTTCATCCTTTCCGCACCCAAGTGAAGCTAGTCCTAGCATGTTGCATTCTGCACAACTAGATCCTTGGATGGGGCATAGATGAGTTCTTCCCTGAGAGTGGAAGATGTGATTCCAGATGGGCAAGACTTTGGCCATGGTGTGAAGCAAATGATCAGGAAGCTTGGAAGGTGCTAAGAGAGGAGTGGGCAAACTCTATGTGGGCAAACAGAAGCACCTACAGGATATGATCAAGAAGAAGAAGAGCTAGAAAGAAAAGTAGTAGTAGCTAGAGTTCAAACATTGCCATGCCCGTAAGGAACATTTATTTACTAGTAGCTAGGAAACTTGTATGTGCTGATGAACTGCTATTTGCTAGTAGCTAGGGTCGAAACTTGCTATGAACGCGATAAACTCATTTTATCCATGGTAAGTTCACCACAGCTGGGAAGAGGTGACCATAATCAAGGTCGTTTGGCAACCAAACACTGGGTTTTTACCCTTAAACGCGAAAGTTGTCAACCAAACAACAGGACATAAAAAACTGGCTCAAGAGAAGAAACGGACTGGCTCACCCTTTGTGGGCAACCAAATGGGCTGCAGAACGTGTCTCAGGCCTCGTTTTTCCGTGGCCAGACCCTCGGAGCCACGGATGCAAGAGGCCCAAAAAGCATGCAGGTAACCAAACACGCCCTCAGTACCTCCTCCAGCTCTAACGTTGTGGCTTAGTTTCACTTGGAAAATTGCACCTTTCGAGCTCTAGCAAAGAGAGATGACTATGTTACAAAACCTTCGTTCACAATATAAGATGTTTTAAACATTTTTCATTTTAAACGGATCTAGATGTGTTTTAGCGCGTATATTTACTTATTTCATTCCGTATGTGTCAGTCCATATTACAATATATAAAAAAATCTTATATTGGAATAACTGAAGTGGTATATGACTGTCTATGCCAACATTTCAGTGCACACGCCCCTTTCGTCGGCTACATCTTACGGCTAGCGGTGACCAGAGAGCCATCTGACGGCTGCGAAGGAGTGTCCACGTACGGTGTGGCAAGTACATCACGGGCGTCCCCAAGAGAAACAAAAGATCCCATGGACAGAACCTCTCCGTGAATGATGAGCGTTTCTTCTCTGCAAACACCCGATCGAAGTACACCGCATACAGTCAGGGTCGAGAAGGACTGAAGTAATGGATAAAGCGATGGATGCTTTTATGCTTGTTCCATTGACGGGTCATGTCATCTCACAGCGCATTGACGTCCTCCACTGTACCCTGTCGCCCATGTTTCCGG
>CAMZMU010000048.1:39344921-39525283 GCA_947311845.1 Poa pratensis
CAAGGCACGGCGTGCGGTGTCTAGCTCTCTGGCACGCGTGGCTGCATTCTCTGGGTCACCACCTCCGCAAGTGCAGCAGGATCTAGTATCAAATTGTTACTAAACAGGGCCGGGTTTGACGGATTTGAAGTCCCCTCACCCGAAGCCCTATTCATCAGGAATCCAAACATATTCTTGTGGCGCGCAGCATCGTCACTTTCACTAGTAACTGAGGCAGCTTCTCCGTCGACCCGGGCTATTGGCGGGTCTCGAATCATCAAAGGTTGTTGCCGGGTCATTGCCGCGTGTTGCCGTGGCTGCTGCTGTCACCGAAGCCGGGTCCAGAATTGTTGCTGGAGCCGTGCAAACCGCGACCCGGGGAAGACTCACTCCTTTTCTTCTTCACTTCCATATCGATCTTCAAACAGGGGCAGGATTGACTCCGTATCTTCATCTATCCCGATCTGGCCACGCGGGGTCCATGCCGGCTCCTCCAGCTATTCCCTCTTCGTGGTAAGTGCCTCCTCGATCTCTGTCGTGCCTACTGACTCTTCACCGTCTGATTGGACGATGGTGGCGGCTCCTGACACAGAATCATATTCATTATTTTCGATAACTAATCTAGATGTACGTACCATACCCACGAAGACGTTGATCCGGCCGATCAGGATGACCGAGCCGGTCTCTAATAAATCTGATTCCGGCTCCCAGCCAAAATCGTCAATGATGCTTTCTCCTTCTGGGCTGGTGATGATCTCGCCAATGGCGAGGTTCTGCATGCCTCGCCGAGCTTCTCCCGTGATGTAAACACCTTTGGACGCAGGCCCCACGGAGGGCCAACTGTCGTTGGATTGTCACGGCAGATGTTACCAGGGGGTAACTTACGTTGGGGACATGGCGGCTCTGGCGTATAGGAGATTGTTTAGCTCTACGGGGACACAGTATTTACCCAGGTTCAGCCTCTCCATAGGAGATAAAGACCTACTTCCTGCTTGTCTGCTATTGATGGGAGATCTCGAGGCCCGGGCATCAATGCCGCCGAGTCAAGAGTCTAGGGTTACAATGATATGTCTCTCTCGTGTCTCTACTAGCTTGGATTCGTTCTATCTATGACCTAGGAGCCGGTTTATATAGATGGCCGGGTCTCCTGGTCCTTTACAAGGTAAGGCCGGGTTCTACCCGTACTCGGAGTCCTATTCTACCTCTTGTAGTTCTTCGTGTCCTCGAAGTCTTGGACTCCGTGACGTGAAACGCCTCCGGGTCTTCCAGAACCTTCCTTGCGTAGGCCGGGTTACCAACAAACTCTCCGGCCCATCAGTATAACCCGACCTATGATAATGATTAGCTGGCCTTGCCCGACATCCTGCCTGGCGGGTCATGCTTCCCTCTTCATGGGCCTACCGGGTTATGATCCCCCCAATAGTTTCGATGATGCTCTTATTTTGCCTTGTCTCGGAGAGGAACACAATGCTAGGGCTGTGAATCCGCATTAAGCGGACTAGTTCCTGAACTGTCCGTGATCGCCCCAGACCACGGCAGTTCCATGCCAGGATCCTCATTGCTCCTGCCGGGCGCTCACATCAGCGCCCGACAGTGTGCCGGTAGCTCCAGGACCGGTCGCTTCCTTTCCTTCCTCTTTCCCATCTTCTTCAGCCCTCGTTGCCTCCTGATGTCCCTTGTCTTCCTCCTCTCTACCTGCGATCACAAGACCTTGTTCTTTTTCTTTTTCATTTCCTGTTACAATTACATGAAAGTCATCATTCTCTGTAGCCCACTTGTTGAGTTCACGGTTTGCTTGTTCCTGCTCCAGGAACATGTTCTGTAGCCGGTTGTTCTCCTCTTGTTCTTGTATCTTGCGCAGCCCTTCTTCACCCAGGCTTTGGGCTAAAGTTGGGACGCTCAGCACCATCCTCTTCCTATCTGGCCCCATGGCAAGCCATGGTCTTCAGTGCGAGGGAGGGTTTTGCCACAGCCGCCTGCCGCAGACACAAACCTGTCCTTCTTCTTCTTCTCCGAGTCCACCACCTTGTAGAAGATTCTTCTCCAACCCCGAGCCCTCTTAGCAGGAGAGGCCGGAGCCGGTTGGAAGTTGTCATCGACACCAGTGGCAACCTCATGAGTCGAGTTGCCTTCATTACCTCCTTCAGCTTCTGCATTGTGGGCTTCTGAAGTAGTGTTCTCTTCCTTTCCTTCCATGTTCAGGTTGGCCACGGCCTTGGCAACCAACTCAACCGTGGCTGGCGTGAGGATCCTTCTCCTCTCCATTGGCTCTGAACTCTGCGACACCGAGCCACGGCAGGGCAGCGCGTTGTTGAGGTAGAGCCCGCCCTGCAGTGGCTGGAAGGTATCAGGTCCGAGGATCCCCTGTAACGACAGGAGGCACAAGGAGGTCGGTGCTGAAGCGGATTTCCCGGTGCTCCTCCGGGATGTTGCAGTTCCTCTCTGTATGCCCAATGAGACCACAGTATAAGCAGAAATTTGGTAGCCTTTCATACCGGATTGTAGCAGTGATGGTCTCGTCGGTGATGGTGTCCTCCACGTTTATCCAGCGACGCAGAGCTTGGTGTAGCGGAAGCTGCACCCTGGCGCGGATGAACTTGTAGTTGATGTCGCCGTGGGCATTCGCGTCGACCTTCAGAAGCTCGCGATTCTTTCTCCCAGCACCTCACCGAGCTCCTTCGTGAGCAGGTAGAAGGGAATGTTGTGGAACTGAATCCACATGGGAACAGTTGCGAACACCACATCGTTCGGGTTGCCAATTCCGTCCAAAGGTTCGACCAGAAAGGCATCCCTGCTGCAGCGCCATGGGCCGCCATGGATAGCATGTTGGCGGTCGGCATCATCGGTGAACTCGAGCAGGTAGCGCCGGTCCGCCACCTCCCTAGCGGTCAGGCCGCCCCTCACCTTCCAGACGCGCTTCATGACCGTGATCAGGTCCCTTGGGTGGATGAACATGACAGACATGAATAGCCCAACAGCGAACAGGCGCGCACCAATCGCACGCCGAGCTGCACCGATGTCCATCCTGACCGCCACTTGCTCCTCTTCCTGCGCTGCTCCCATGATCTCCTTCCCCTCCCTCTGGCGGAACGGGGCAGGGTTGGACGACCCACCCGCTTCCACCACTCTGCCACTGGGCTTCTCCGCCATCGGAACAGGCTTGGAAACACTGAAACTCAAGGAAAGGGGACTTGTGTCGAGGCTGAAGCTGGGAGAGGCAGGGAGATCACCGCAGCTTAAATCCCGCGGGGAGCCTCAAATTCGCCTCCCTCCCCCAACATGAATGGCCGTCTTCATGGCATTCAAAGGAATTACTCCCCGGATCCGGGCAATTCGCCCTCTCTTCAATCGCTTTCTTCCCACGATCTTCTTTAAGGACCTGCAACGGGCCTGCATCAATGGGAGTCTTAATCCCCAAATTTACACGGGAGTGGAATCTGGACTTTAGGAACTCGAACGTGGCTTTTGGATTTTTTGACGAGAGGATAAGATCTCTGGACTTGGCTTTGAGGGCGATGAACGCTGGGCTGAGGAAACTCTCAATCTCACCGTGGCCTCTACTCGGAAATCTCGATGGACGGGAATCGGGACACCTGCTAGACGAATCGCCAGCGAAATCACCTCCGGGAAACCCGGAGCGATGAACCGTCATGTGGCTTCTCCATGGATTCATTCGTTTGACCAACACATTTGTTTAGAGATTTGGAATTGTACGTGTGAATTTAGATACACACATTTGTTATTCTTGGCTATTGATCTACTAGAGTACCAATGACTTCATGTGACGATTCAAGTATTTATAAGGACCAAGGTTTTCCAAGGATAAAGATGAACAACTTACCTCATCTTATTTTTTGCCTTAGAATTGTCCAATTGCATGTGCGCATTGTCTAGTGTGTTTACAGACACCAGGGATTTGGCTTTGATAGGTGTAGGAATAGAAGACATCGGGAAATAACGATGGAGAAGCATACCTACATCATTTACTTCAGTGTGCATAGCGGCCATGCCTCTCGCTCCTACTCTTAGGCCCCAATTGGATTGTTGGAAATTTACACGCTCCGTATTTTCCCACCCCTCTCGCTCAGTATTTCCAGCAGGCCCTGTCACGCTCCGTTAAAAATTCCTGTCGTCTTGACTAAAAAAAAGGGGAATTCAAGCGGGGCCTTATGCCGCAACTATTCTACCTCTGTCTCGTCCCCCTGCTCATGAGCCGTCCCTCATACACGGAGTGTCATCTACGTCACACTCTCATTCGATCTTGTTGAATGAGCGGCATGCTCAATTCTTCCTTGTCTAGTTATAAAATTGGAATCACACAACGGTCGTTTGTGTCAATAATATTGGGAAAAAGGGCAATGGAATCTGGCTTCGCAGCTAAAAACCGATGTGTACAGTGCAACCTCAAATTGACTTGTAGAATAGTTGTATATGGATGCTCGCAAGCAAGTCCTTTCGTAGAAAAGAGAGCCCTAGAATGCATCCAAAGAAAATCTTGTAACCAATTTAGAGTAAAAAAGTAAGAGCCCATTTTTTACAAAAATAATTAGACACACTAATTGGTAAATATTCAATGGACTTCATGACTCTTTAAAATGCCCATTAGCCAAGCTAAGTATTCCTCTTAATATGTAGATGACAAGTTGGAACATGAACCAAATAGATGTTTGAGTTAAGAATAAGTTTTATGTGTTTACGAAAAATATGTGTAATTTTTTCCCAATATATAAATAAATAAATATATGATTTTTGGTTATCCATCTAGCGAGTCTTGCAACACTGCGACCAAGTTGAAAAGTTAACTTAAAAACTAGAATTCAAGAACTTACTTTCTCATTCTCCCATCTGTAAAAAACATAACAATTGTCCTTATTATGTAAAAGAAATGGTAAGTTTTATATTGGTACACATCCAAAAAGATAACAACATCTAAAAGATAAAAAAATGTTACCGCTAATATTCCTTGCACTATACTATTCAATCCAATTCAAATTTAAGACTTCTTGTCGAGTTATATTGCAGAAACGGCCAGCACAATTCATCGTTGGACATGCGTGGCATCTCTGATATAAAGGCGCGTGTGGCATCATCTCGCTAGCTCGTAGAGGTACACTTACAGTTAAAGGTATATGGTTTGCGCATTTGCAACAAGGGGTGAAAGATGTATCGCAAGAAAACAAGGGGTGGAAGACGTAGTATCGCATAGGGATATAGATTTCCTTTTATGACTTTATTTCTCCCATTTTAGATTCACAAATTCACGAATCGACTAAACTTTTGGAGAATTTTTTGGCAAACAAATTTTAAAAGAACAAAAGAAATCAGTTTTCTCTAGGCCATACAAGTAACAAAGAAAATCGTTAGTTAAGCCAGCACGGTGGTTGATATATGTTGTTTCTTTATGAGGTATGTGGTTTCCAACCATCTAGTCTAGGTAAGGCTTCGAGCACAACTATGTTAATTTTACATCTAGTTTTTTGGTAAGTTAGGAAAATAAAATTAAAATAACTCCCTCCACATGTTGATGTAGTGTATATAGTTTCTTAATGAAAATCCAAAATACAAATTGCATTGCAATTTATGGATAACTTTACCCATCAACAAATGAGTCCAATTTGGAATGGAGAGATTTGACGAACTGTTTTCAATTCGTGGCTATTAGGGAATCCTACCTCCCCCAAACTTTCTAAGCAGTAAATGAGTCCACCATGTTTAATTCCCACGTCTTAAAATCTGTGACAGAGAACTATACAATCTACATTAAGTGATAAAGATGATGGAGGGAGTATAATATTCTTGGTGTTTGTACCCACAACCAAACGTTAAAAAAATGGCAGGTTACCATTGAACCAGTAGCATTGTGGGTAATGCAAGTGTTCTAACACGTGTTAACATAACGAAGTTCAAATGAACGATATTTCTGGGATTTTTTTTGAATGTTCACCCTCTAGAGAAAATCATTATTTTCATAGAATTCGGTCGAAATTTTGATGACATTCATATCCCTGATCACACTCAGCACCATCACTAGCGTAGTAGTGTTGGAGTACTAGCCACTGGTATTTTTTTTCGAACTAGGTGGCCATTTTTTTATGTAGTGGTTGGCGGATGAACAACCTTCTTCTGAAAAGAAAACGCCTGGGAAGTTTAATGATCTAATAGCCAATGCCTGCCTAAGGACCAGCTCATAACTAAGGCATTGTTACCTATTTATCTGGTAGAGAACCAATGACTTCATCTCATCATCTACCACCCACGTCTAATATAAGGCGCATGACTTGTCTAAGCCAAAGAAGAACTTTTTCTCATCTTACTTCTTTTTTCTCGAAATTATCCAATTTCATTAGGACATTTTTTTGTTGCGTTCATATATATCACACATAACCATAGAAGGCACCAGAAATTACTGACATGCAAAAAGCTCATACTCATCCTCCGTGGCACTTCCCACACGGTTGTCATGGCTGTACTCCTACTTCTTAGCTTTTTCACAGGAACTATTCGCCCTGTAACCTGTTTCTTGTCCCTCGTCTAACAACAACCACTCCATCTATCGGTTGTACTGTATGCCACACGCTCACCCCATCTCAAGGAGTTACTGGCGTGATATTTCCTTGCCGTGCCAGGATTGAATCGGAATCGTAGGAGATTTCTTGTGTAGTTAAAAATGGAGAAAAGAGGGCAAGAGAATCTTCTAGGCCCGAATCATCCGCAAGGCAGAGACATTTTTTTTGAGGCCTCTCTCTTGAGAGTACAAGTTTGTAGCATCTGTTTGGATACATTGGTACTCACACCACACTCACACCACACGCACGCACACACCCTACCTATGTATCTAAACAAGACCTACATCCTTATAACCCTAATACGCCCTGAGAGACTTTCCCGAAGAGCGGAGCTTCGGTGACCGACGGGCACGTCGACATCGCCTGTGGCACATAGGCGTCGAGAGGCATTCCCTGTTTTATTATACTGTTCCTAGAGAACAGTATTCTACAGTGGTGCACAGTACTGCTACAGGGACAGAGAGCAGTACTGTGGGTGAGGAAAACACAAGTCGATCCTAGGAATCGAACCTGCGTCGGCTGCCTGGCCACTGCCAGAGCAAGCCACCGAGCCACGCTCGGTCCTCCGCAAGGCAGAGACATGTGTATGCATGGGCATGGCATGCAGACTGTGTTTTTAGCTTATCCACGAGCCTTATTCAACTGTAATATTCAAGGAGAAACTGCAACCATACATGTCAGGCTGTAAAACAGTATGTTATCGTCGCATGTGGTAAAATGTAACGCCTTCGGAGCAGGGGCGGAGACAGGGGGGTGCTAGCAGGGGCTAGACCCCCCTCAACGATCGGCCCCCCTCAATGTTTGCAATGCATACTTAGTACTAATGACCGTACCTAATGATCGTAATTAGTGTTTAAGCCCATAAATAATACGTACTAGTCCATAAAGTTTACACACTGAAGCCCATCTGGCACAGAACAAGGCCCATCTGACCATATCACGGGAGGCCATAGGTCTCGTATTTTGATCTCTTCGTTGACCATGGGTTCCTTTGCCTTACTCGACGGCTGGTATTGAGATCAGATCGATTTGCTACTGCTAGGGCGTCTGCTGCCTCTCACTAGCCGCCGCCGACCTGCGGCGCCATGGACATCGAAGCATGATGCACACCCGTGCTAGCCGTCCGTCGATCAACTTTTTCTGATCAAGGACTTTTAAGGTACATCGGATCATCAACATACATATGCTATCTGTATTCTGTAGTAGCTAGTATTTTTGTGACCTGCGACCTAGTAGTCTAGTTAATCAATGGACTTGGCAATATCGATTAATTTACTGTACTTAGATATAATGTCTGAATTTTTTTCTTCGCAGAATCTGGACCCCGTGTGGCACTGTGACCCAAAAGATTATCCAAGTAAACATTGTTGCTAAATGCTAGCCTTCTAATCTATCTTTCTTTGTTGTTAGTTCAATCTATACTCTCTATACTATTTAAGATCTAATTGGGTAATTAACACAACATTATATTGTACGATGTTGATATTTTTGGTTTAGTTAAGACTCTACTACTCAAGACATGGAGAAATGGGTATCTATCATGTTAAAAATACTGAAATTTTCTTGCAAAGGCCAGTTAACTATATATGGCTTTACATGCTATGAGAAATTTTACATTGTCAACTCGCCCCCCCATGCTCAATTCCTGGCTCCGCCCCTGCTTCGGAGCATCCTTGCCTTTCACTGATATCCTTCATATTTGCACCACAGTTTGCGAGATGGCCCCCATTCAGGTTGTTCACTCCCTCGATACAGTCCGAAGCAACAACAAACCTGTGCACTTTTAAATCAAACACAAAAGTAACGCTCGGCAAATACGTTGCCGAGTATATATTTTTCCTTTCGCCGAGTATTTTTTCCACTCGGTAAACATCATTTTTCAAGGAAAACAATGGTACCTTTCTGAGCGTCTCGTGCCACCGTGCCATCTCCATTAATATTCACCATTCCTAGAGCTGGTTGAATACAAGTAATCAGCGCACATAACTTGTCATTGACATACATGTCAACTCAGAGTCCGATAAGAATTTGTTGGTGAGATGCCCAAAACAGCTGGAAATCATTCTCATGTGTCACCTTACACCTCGCCTTCCAGATTGCCCAAAACAATACACGAATAACAACCCATTTTGGTATTACAGACTATGGGAATTTCCTATAAACTTGGTGCAAAGTATGACTTAAGCACAAAACGAGTATCTGCTGTATTTATACACTTTTTTTAGGCTGCACTTTATTTTTAGATGGAGGGAAATAAATATCCAGACATGACATCCATGAAAAAGGCACGCATGACATCATCTCGCTAGCTCGTAGAGGTACACTTACGAACTGAGATATATGGTTTATGCATTTGAAACAAGGATGGAATATGTAGTATCACACATAGCTTTCATTTTAACACTATATTTAACCCCCGTTCGAGAATCGAAAAATTCAGGAATTTACCAACAAAATTGAGAAAAGATACAAAGTTTCGGTCAAATTTCAAATTTAAAAGAACGAAATATATTTTTCTAAGCCTTAAGCCCATAACAAAGAAAATTGTTAGTTAACCCAGTCCGGTCGTTGAGATGTGCTGTTTCCAACCATCTAGTCTAGGTAAGCCCCAATTTTTCTTTTTACATCTAGCTCTTGGTTCAGTTAGGCAAATAAAAAAAGAAATATAACTGTCTTGGGGTTCGAACTCACAACCGAATGTTCAAACATAATGCTGTACTGCTCAAACAGTTTAGCACTGAATCAGGAGTATTATGGTATTATCTGCTTAACAAGTGTTAACATAACGAAATATTTCAAAATGAACGATACTCCTGGTCGAAATTTAAAATGTTCATCCTCTGGAAACAAATCGGTCAAAATTTGATGAAATTCATATCCGTGATCACACTCAGTACCAGCACTAGCTGGAGCATCTAATCAGTGTTCTCACCATGTTCACGTGGCTTCATGCTTGTGCAGTTTTCCTCAAGACACAATCCATATGAACGCGAGTTATTTGCAACTAGTTGCACCCGCAACTAGTTTTCAAAAATCGTACTTCCGAGTTTCCAAAAATCATGAAAAAAATCATGGACATGCACCATGTTGAATCTTGGACACCCATAAAATTCGGAAGTATGATTTTTGAAAACTAGTTGCGGGTGCAACTAGTTTCAAATTTGAGTTTCCCCAATTCATATGCACTAGGCTTCGTTGGTTCTACGTATCCGCTTTTTCTAATTTGATAGCTGAGTACTAGCTACTGGTCTTTTTTTTCCCAAACTAGCTGTAACATCTTTTTGAGGCGGTAGTGGTCGGAGCCTCGGAGGATCAACAAAATTCTTCATTTCCAAAAGTAAACGCTTGGCAAGTGTAATGCTCTCATAGCCTGTACCTGCCTAAGGACAAACCTCATAACCAATACACTCTACATATTGAACAATTGATGTGCTAGAGAATAAATGACTTCATCTCGTCATCTACCACCCAAGACCTTTATCGGAAAAAAAAAATCTACCACCCAAGTCTAATATAAGGTGCAGGACTTGTCTAAGCCAAAGAAGAAGAACATTTTTCTCATTTTACTTCCTTGTCTCGAAATAATACAATTTCATTCGGCCATTATTTGTGGGTTTCATAGATATGACGCATAGGCATAGGAGGCATCAGGAATTACTGACATGCTATTTGCTCATACTGTTCCTCATTGCCCATTTCTCGCACGGTTGTCATGGATGTAGCTCCTACTCTTCCACTATTTCATGGGAACTATTGGTCCCGCTTCTCGTCCCTCGTCTACCAACAAACACTCCATCCATTGGTTGTACTCTATGCCATTCACTCATCCCGTGTCGAGGAGTGAGTGGCGGACTATTTTATTACCTATCAAGAATAGAATGTGAATTGTATGAGTTTTTCCACGTCATTAAAAATAGAGAAAGGAGTGCAAGAGAATCTGCTAGGCCCGAATCATCTAGAAGGCAGAGACATTTGTACGCATGGGCATGGCAGGAAGCTATTTTAGCTTAACCACGAGCTTTATTCAACTGTAATATTCATAGGATACGAGCCGAAACTGCAACCATACATGCCAGGTTGTAAAACAGTATGATATCGAGCATCTGTTACGCAATTCAGTGCCGACCTGCTTGTGTAATTAAGCTGATTATGGATGATTATTTGAACACTGTTGCCTAATTAATAAAGCACGAGACGAGATTTCCCCTAAAAAAAAGTAACGCCTTCCACTGTGGTCTCCTTGATAATTGAACTATAGTTTTCCAGATGGCCCCAATTCAGGCTGGTTAGACCATGTACAATGCAAGGTGCTTAGATAGATGCTTACAAAAATAAACCAAGCTTTTTCATAAGCACCCGTGTCTATTCCTATAGGAGGGGTGTCTAGTTAAGCATTTGTCTAGTACCAATAAGCACTGGTGCTTAGTAAAAACCTAGTTATTTTCCTAAGCACCTCCATAAACACCTTGCATTGTACATGCCCTTATCCCCTCGTTACAGTCCAAAGCAACAACCAACTTGTGCGCTTTTAAAATCAAACGCCAGAGTCCATCGCCTAAGAGATGTCAGTTAAACGAAATATATAGGCTAATCTGGGCAAACCACAACACTGGTACCTTCATGAACATCTCGTGCCGTGCCATCACCATTAATCTCACCATTCCTAGAGCTGGTTGAACCCATTAACTCGTTTGCGTACCTTATTATTGGTGTACATGTCAACTCCAAGTTCGACAATATTGTTTTTATGAAACTCAAGGTAGACGGACGTCTGGAAATCACTCTCATGCATCACTTTACACCTTCCAGATTGCCCAAAACGATACACGAATAACAACCATTTTGGTATGTTGTTTCCAACCATCTAGCCTAGGTAAGGGTTCGAGCCCAACTTTGATAATCTTAAATCTAGTTTTTTTGGTAAGTTAGAAAATTAAAATTAAAATACTCCCTCCACATGTTGATGTCGGGTATATCGTTTCTTAATGAAAATCCAAAATACAGATTGTATTGCAATTTATGGATAACTTTACCCATCGACAAGTAAGTCCAATTTGGAATGGAGGGGATTTGAGGAACTGTTTTCAAACTGTGACAAGTTCCCATGTCTTAATATTTGTGGCAGAAAACTATACAACCTACATTAAGTGATAAAGATGATGGAGGGAGTATATTATTCTTGGTGTTTGAACCCACAACCAAACGTGAAAAAATGGCATTTTACCATTGAACCAGAAGCATTGTGGGTAATGTAAGTGCTCAAACATGTGCTAACACGACGAAATATTTCAAAATGAACGATATTTCAGGGAAAATTTTGAAAAGTTCACCCTCTATCGTTATTTTCGTGGAGTTCAGTCGAAAGTTTGATAAAATTTATATCCCTGATCACACTCAGCACCATCACTAGCGTAGTAGTGTTGGACTACTAGCCACTGTTTTTTTTTCCTGAACTAGGTGGCCATCTTTTTGAATTTAAGCCTCCACTTTATTGATTCTCAAAAACAGTTACATCGTTTATCAGTTTACAAAGTAAAAAGCTAGGGGGATCATCATCCAAAAAACAATCTATATGCTCAGAATAACTATGCCTAGCCAGGGAATGCGCTACTTCATTAGCCTCCCTATTACAATGCTAAAAAATGATGCTCCTGAAACCACTAGCAAGTGATCTGCAATCATCAAAAATAGCAGCAGAAGCAGTTGACGAAAATCCTCCCTCCAACATGGTCTGAATGACCTGAAAATTATCAGACTGAATATAAAATTTATTGGAACCGAGGTGCTGGGCCAAGCTCAAGCCCTCTCTAAGAGCATAAGCCTCAGCCATAAAAGAATCGGACACAAAGTGAATTTCCTTGCAGCTAGCAATTAGAAACTTCCCTTTGTAGTCCCGGGCAACAGCTCCCATTCCTCCTTTTCCTTCATCAATATCATAAGCAGCATCAACATTTACTTTTATTACACCTTCTGTAGGGCATGACCAAGCTTCTTTCTTCCTTTCAATTGGCCTTTTCCTTGCTCTCCAGTAATTTGTAGCTAAGGCTCCAATTGACAGGGCACTCCGATGAACAACCTGGATAGTTTCACCATGTGTAAATTGTCTCCTTTCCCACCAAATGTACCAAGCTCCTGTGAGAATTATTTCAGCCAGACCAATTCCACCAAGAGGTTCCCAAGAACCCAGGTTTAATATCAAGTGTTCCATGATCATCGATCCCAATCTATCCAAGTTTAGGGCATCTCTAATGATGTTCCAAATACTCCGCTTCTCCCAAATCTGTTTGGCTCGAGCGCAAGAAAAAAGTGTATGTAAAATATCTTCACACTCGGTTTTGCACATAGGGCATTGGCTCGAGTTACCCACATGTTTATTTGCAAGGACTCCAAGACATGGGATTAAACCGTGTAAGACTCGCCAACCAAAAATCTTGATCTTTGCAGGTACATTCAACCTCCATAACTTCTTCCAAACACGACTTTCTTCGGATCCTCCAATATCCATCACATGAGGATTGTGCCTTCCAAATTGGTAATCCCATTCCGAATGATAAGCAGATCGTACCGTGAATAAACCTGTTTTTGTTAGGTGCCACGCTACAAAATCTTGCATACCATTTGGTGCAATAGGATCCCCAAGATACGGTTTGCATCAACACTCCAAAAATTCTCCCTGATTAATTGCTCATCCCATAAGCCCGAAACATGATCAATTAAGTCCGACACTCTATTCAACAGAATGTTACCTCTAGGAGTATACACCTTCTTAGTTGGACTTGTGGGAATCCAAGCATCTTCCCAAATATTTATTTGATCACCCTCGCCTACTCTCCAAATGCAACCACGGTTAAAAGCCTGCATACCATAGATTACACTTTGCCAAGTAAAAGAACTCCCACTTTTCAGTTTTGCCTTTAGCAAATTTCCATCAGGATAGTATCTCGCACGAAGAACACGAGCACATAAGGAATCTGGCTCCTCCAATAGTCTCCAGCATTGCTTTGCAAGCATTGCAGTGTTGAAAGTATGCAAATCTCTAAAGCCCATCCCTCCTCTATCTTTCGGAATACACTTCTTCCACCATGCTAACCAGTGTATCTTTCTGTGATCGTCATCGTCACCCCACCATAATTGCGAAATAGCATCAGTAATACCTTTACAGATGTTCTTTGGTATATTGAATACTGTCATCGCAAAAACAGGAATGGCTTGAGCAATCGCTTTTATGAGAACTTCTTTACCTCCCATAGATAGCATCTTTTCCTTCCAACCACTAATTAAGGCATGTACTCTTTCGATCAGATACTTGAAGTTATCTGATCTATCCACTCCCACCATCGCAGGGAGACCAAGGTACTTGTCATTCAATGATTCAGTCCAAATATCTAGTTCTTCACACACTTTCACTTTATTATCAACAGTAGTATTGGGACTGAAATAAATACTGCATTTAGCTAGCACAATATGCATCCAAATTTTGCTTCAGAGTTCTTGCATTCTCTCCATTTGCCTCCATAAGAATTAAGGAGTCATCAGCAAAGAACAAGTGTGACACCATTGGTGCATCCCTACACACTTTCACCCCCTTCAAAGAATTGGTACTCTCAGCATGATTCAACAAGCTAGACAGGCCCTCTGCACATAAGAGAAATAGATAAGGCGAGAGAGGGTCACCTTGCCGTAACCCTCTCGTAGGAGTAAAAAAATCGGTCTCATTGAAATTAAACCGAATTTTGTACCACACAGAAGACACACACGCCATGATCATTTTAACCCATCTTGGATCAAAACCCAACTTAAGCATCATTTTTTCTAGGAAGCACCACTCCACACGATCATATGCCTTATGCATGTCAAGTTTCACAGCACACACTCCTTTCTTCCCCTTCTTCTTTTTGATCGTATGAACACACTCGTATGCAATAAGTATGTTATCTGTAATGAGGCGCCCAGGGACGAAAGCACTTTGATGTTGGTCAATAATTTCTGGAAGCAGAAGCTTCAACCTGTTCGCTAGCATCTTAGAGATCACTTTGTACATCACATTACATAAACTAATAGGCCTGAACTGTGTGATCTTCTCAGCATTTTCAGTTTTCAGGATAAGTACCACCACTGTATCATTCCAGCCATCTGGAATTACACCAGAATTAACAGACTGTAGGACTTCTCTCGTCAAATCATCTCCTAAAAGTGGTGGCCATCATTTTTATGTATGGGTCGGCGGATCAACCAACTTCTTCTGAGAAGAAAACGCTTGGGAAGTTAAATGCTCTAATAGCCTATACCTGCCTAAGCAGCTCATAACTAAGGCACCCTTACCTATTTATCTGGTAGAGATCCAATGACTTCATCTCATCATCTACCACCCAAGTCTTATAAAAGGTGCAGGATTGTCTAAGCCAAAGAAGAACGTTTCTCAGTTTACTACATTTTCTCGAAATTATCCAAGTTCATTCGGGCTTTATTTGCTGTGTTCATAGATATCACCCATAGGCATAGAAGGCACCAGGAATTACTGACATGCAAAAGGCTCATACTCATCCTCTGTGGACGCTGCTCGCACGGTCGTCGTGGATAGACCACCTACGTTTCAGGTGTCTGACAGGAACTATTTGCCCTGTAACCTGTTTCTCGTCACTCGTCTAACAACAAACATTCCATCGGTCCGTTGTACTGTATGCCACACGTTTGAGCTGTCTCAAGGTGTGAGTGGCGTGATATTTGGTCCAGGCTCATGGAGCGCCGGGAATGGTCAGGCCTAATGCCTGCAGTGGATAGCTCCCTGGCCTCCTGGTGGACGGATGTCATCGCTAACTTCCCAAAGGGCGACCAGCTCAATGTCAACTCCTGCGTCATGCAGGTCTTCAGTGCTCTCTTGCTGGAGAGAAACTCAAAGGTTTTTGACCGCGATTCTGCGCCGGCGCACTCGCTCCTGGAGCTCAACGACAGCGAATGGAAGGCATGGATGCATTGTAGACGTGGGTCGTTGAGAGAGAACGAGTAGAGAGCCCCCTCCTCCTGCTATCCCAACTTGTGCACTTTTGAATGAAACGCAAGAGTAACACTTGGCAAATATGTTGCCTAATATTTTTTCCTTTCGCCGAGTATTTTTGATACTCGGTAATGAAATATTTCAAAATGAACGATAATCCTTGGAAAATTTTGAAAATTCACCCTCTCACGAAAATTTTGAAAATTCACCCTCTCACGAAAATCGGTACCCGTGCCGATTTATTAGCACCGGTTGCTCAACCGGTGCTAAAGGCCCTATAGAACCGGTTTTGTTGCCCCTTTTTCTACAGTATGGTATAGTTTCTAATTAAGAACTAGCACAACATTGCTTACCTCAGTTAGGAAACGAGAGAATTAATAGTGGAATATTACGCAATTCTTACGCTATTCAGTGCCAATCTGATTGCGGATGATTGTCTGGACAATGTTGCCTAATTAATAAAGCTCGAGATTTCCCCTAAAAAATTAGCGCCTTCAAAGCACCGTTGCCTTCCACTGAACTCCTTCATAATTGCACCATATTTTGCGAGATGGCCCGATTCAGTTTGTTTACGCCCTCGATACAGTCCGAAACAATAACCAACTTGTCACTTCTAAAATCAAACGCTATAGTCCATAGCCTAAGAGATGTCAGGTCCATTAGTAATGGCATTAACTAGACTAACTTGGGCAAACCACATCTCGCGTGGTGCCATCTCCATTGATCTTCACCATTCCTAGAGCTGGCCGAATCCAATTACTTGTTTGCATACTTTATTTTTGGCCTACATGTCAACTCCAAGTTCGACAAGAATTTATTTTTGAAACTCAAGGTAGAACAACGGCGGGAAATCATTCTCATGCGTCATCTTACACCTTCCTGATTGCCCAAAACAATACACGAATGACACATTTTTGTATTATAGATGATGGGCTTTTTCTACAAATTTGGTCGAAATTTATGAAGTATGACTTAGCACAAAACTAATGTGCACTGTAGTTCACATCTTTTTTTAACGGATGTACTGTATTTTTCACTGAGGGAACAGATATCCTCAAACTTGGTGTCTCTTTTTTTTCTTTGGACTCGGCGGCCTTTTAGGGTGTGTTCGTTTTTGGAACCGGGTGGAATGGAACCATTCCATTCCCAGAACCCATTCTTGCGTTTTTTTCTGGGATGGAGTGGAATGGAGTGGTTTCAGAAAAGGGAATATTCCCTCAATATTCGGAACCAACCGGTCCGGCCGATTCGGCCGGACGGGGTGGAATTGCACAGTAATGCTGGGCGATTAACTCTAATTTAATCAAGTTTAGCAATAATTAATCAAGATTAATTATAATTAATCATGATTAGGAATAATTAATAAAGATTAGGAATAATTAATCAAGTTTAGTAATAATTAATTAATTTTAGCAATAATTAATCAAGCTTAGCAATAACTAATTAAGTTTAGGAAATAATTAATCGAGTTTGATGTCGTTCTCATTCCATTCCATTATCATTCCATTCCACCCCATCCCAGAAAAGAACACAAAAATGGAACGGTTCCGTTACAATTTTTTGTCCAAACCGAACACAGGGATGGAACGGTTCCGTGAGAGTGAAATGGAATGGTTCCATTCCATTCCACTTGGTTCAAAAAACGAACACACCCTTAAAGCCCATTCAAGTCGTATTCATACTGAGCCAAACGAAGAAATAGGTGGATGGCCAGGTTGAACGTTTCTCTGGTCCAATAGAGGTTATTTTTTAGTTAAAATCCAATAGAGGTTATGAGTTAAACATCATGGCTGATGCCAAGTCGTGGACATTCTTCATGACCTAGTCGCTAATCACTGCAGATTTAGTGGAAGTTTAGTGATTCTATGGACTGCTGATCTGGTTGTTCACGAGGTTATGGTGGCTTCCCATTCTTTGGAGGCGATTCAACACTGTTGGGGGAAACTGTCTGTGCAGCTATGGAGCTCTCTTGAGAGAGCTAACTAGTATTTGCGAGGAGCGTTTAGGCAAGGGTTTTCTCCCGTCGTGAATATAGCGGATCGAAGTATATTACCCCGAAGATTGCATGTGTCCATGTGATGACTACTTTATTAATCGATAAAGCTCCGGGAGAGTATATTCCAAAGGGAAAAAGAATGGAAGATGAATTGGAGCGAAATGCACAATGTGTGAAAGCGAATACATGATCTGGATTTTTTTAAAGCCCACGTACGATCTGCTATGAACCTGGGCTTCAAAGTATCACATTGATATTCATGGGCCAGGGATCCAGTTTCTAGATTTTGTTCCGAATGCCACAGTTGCTTGGATTCGGTCTTAAACATGGTATTTTTTGACAAATCTGCCCTTTTGCGTAACTAAACAATATATGGCCTCTTCTCAAAAATATTTTCAAATCTGGCCTCTTGAGGTCGGCGCCAAAGAGGATGGAGCCGAACTTGTTCAGTTCGGCGCCATCTAGAAAGTCCACAATTTTCCTAAGCGCTTAAAAAATTAAAACGGGGGGTCGGCGCCAACGAGGATGGAGCCGACATGTACAAGGTCGGCGCCATCCTCGATGGAGCCGACCTCAGGGGCCAGATTTGAGAATAGTTTCGCAGAGGGGCCAGATTCGTTATTACTTTTGTAAAAGGGCCAGATTTGACAAAAAATACTTAAACATGACGATTAGATGATACTATTGTTTCCCAGAAAAAGATGACGGTTGTACGACCGAGTTGTGTAAGCAAATTAGTTCTACGGCAAGGACATTAAAACAAAACTGGACAAAACCGAGAGGTGATTTTTTTTAGGTTGAACTAGCATGATGGCCCTCGCAAATGCGAGGGCAGCACTTTAATGTGTCGAAAGTGACAATAGAATAAATCAATGTATTTATTTATGTTCATATTAGGCTATATTATATAAACGGTTCTATACGACCATGTTAAAGTTAATACATCCTTAATTGTTAAACTTTGTGAAAAAATTGTAAAGATGTATATATGGTTTGTATGCGCTACTCGATAAGTACATAGAACTAAAGAGTGGGATTCTAGTCAAGCAAATTTATACTTCAAACTGTGGGATGTTAACATCAGATGTACATTTTTGAAAATTCTGATGTTGTGATCAAAATAATAATTAAAGTCTACCCACACAATGCCTAAAAGACTTATTATAAGGGTCTCTCATAAATATAAGTTACCAAATGCTTATATTGATGGCTATAACTATGTATGTTAGGCTAAAAGGACTATCATGACTTGTGCAAATTACATCTTTAATCATAACTAATCCGAAGCTTAATTGTTTATGTAACATTTAAAAAACATCATATTAATGATTCACGCTAGATGATAGTTGCACTCATATTACATTAGTACATGAATTTAACGAACTGCCGACAATTGTATTAGAAGTACGCCTCAGAATATATAAACTTTGTGTTTTGCGGTATGTTAATAATTCGGATACAACAGACCACTTAAGGAAAGTTAAATGCAATAGATGATCAGATATATACTCCATAGAGTACAAAATATAGGTGAGCTTTAGCTATAATTTTCTTACACAATATTTAATCAATGGTTACCATACCAAAATTATATGGAATTTATTTTAAATACGACAGTAATGGTGTCTATTCTAGGTAACATAAGAAACATAATATTGGCCTTATTGATGGCCAAGACATGAATTTACAGAACCAAAATACACTCTATAACTGCCAGTGTAAGTTTTATACAAGTTGTGGTCAACAACAAATAAGGTCCACCTGGTTAAAGGTCAGATGATGTTACATACATTTACTCAAATCTATCGAGCCAACTCAAGTAGCCAGAACATACTTGTTTCTCCTTGTACTATAATGGTAAGCTACATAGCCAAAACTGAATTACCACGATATATAGTTTTCATTGATAGAACTTTTGCTTTCTCTTGGTCAACGGAAAAGGTGTATATAGTATCGCACATTTTTTTTGTTTTCCTCATGAACATACAGGTTCCGGAATTTTATTCCAGTTACACTCTGTAGTTATAGGTAGGCTTGAATACAGACGTCGACCGATGTGTGTAATTATTGCGTCAATCGGTCAACATAAGCTATGATAGATCAGACACAAATGGAAAATTGGACATAAAGCAAGAAATAATGTTTTGAAGATCTTCTTATAATGATATACATGGAGACGGGGTCAATAAGTACACCTGATATATGTTCCATATTTCTGGTGTTCTCTCATAGGTTTAGAATAGGGATTTTCTAATCGAGAACTCCGTTCACGATTTGTGCATGGAGGCCTGGACCATGCGCATCCATCAATCCATGCATTCATCTGCTTGCCACGTACCGTCCATGGTGGTTTCTTCAATTGGTTTATAAAAACATCTCATTAGCCACGGCCGCCGTGTTCAATCTTGTGCATATGCAACAGGAGAGGAGCCTGCCGGCTGGTGCGATCTACAGTAGTAAATTTACCGGTTGATTAGGTCTCAGCCGATTAACAGCCAATTTCGTAAAAAAAAAACAGCCTATTTCCATGTACGATCGTTTGGGCCAGGCCCATTCGGTCGATGGACTGCTTTCTTGCCTGGTACGTGTCATGGTAAATATATTTGTATGCACTTAATGTTGTACGTAACGTTTTTCTATTTTAATCTCAGCCGTTATGTTTAGAATCAATGGATTATAGAATTTTAACCTATGTGGCTTAACGTGGTGCCTCGAAAAACTCTCTATTTTGCTTTTAGTATATAATAGATGTAGATGTTGCGTTTAATGTTGATAATATGTCATGGGCTGCTGGCGCTGTAATTAGGGACTGCAACGGGATGTTTGTTGCAAGTTCCTATGAAACATGGTCTAGCTCTTGCAAGTTCTATTGGGTGCCATGCAGTAGAAGCGGAACCAGATTCAACTGAGGTCGTCAAGTTCTGTTCAGGAGAAGAACAACTGTCGAACGAAGCTACGGCAGTGTTTGTAGATTGTTTTACTGTTGCTAGTCAGATTGGTAAGGTCTAGTTTAGTCATTGTCCTAGAGAGACTAATAATGTTGCTCATGTAATAGCAAGGACTGGTCCGATTGGCCAAAATTCTTGTAATTGGGTCGAGGAGCCCCCTTTGTTCAAACTCTACTAGGCAATGTAACTATTGTTTAAGTTTAGTAAAGCTAGCCATGATGGTATTTCCTAAAAAGAAAATCAACGGTATATTTTTCGTGTCACATAAAAAATACTTAGTTAATTTAATGTCAAAACTGAAATCAAAAATCAAGGGGGGCTAACTCGACGGAGTACTCCTTTTACTTAAAGTGACGTGTCTATTTGTTTCATGGAACACGACACTTTCCAATTGAAAATGTTGAGGTTTTGTTGTTAGCAACAATAGTGTTGGATCAATAATTTAAAAAGAAAAAAGTAAACCTAATTAGCAAGGAATTAACCAAATGTTGGTTATTATGTGCATCTCATGCTTGTGTAGTCTTTCACCTTTTTTCGTGAGCCTTGTGTAGTCTTTCTCAAGACACAATTCATATGCACTACGCTTATTTCTCAAGACACATTTCTCAAGAAACTTATGCCATTTTTTCTTTGAGAATCGAGTACTAGCCACTGGTCTTTACTTTTTTATGTGGTGGTCGGAGGACCAACAAAATAATTCATTTCCAAAGGAAAACGCTTGGGAAGTTTAATGCTCACGTAGCCTACCTGCCTAAGGACCAAGCTCATGACCAAAGGCACTCTTACCTGCCTAAGGACCAAGCTCATAAGTTATAACCAATGACTTCATCTCATCATCTACCACCCAAGTATAATATAAGGTGCGGTGTTTGTCTAAGCCAAAGAAGAACTTTGTTCTCATGCTACTTCTTTTTCTCAAAATTATTCAATTTCATTCGGGCATTATTTGGCGTGTTCATAGATATCACTTATAGGCATAGAAGGCACCAGGAATTACTGACATGCAATACGCTCGTAGGTTCGGAGTTCGCTCTTTACTTATAGTTTCATCACTTGTTTCTTGGCTGATCCGGAAGCAAGATAACCAGGAAACGAAGCAATTGCACGGCGACATCTCTTGTAGAAAGAGGCAGGGTCCAGGCAAAGATTATCGTAGAAGGCGCCTTTGCAAGATCATTGCACGATGGGCGCTTGCAGTGCTGTACGCCACGACGAGCCCAGAAATTTCGTCGGACCGTCTGCTTGAGTTTGTGAGGATGGCGCCTGCTAGAGCCTAGAGGCATTAGCTCATATTGCTGATCTGGTTGTTCACTAGGTTATGGTGGCCTAAGTGCAGGTTTTTCACCTGGCTTGTTGTGCAGAACAGACTCTGGACCTCTGACCGCCTGGCTATCAGGGGTTGGCCGCACAGCCCTTTGTGCCAGCTGTGCAAAAGTAATGTGGAGACGGCTAGGCATATCCTCTTCGAATGTCGATACTCCCACCGCATTTGGCAAGCCGTCCCGCTTGGCTTTCCTGCCCTACCTTGGTTCGGGATCTGGGCAATGGCCGCCAAACTGTGCTCCAATACTGGCAGGCCATCATCAGGATCCCAACTGCCCATCCCAAGGGTCTCAAGTCGGCAATCGTTCTGGTGACCTGGAAGATCTGGAAGGAGAGGAATGCTCGCGTCTTCAACAATAAATCATCAATGCCATCACTCCTAGTCCAGAAGATCAAAGACGAAGGAAAAAATTGGATTCTCACAGGAGATAAACATTTAGGAGAGATTGTTGCTTAGAAACTCAGCATGTGACTTTTTTCTTTTGGCCTAGGCCACCCTTGTTTGCTTCTCCTATATCATTATAAAAGGCAAATCTTTTGCCTTGTTTCTAAAAAAAAAATTAACAATGTTATGGGAGACCGTCTCTGCAGCTATGGAGCTATCTGTTTTTTTTTTTTTTTTTTTTGAGAGGGCTATGGAGCTCTGCTGACAGAGTTAACTGTTCGTGAGGAGCGTTTACAGGCTATTTTCCGTCACAAACATAGCAAATCGAATATGCCCCGAAGATTGCATGTATCCCTATGAATAGATATATTAATCAATAAAGCTCCCGGAGAGGATTATAGAGAAACAAACTGGAAGATGAAATGGAGCGAGAGCTTACAATGTGTGAACGCGAATACATAATGGGGATTTTATGAAGGGCACAGTGCGTCCTGCTGAGAACCAGGGCTTTCAGGACGTCACATTCATATTCATGGGCCAGGAATCCTTAGTTTCTAGCTGTTGTTCCACTATTATTAACGATGATGTATTTCTATATTTAAAAAGATAAAAGATACTATGAAACTTTGAAATGTGAGTGACTTTACATGTTTCAATTTACTGTACTTGTTTAAACTCATGAAATTAACTTGTTATTTATATTCGATTTTGCGAGTAAGACATAAGCTGCCGATAAAAGCTACTCCCTCGGAAATGAACTTATCACGTACAATTCCTAACACAACTGGGACTCTTAAATGGGATCGGAGGAAGTACAAAGTTTTTAGTTACCTTATTTTAAATATGTATGAACAAGTGGTTTTAGGATTTCATTTACACGGTATGTCTTAAAACTTCATTTTAATATAATAACTATGTATGTCATGATATTTTGGTTTCTTATGTTGTCTTTGAGTGGTATGATCTTGTTTTGAGATGGTCTAAGAATTACAGTATAATACTTAGTTCATGACCAAACATCTAGTGAACACAGTGTGGGTATTAGACACATCACATGTCTTTTTTATCCGGTCAGACCAACCGGACCCACATGGTAGTGATTCATTCTTTCGGCATGTCACTAGTAGACCATTTCGAAACGCCACTAATAATACCAGTGGCATGGCGTGCAACTAATACTCTCTTATTGTTGAATATATGAGCAATTTTCCACATGATTTAATCCATAAAAACAGTAGATAAAATATGACTAGAGAAGTAAGAATTAAACTAGTCATGCAATCTAACAGAAAGTACGCATAGCGATTTGGTGCCCGGGCACACCTAGACCCGATATCTGGGCCGGAGAGGATGCGTCATGATTCGTTCTGCTGAGAGGAACTGTGCGTATAGGAAAAAGGGGAGAAATGATGGGAACAGGGATGTACGGTGGGCCCATTACTCGCGGCGTCGCACGCACGGGCTTCTCCAACACGATGTCATCCTCAGCGAGGTCCACCTGCAGGTTCTCCAGTAGCTCCGGCGCGACGGGCTCTCCTCTGGCCTCGCAGATGTTGTGGAGCACGCAGCAGGCGCCGAGCACCACGGGGAGGTCCTGGAGCTTCACCTCGGTGCGCTTCTGTAGGCACATCCACCGGCCCTTGAGCTTGCGGAACGCGTCGACGGCGACGCGCCGGAGCTCGGCGACCTTCTCGTTGAAGGCGTGCTGCGTCCAGGTGAGGTTCTGGTGCGTGTAGGGCACGAGCAGCCAGTCGGTGAGCGGGTAGCTTGCGCCGCCGACGACCCAGGAGCCAGTAAGCATGCCGGCCGCGGCGCGCTGCTGGAGGGCGGACTTGTCGAGCACCTGGTCGTCGGACATGGGGCCCGGCCATCCGATGCAGACGTCGGTGAACGCGCCGTCGGGGCCGACCACCCCCTGCAGCGTGATGGAGTAGGAGGTCTTCTGGTTCTTCTCGGTGTGCCGGCGGTTGAAGTATGCCGAGACGAAGACCTTGGGCGCGATGATGGGGACGTGCGTGGTGTACATGGCGCCCAGCACGCCCGGCACGCCGGAGCCGGCCTCGAAGCTAGCCTTGACGGCGTCGGCGGCGTCGCCGTCGGCGGGCCACTGCAGGAAGCGCGGCATGCGGATGGCGGCGCAGACCTCGAGGACGAGCTTGTGGCAGGTGGAGATGCCGATGCCGAAGCACTTGGAGACGAGGCGGAGCGGCTCGCCGGTGGCGAGGCGCCACACGCAGACGGCGACGCGCTGCGGGACCGGGATGGCGGTCCGGAGCGCCGTGTCCCCCTTGGCGACGGCGGCACCGAGCGCGTCGCAGACCATGGCGAAGGTGGCGCGGCCCATCCGGAAGTCGCGCCGGAAGTCCGCGTCCGGGTACGCCGGGCTGCTCCGCACCTCCCACCACTCGCTCGACCGGTCCTTGACCCAGAGGCGGCGCTGGTGCTGCGGGGCCAGAGCAGGGGCGGCGGCCTCGTCTCCGACGACGCGCAGCCGCTTGGGAGGAGGCCCGTCCGGCGGGGCCGTGAGCGGGGACACCACCTCGTCGTCCTCCTGCTCCTCCGCAAGAAGAAGGCCCTTGTTGAGCTCCAGGAAGGGGAGCGCCCGGCGGCGGGGCGTGGAAAAATCCTGTGCCGCTTTTCCTCGCCGTCCGGCTCCACGATAAGTGGTTGGAGAACATGTGGGCCATACTGAACAGTAGTAATCCAATACGCCCAGGAATACTTCTGCCAGTTGCGAATCTCCAGACCATGTGCGGCGTGGATATCGGGAGCACCTGCGCCCGGGCACCGAAATGGATTTTCGCGCATAAAACAATTTTACACATGTTGCTAGAAACAAGGGCTGAAGCATGATCTCGAATAGGTATAATAAGATCACATACGTGCCAGTGGAGGAAGACCCGTTCGCGTTGGCATATCAAGACATGTTGCCGAAGACGACGTTGACGTCGGGGAAGAAGTCGTCGTCCAGGAAGTAGTCGTCCGTGTCCGTGTTGGAGAAGAAGCCAGTATTCACGTGATGACGCTCCCCAAAAACCTTATCGCCTCTCTCCCGTACAGCACCGCGAGAGACGGAGTTCCGGAGGCCTACTGTTCCGTTACGCGGTGCACGCTATGGAACGGAATGAGGAAGACTTGATCGGCGGCGCAGTGCTCGAGAAGCAGGAGGCAGACGCATGGGTTGTGACTGTGTTACGGTGTATGTAAGGGAAAGGGGCAACTCTCTTTTATAGCCACAGCAATAGGAGGCGAACAGGCACACCGGAGGAGGAAACAAAAATACAAGAGGCGAACTGATTAGGCAGCGACCGAAGTCGAGCAGCCATCCGTTCGTATTTATCTCCACTAGTGCAAACGTTTCAGCTTCGTCGTTCTCCACTAGTACAAAATGTTTCAGCTTCGTGCAACCGTTCATTTCATATTCGTCCATTCACATGTCGCAAAAAGATAGGCGCGTCGTGACGAGGCGGACTGGAGCGTAGGAGGAGGAGCGCGCAGGAGGATCTCTCCTATTCTCATGCTCTTACTAGTGCTAGAAGAGTATAAAGCGTTGCAACTCTATCTAAACTAGCAATATGGGACTAAACATTTATCCCAACTCTTGTCATGTATGAATGGACGGATTTTAAGCAATTATGGAAACGATAGAAAGGGGCCGAGCTATTTAGGCCAAAATTCCAGCACTTGAGTCATCTTTGTATGTGACCTAATGCGCAAGTCGGTTCATCTGACTTTTAGCACTGAGGTTGGGAACGTGATTTTGGCCATAGGAAATTAGGAACTAATGAAATAGACGGCGAGAAAATAAGAGAGTCCAGATTCTCCATGCATGTGCATTACACGATGACATCTTGTGGATTATGTGGACGTAAGGTGCCTTTCTCAACCTTTTGCGTTTGTGGCCTCGGCTCCTTGTGCATGTCCCAATCTGACAATGAACTCTTTGTGTAATGAGCCTTAACCAAGTTGACTAGACTCTTATCCACTGACCTCACACGAGCTGTGGGGTGCTAATGCATGGCATTTTCTACGGTAGCATTTTTGTTCTTGCCACACATAAAAGTTACTCCTAAATTTCACCATGTTATACGAAGAAAAAAAAGTATAAGTAATGCTTGCTTCCTATTTGTTGAATTGTGCTGACTGAACTCAACATTCTAACTCCTAATGTACATCAAAATAAGAAAAAGTACAGCACTTCTGCGTAGACAACAATAAAATCGTTTGTTAGTGAATTGAGAAAAACACTTGGTTTACCCTGAGGACGTGCTATTTTTCCTCTGTTTTTTCGGTTAGTGAGGACATGATATTTAATCCTTTTTGTATATAAAAGCTGGATCAGACAAAACATACCAGTACTATATCACGATTGTGATCCACCGTGTAAAGCCATGTGCATAAAGCAAACTAAAAATTAATCCAGGTTGACATTCTAATACTCCGGACCGAGAGCGTCATTATGTATTAAAGTCACATGATGCGATTCCGATCGATAGCGAGTGCTCATATCACAGGGGTCATCACCGGAATGGGCGGCGTTATCTTAAAGCGGAATTCTCGTCATGGCCATCGCCGGCCAACCTAACCACTCTCTCTACTCTATTGCCAACAACCACTCCATGCCGCCGTTCTCGATCGAAAGCCTTCGTCGTCAATCCATGGCCATCCTCCCACAGCCACAGGTGGACACTTATTGCTAACTAATCATGCCATGATATTGCCTGAATTATGACGAGGCTGGATGGTGATTTGACAAATGGGAGATCCTGCCTCTTGGCAGGCATCATTCCTTGGCATCGATCCTCTCTCTTTGGGTGCTGCTCAACGATGCTTAAAGCTTTTGCTCTCATGGGGCCAGCTGATCTAGAATGGACTAACGGAATGGAACCTTGGTGCTTGCTGCTGTCACCGAGACGTACACGTGCTAGGTTATTCTCGGTGCGAATAAAAGAGAAGTGCCGGTTAAGTAGGTCCAAAAGTAAAAGGGAGAACCATTTGCCGTGTGAAGTTACTGAAATTCAGATTTAGCAAGACATGGAGATATGTAGGAAAATATAGTTAGCCGGATTTTAAATTCCTTTTCTTCCTCGAAAATTGGCATAGTCTTTTGTCACCTTCAACAATAAAATTTCTTCATCCGTTGAGGTCAAACCATCTAGATTTGGCCCCTTGACATAGTGATGGGTTAAAAACTCTGGGTATTATCATCAAACATTACAAAACACCAGAAATAATAGAGAAAACATAAATATTCCATCAACACCAGAAATCTTTGAAATTCAGCAACATTTGGATAAAAATTGGGTTAAATCAGGTTTTTTCTTCTAAGAAGATATTTTCACAGCTCACATATTTTTCAGAAGGAAACAATATTAGTGTTTTCTCTAAGTTTCATGTTATTTCTCCCTTTTTAGCTTTTATATATTTTTATTTTCTCTCATTTTTGTTTTATATGTTCAGTCGGCATAGTTGCTTTATATAACAAATTATAAATACTTTCAATTTAATTAATTTATTTATCCATTTCTCATTTGTTTTCTTCTATAAAGTTGTTGTTTTTTTAAAGAATACTTCACTTTTATCATTTCTCGCGGCTACCATACTGTCAAACCTTCGTGGCTTCGTCACATCATTGTTAAAACAGCTTTTAAATTTGGCAAAGCTCTAAATCGAGAATGCTTTGGCTGTCGAGGTTGCAAAATTTCCGATCAAGAGGCCAAATCTACACTTTGGCAGTAGTTGAGGGGTTTAAAAATAGAATACTTTCTGTTCAACGCACGAAAGTTCTAGGTTTGAATTCAGGCACAAAGTTGAGGATGACGAGACGAACCAGTAGAAGTTTTTGCTGGTATCCTCACCTTCCGATAGCTAAAGTTTAAAATTATTCACGGAACGAATCTTAGGCGGAAAATAAAAGGTTTTTGTGGACGTGTGTCGCAGCTGAATCCACTAACTCGGAGTAGGCAATATCCTAGATGAGAAGATTAACTACCTAATCCTAGTCACTCAAAACTAAGAAATTCGCACTCAAACTTTTTCTTCGACCTGATGCAAAATGCATATTACTACAGCCACTGAAAATCCTGTGGCTAGTCTGCGATCAAGCGTGCGCGAGTGTGTGTCTCTTTCATGCCACTGCAGTTTAATTAGGCCTTTACGGGAGGGGTCACTATAAGCCGCGGCACTTTAAGCAGCTCGCGGCTTTGCGGCAACCGGCCGTCGAGAAGTCCAGGGCGGAGGTGGGTTTGCTTGGCTGCCGGTCGCCGTCACCGTGCGTGGCCTCCGGCGATCGTCTCCACTTCGGAATTTCTTGGCGCGGATGCCACCACGCGTTGCGAACGTACGTTACTACACTGCTCTCCGCTGTCGATGTCGCCTTGGAGCACTGACTGGGCATGCACTTGTCCTCCTGGCTTCTGTTCACATTCAGCTCTCACTTTCCTCTTTGAAATTAAAGACGTATTCATCGATCGCTCTAATGCGTGGATGATATGATAACGTGTTGTATAAGCACTCACTTTACTCTTTGAAGTTCAAGACGTATTCACGTGAGTAAGATGATTCCTTACAATATCACCGGGAAAAGAAAAATAAAAACTAGGTTGTTGCTCTGTTTTTCACGAGAAACTTTATAGACAAAAGACTAAAGGTCATACGAGTGAAAGGTTCTGCGTTGGCATGGAATGAGAATCTTATTTTCTAAATTAGGTGAGAATTTCACTCTCCTGGCCTCTCCACTAACTAGTGATGCTTACGGTCGTTTTAAGCATTAAGTATTACTAGGATTTTAGTCTTGGTTACGCACCAAGACTTGTTCTCAAGGATAAATGCATTAGTATCAGAAGAGTCTAGATTCGCGTCCATGAAGATTTTAACCCTGTTGTTGGATTCATACATCCACTCTCCCAGCCAAATATAAGAAACTACTTGAGCTCTTCAGTATATTCAAATGGAGAATACATGGTTCCCCACATAACCACACCGGTTTCCAAGATTGACATTACTTATTGAGAAGGAGTCAAAGAAAAAAATGAATGCCGGCTATTTGGAAAATAAGTGCCTCTCCAATGGAGGTCGTCTTGTCCTTATCAATTTTTTCCTTAGCAACATGATCTTATATGATGTTCTTATACAAAATTTTAAGTGGTGTCCTCTTGATATTAGATTACTCTCGATTCCTAATAACCGACAAAATAAATAAAGGTTGGCGAAAGTGAGTATCCCATTTCGAATGAAGGATATGAGATGGCAATGTGTTGTATCCGCGCTCGGGGGGTTTGAATTCACCTAGCCGGGCGCCAGATCGAAAGAGATGATACGAACATCAAGTAACGATTGTGCGATCCACATATGTTTGAGGAGGGTTATGTCATTCTACAACAAGTTGACGACATGATTCCTTACGAAATATGACTAGGTCATACGAGAAACTAGGTTGTTGCTCTGTTTTTCACTAGAAACTTCATAGGCAAAAGACTGAAAGCCAAAGAGTGAAATGCTCTGCGTTGGCAAGGAGTGGGAGGCTACTAATGAGATCTTTTTATTGAAAATGAAGACTTCACGGTTTCCTACAGACTCTCACACTGGTATTAGTGTATCAGAGCTAACATTTCGATTGAAAAGGAGTCAAAGAAAATAAAAATGGAATAGCATCTCGGTGGAAAAGAAAGCGCCTCTCCAAGGAGGTCGTATTGTCATTATCAATATTGTCCTTAGCAATATGATTATATACATGTTGGTCTTCGAATTTTCACCGTGGTGCCTTCCTGATATTAGATTACTCATGGTTCCTAATCGCCGACAAAATAAATACAGGTTGGTGAAAGAGAATATCCCATTTCGAATGAAGCATTCATGCACTTGGGAATTCAAGATCTTGATTCACAAAAATCCACACCTGGAATGGTTGAATAAATTGTTAATAATTTATAGGATATGGATGAATCAAAAAATAAGCCGGAGAACTTTCATCATTGGAAGGTCTGCATAAGGTCAAGTGATATCTGTTCTACTATGACACTTTTAGCAATAAAAACGGTGACCAAATAAGGTTCTTGGAAGGATATGTGGCTGATAATGCTCCACTCTGTGAATGGTGATCAAGCTTGTTGCATATTGTGTACGTGTAATAAACATGACACAATGCGTATAGGTGTTGAGCATCTTTCGATGAAATTTCTTATTTAGAGGCAATCTGATTGGATTAAAATTAATAGCCAAGAATGATATACTCGAACATACTATTAAAGTGAACTTATCCCAAGAGAGAGATGAGCTCCTTTGGAACCAACACCTAAATGGGCAATTCTCGGTTGATATAGATGCAGCAATTGTGCAGTGTTGTTTGAATCATGAATAAACAACTGTTGAAAATTAATATTCCAATCAAAATGGAGTATTTATGTGGTACATGCGCAAAGTTGCAACTTCCATCAATTACATTTCTCTAAAAGGACTATGGGAACAATTGTTTTTCACAATGGCGAGACTATCAAACACTTGTTTATGATTACCAATTTTCTCGCTTTGTATATATGGTCTACCGTCCAGATGGAGTCCAATTTGTACTAACATCGGGATCCCTTCGGGGTAGCCCAAGTTCAATAGAAGTCCTAACAATGTTCCCAAGATGGATGGCACAAGTCAAACACAATGCGGTCACCCTGATAGGCTCATGGTCGATTCCTCCACCCGGATTTGTACGGTCAGCTTCCGAACCGTTCCCCAGATGGTCGACTCCTCCAAAGCGTCACCGGATGACCACAGGAGTCGTCATCAAGTTTGGCATTAATCCTCATCAAGAGAGCAGTTACGCCAATTATGCATTTAACCCGGATTTGTAATAACACGCACGTAATTGGCCCTTTGCGTCATAATTGTACCCCAGTCATGCCACCCTATATAAGGCACTGCCGAGACCTTAGATAGGGACTTACGTTCTCACGCATACTTTGTAACACACATGACATAGTATAAAAATCGGACAAGCAACAGTTGGATGTTACCCCCATCGCGGAAGGCCGAATCTGGTTACATCATTATGCCATCTCGTACCTAGATTCACTTGTTATCCTCGCTTCAAAATACTTCGACATTTGTCCTGCCCTATGGCTATTGTCGTGAGTTTGCCACGACATGCACTCAACTCATGATGTTTCTAAATTTGGTAATTCTCTGTGGAGTATTGGTACAAAGTCGAGGTTCTTGATCCTGGTCCCGAAACATCACAGTATTGTTTTTTTTAGACGGAAGGCTCGAGAAGAGCCCGGCTTTGAATTAACGAAGCCAACAACCGGCTAAGAGTTACAACAAGAGTTACAACACACCCGCGCAAAGCGCACACCGAAACCAACAACAGAGGACAACAAAAAAGAACGCCACGCCAAAGCATCAGCTTGAAGGAGGTTGATGGAGCCTTGTCTTCTGTTGCACCGGAGCGACCACGACCATGTCCACGCCAACAAATCTTCACCGCATCTTCACTGCCGTCCAAGGGGGCACTCAACGCCAGGCCAGCAGCCTGTCAGAGCTTGGGGATCCAAAGGAGGGGGTCTTGCGGCGACGCCTCCAAGAAGGTGCATGGCGTGAGAACGCGTCAACGTCGTCGGCAGAGACCGAGGTCCTGCAGAGCTTTCACCCAGGCCCCAATCCACCACCCCTAGGGCTCGGTCCAGGTCCAGACCACAAAACACAACATCGTTCCACTGGCGTTGTGATAAGAACACCGGCAGTGGCTATGGCCTGACGCCGTCCTAACAAAGCCCCCAAGGCGCTAGGAAGGCCGCCAGCAACCGAAGCATGACCGTGCAAAAGTAGCCAGGCTGATGTTGCGAGAGGGCTGCGACACGAGAGAAGGCACAAAGGGTGATCCACAAGACACTACCAGAGAAGCACTCCCGAAGCGAGGCCACCGGGAGGAGCAGATTGAGGCGGAGGGACGGAGTCCATCAATACAGACCGGAGGATCAACATTGGGACGCCTTCAACAAGGGAGCGACACCCGGAGGTAACGCCGTCACCGGCACTGGCCAGAGCCATGCGCAGCTTTCGCTGAGATCCATCCGGATAAGAAATCTGGTCGCCGTCGCGAGGCCGTAGAGTGGACAAAGCAGAAATCACTACCGCACCCCCGACCCAAGACGCACTAAGATCTAGCCCCAACTAGATACACCCGCAGGTTGAACGCAAAGCTGGTTGGCTAGGCCCGGCCAGACCCAAATCCAGACGTCACCCGTGACGCTGGATCAGCGACACCACGACGGCCGCACCAACACCAGCGCGTCAACACCTGCACAAGCGCGACCACGAAGATCGGAGGAGGAACCACAGCTGCGAGAGCAACTGCAGCCCGAACCATGCTGCCACCTCTGGCGAGCACGCGCCGGCTCCGGGACCCACTCCCGGGAAACCAGCAGGGGCGTCGCCCTCATCAGGGCATCGAGAACCCCGGACGACCAAGGACCTCGCAAGGCCCAGATCCGGCCGTCACCACACCTAACCTACCAATGGAGGTTAGGGAAAGGACCGGGGAGCCCCAACTCCGCCAGCCTGACGAGCTCCGCGGAAGGGAGTCGTCTGCGGTCAAGGGAGAACCGCACCACCAAACGAGGCGGCCAGGACGAGGAAGGAGAAGCCAGGGACGACCGTCACCCTCGTCGGCTGCGGCCCGGGCGACCCAGACCGAGGCCCGTTTGGCCCAGATCTGGGCCCGCACAGCCCAGATCGGAGCTGCCGCCCGAAGCCGTCGCCGCCTCTCTCCTCTTCACCACAGCCTCACCACGGAGGCTGCCACCACCGCCGTCGCGACGCACTCGCACGCCGGCGAAGTTCTGGGCCGCCGCCCGAGCTCCACGTCTCCGGCCGCCAAGGCCCCACACCCGACGACCTCCACTTGCGCGCGCTGCACCGCCCCGCCCCCTTTAGGGAGAGAGGGGTCCGCCGCCACCGCGGCGCAGGCCGGCGGCAGTGGCGGTGGGGGAGCGCCGGCGGGGAGACTGCTGGTGGCGCGCTGTTTTCGGCCGACCCCGCGTATTGTTTGTAACATCCGATCACTTTTAGACACTCCTTACTTTCCTTTTTTTTATTGGTCCCTTTCCCCGTTTCCCTATACCCCTCCCCTCAACTAGCAAACATGCCCGTGCGTTGCAACGGGCGAGATAAAATAAACTGAAGGCCCGCTTAATTTGTCGTTCCTTGAGTCGTGACACAAAACCGGCGTATTACATGGATTTGTAAAATGTTTGAGCGAAAAAACGTGTTTGATTCTCTGCTAAAACTTCATTTATTTGACCAAACAAATGGCATTAGTTGTGCGAGGCAGTCACTTTGATCCATTTGGAACGGAACAATAGTGAAAGTTATACAAAATGGGGGTGGTAATCATCTGAGCGAGGAAATACCTTTTAGACCATGATTAACATTCATGCCGTAATACGAAGTACTAAATTCAGTACTTGGATAAAAGATTTGGTGAACAATATTCAATCAGAAGCATGCATTTGTCAAGTGATCACACGCCAATAATCAAAGGGAGCCGAAGAAAACACCATGGCAGTGCATCACACGCCGTACACGGACACTACGGTAGAGGGAGACGGCAACATGCCAGCATCCGCAGGTTAGAGTCGAGGAAAATCCTGTCAATTCGGCAGTGTGGATGTCAGCTCCCGGTGAAGGCGCTTCATCTCTACCTAGATGTCGCGCTCGGCCACATCGCTGGCATGAGTCAACCCACCGACCGTGGCGAGAGCGTCGATCCAGCGGCATCGAACGCGCTCGGTTCTGCCACTCTGCGCCGTGATCAGGCGACCGCAGCACAAGCGGCCGTGGACAAGTTGTGGAGCTGGAGCATCTCGTCGTCTCCGTGCTTGACGACCCGAGCGGCCGAGCGTTGACCGCGTCATCACAAGGCTTCGAGCTCAGGGCCTGCCGCATGCGTCCAGGCCTCCGTCTTGTCGTTGCAGAAGCAGTCAGACGGAAGCTCGCGGCGTCCCGCCACCAGTCCATCTCCTCTAGCGTCTAGCGACGCCTCGCTAACCTCGCCTCGCCGGCTCGCGTGGCTGATTTGCAGCAGGGCGACGGTGAGTTGGGCGCGTCGAGCCGTGGTGCTCGCCAACAGGGCTGGCTCCGAGGGCTTACGGTGGGATCCGGCGCGGCGTGGCGTTGTGAATAGGAGACGGCTGGGTTGGCGGCTGCGGAGAAGAGTAGCGGCAGGAGCGGTACTGGAGGCCATGGGCACGACGGGAGGTGGGCGACGGACGAGACCAGAGTAGGCCGCGGCCGGGCGCGCGCTGGGGATCCAGACAGAGAAGAATCTGCGCCGGATCCGCGGGACACAGGGGAGGGTAGGGCGGCGCCAGCGAACGGGGGCGGAGGTGGGGTGGAAGCCTGGAAGGGATCACGAGCGGATGGGTTGGTGCTCGACGAGGAAAGTTACCTTTGATCATTTACAATTTGGCCCCTGTTTGTGGACCGCGGGTTAATTCCACAGATTGAGAGGGCTAAAATGAAAAACAGAAGAATCCGCGCCGGATCCGCGGGACACAGGGGAGGGTAGGGCGGCGCCAGCGAACGGGGGCGGAGGTGGGGTGGAAGCCTGGAAGGGATCACGAGCGGATGGGTTGGTGCTCGACGAGGAAAGTTACCTTTGATAATTTACAATTTGGCCCCTGTTTGTGGACCGCGGGTTAATTCCACAGATTGGGAGGGCTAAAATGAAAAACAACCAAGACGTACCACGGCCACGGTCGTTTACTAATATTATATAGTAGAGATTTCGTTTTTATTTGATAGAAAATTAAATTCCCGAAAATCATGTTTTGGAAATTCCATATTTAAAAATAAAACTTGCAAATCAAATTCATCTAAAAATTTCAAATTTAGAAATTATAACTTTTTATGAAATTCGAATTTCCATAATTACAACTTTTGTAAATATAAAAAACTGAAGAGAGAGAGAGCACTCTAGATTCTCTGATTTGGAAAAACGAAGTCATATAAGCTATAGTTCCCTCCTATTCTCACTTATTAGATTCAACATCAACGGTTTAGATATGATAGAGTGTATATGCCCCATGAAAAAATAGTATAACTGCAATGTTTTAGGCGGTGTATTGCCATATTGTTTTTGTTAGAAAAATTATCTCAATCCTGCCTTACCTATTTGATCCAACGACCAATGTCGGTCCAATGTGAAGATGGGCTCGGGTTGAATAAAAGTAAATATAATTTGTACTAAACTTTTATACTTCTCTACATTTTACTGGCATGTACATTAAATTTTCTGTTTGTCGCATAGGTTAACCACATAAATTGAAATATTACTGAACATTAAGTGCAGTTTTTAATGACTATTTTGTAACAAAAATTCTGATGTAGAACTTGTTTTCCAACAATGGATAATACTCCCTTTATTTCTTACTGTAAGGTGTATGATTTTCTTGCACAAATATTATGATGTGGGAATTTCACATATGGTGGACTTATTTTCCCGTAAAACAATTTGGGGGAGATGAGTCGAACAACCACAAATTGGAAACAATCCGTCCAATCACCCCAATTCCTATCTATACGACTCTACATATCGGTAAAATTGTCCACAAATCGTACACCATAAATTTTGAAAAGTTTCTTAAAAAGTATACACCTTACATAAAGGAACGGAGGAAGTATAATTTATAGTTATTTATGGTAAAGATCTATAAAAGGCATGATCTAACAAATATTTTAATAGTGGTTTCCAGTGTCTGATTATGTATGATTTTTATAGAAACTTGAAAATTATAAACTTAACCAAGGACACTACTTTTTTCATGGTCCAAATTTTCTAGCATGTTAAAAATTAAAAAAAATGTGCATGCTTTGTACTTGGTATTGAAACAGCAAGGTTAGAATAATCACCAATAAAAATAAAACGGTGTGATTCTAGTATAGTTGCATGTTTAGATTTTATATAGGCTCTTATGCAACCGGCTAGTTATCCTCTGGTGTACTCAAGTCCACCGAGATTTTATGAAATAAGAAATATGTTACACGGAATTAAACATGAAAATCTAGTTACGTAGAATTCCACAAATATGCAGGACTTATACCAGAAATAGCATAGCATGCTAAGTAAACTTATTGTCTTCACATTAGTTTGTTCTTACACGGTGTAAGAGGCCTTCTTTAGAAAATTAATCATGTTATTATGTTAAAATACCCACTCGGCCAAAATAATGTAAGACGAGCATGAATTTTCACCATAAGAAATTCATGTCTTTGAGCACTACTAGTATCGAAATGTATGGATTGAGCTTGTATAAATACCATCGCTGCATTTTGTCCCATTGGATGTTATTTATATGTATTTATACTATTTCATTAGAAAACGTGAAATCATAGTTAAAACTGTACATGATTGACCACAAAAAAAACCACTTGTGCTTTAATTTCTTTACGGTGATTATTAAATAGTTTTATGCGTCTAATAGATAATAGCATATTTATTACTATACAATAGATCTTGTGGTTAAAATCAACGCGCAGTCCATAGGATGTTTCTTTCTAAGTTTTTGATATTCCAAAGCATGTTCACTTTTGATTGAATCTGTGTGAAGAATTATATTACAAGTGTATGGATAACTCAAACATGCTTCACTATAACAAAACGTCTGTTGCTGTGATTTATTCCAAATCACGTGTGAAACCTCAATGATGCAGGTAGAGTTTATGCTGATTTTAGTAAGCTGCTAGATGATGGTGGTTATCAAAATAACCACCGCTAGCGCTACTCTCTCTGTATTTAAATATAAGTTGATTTAGTTTTTTTCCACATTCACATCTATCAAGACATGTTTTAATTTACATGTTCACTTATTTTAGCGTGAATCTAGTCAATACGTGCTACACCTAAAACATCTTATATTAAAAAACCGAGGAAATCGCTAGCAAGGTCACCCCGCGGCGCGTGTGTGCTTGCGCTCTCGGACGCCAACAACAAAGATGCCGGCCATTGTTGCCTTGTTGGTGACACGCAAGAGACCAACATGATGGTGTTCGTCAGTTCGTCTAGAAGCACTTTTTGTTACATAGGCCGCCGGACCTAACAAGGAACCGAGCTGGCTAGTGCACGCGTGTGTCACCACCCGTTTGGCAAAAAATGTCATGTGTTTCTGTTGTACTAACGGACAAATATCTCCAAAGAGTGGTCTAGGATGGCCGGTGCTTCCTGCGTTGGGCGGCAACAAGTGCTCAAAGTGGTGATGCAATTTGAGTTGACATTGACCAGATATGGTCTTATGCTAGTAGGAGTAGAAGATGATAAAAAAAAGGAGTAGAAGATGATATGATATTTTGGGGAGGTCAAGTTTCGCCTGTAGAGTGGAACAGAAGGGAGATTACAGTGGGTGGCGGGAGCAGCTGGTATTACAGTATATGGTAGTGGTGCCGAGTTGACTCTGAAAGAAGGCACTGAACATGCACGCACAGTGGCCTGGTTGACATTTGCACCACGAACACTATCTCTAAATACTACTCTAGTACTACTGGATCAGGTTTCAGCACGGGGGTTTGGTGGCCGTCCCTGTTTCGCTACATCCGCACACGGAACACGTATCGGGGCTGGGAGATTAGTACGCCTCCCAGCCTCGGTCGTGTACGAACTTTCCAGATTCTCGAGCACACGGTGCGAGCTGCCGAGATGTCCCGGTCGAACTGGATTCACACTGTTACCGCAGTGAACCACGAGATCGATTTGGGGATAAACCACATGGATGGACAGAATGGCCATCGGGAGATATATAGCATGAAAATGGTTTTAGGGTGTGTGTATAGCATGAGTACGAGAATATTGGGTTTTGAACATTTTAGGGCACGAGAAATTGCCCTATTTTAGGGCAGGGAAAGTTATTCTATCGTAGAAGATGCCCTAAAATAAGGCACGAAAACATGTTCAAATCTTGAGAAACGTGATCATAATTCATATATTTCAAACTAGGAACCATGCATACACAAAAAAAGTTTAAACTACAAACATGAAAACATAGCTCGTAAAGTTAATTATGCCGGCGTTCGAGCAACTATCGGGTCTAAAGATAAACTTTCATAAAAGTGAATTGTTTTGTTTTGTTGAGGCTCAAGAAAATACCTCGATGTATGCCGATTTGTTTGGCTGCGAGCAAGGTCAGTTTCCTATTAAGTATATGGGTATTCTGATTTATTTTAGGAAGTTTACAAATGCTAAATGGAAACTGGTGGAGGAGAGACTTCAACTTCTGTCAAATAGTTGGCAAGGCAAACAATTATCCTTGGGAGGAAGATTGGTTCTCATTAATTCAGTAATTATCCCCAATGGCCATTCTGTCCATCCATGTTGTTAAATAGCTCGCAAGGCAACTAACATGATACTTTATATGATATCATTCTTCCAACTCCCAAAATGAGTCTTGAAAGGTTTGAATTACTTCCAATCAAGAATTTTTTGGCAACATGAAAGTGAGAGAAGAAAAAAATTCGACTGGCTAAGTGGAGTGTGGTTTGCCGTCCCAAAGACCCTGTAGGACTCGGAATTCACGGTCTTGAGGTCAAGAAAAGGGCCCTCCTTGGTAAATGGATTTTCAAGCTCCTTGCTGAAGAAGGGGTTTGGCAAACCTCCTTAGGAGGAAGTATGTGGCCTGGGCTAGGCTTATGGCTACAAAGAAGCTCTTCTTTCCACATGGGTCTTTCTCAATTAAGGATTGGTCGGAAATTAGGTTCTGCGAGGATAAATGGCTAGGTCAGGCGACGCTCTGAGAACAATATCCGGTTTTGTACAATATTATGCGACACAAGGGCGATACACTCGCTAAGATGATGGGAACTTCCCCACCGAACGTTTCATTCAGAAGAAGTCTATTTGGCCCTAGGAAAGCAGCCTGGAATGCTTTGCTACTGTGACTGGATTCTGTCAAGTTGACGCAGGGATCAGATAAGTTTCAATGAAATCTAAACAAGAATGATAAATTCTTGGTTAATTCTATGTACAAAAAGGTAATCCAACCTATCGTACCAGTTGATAATAATAAGAAAATTTGAAAGATGAAAATCCCTCTAAAAACTAAAGTGTTTGCGGATATCTTCGTCGCGGGGTCATTCTTACTAAAGAAACCTTGCAAAACGCAATTGGCACGTAAATAAAAGTGTGTATTTTGTTACCATGACGAGACAATAACGTATTTACTCTTCCAGTGTAAGTTTGCGAGATCTATATTGTGATCCATGCAGATAGGTTCTACCTTATACCTAAGACTGTGCATAACCGAACCGAAACCGAAAACCGAACCGGAAAAAAACCGAACCGCAGCTGAATGTCCGGTTTTCGTGGTTAGTGGTTAGGTTTCAGTTAGCAAAACACCTAACCGAACAGCCCTCGGTTAATTCGGTTTAAAACCGAAATAATTTAGTTTAACCGAAATAAACCGAACAGAACATGTCCAATGCAAAAATATGCGTTTCAGGCCCAGCCTAACTTCGCGAAACCTTTTATATAGTGTGTGCGATGCATACTTTACACGTAATGTGCTCCAGCCCATTGGTCTGAGCGTGTAGTTTCGTATTTTCAGTGCACAGGTCGTGAGTTCAAGTGCGTACAATGTTTTTTTGGTCGATGCTTTTTTTATTTTTGTTTCTCAGTCGTGAAACGCATCCAGTCTTGCATATAATACATGAAACTGAAATATATGGCCATAAAAATTATGTGTTATTCAAAAATTCACGTCAACTTTAGTTAGTTTGGTTATTACCGAAACAGAACCGAAATTAAATGGTTATTACCGAAACCGAACCGTATTTTCATACAAAACCGAATTTACCGAAGTATTAAAACCGTATTTACCGTATAACCGTATAAACCGAACCGAATTAACCATATTAACCGAACGCGCAGCCGGACTTATACCCACCACGTAGCGTTGCAAATATTTTCGGCAATTGGTTAAATGGTGTGAATCCTAGGTTTAAGATTCTTATTAGGGTGGGAGCGATTGCCGTTATTTGGTCGCTATAACTATGTAGAAATGACAAGATTTTTAAAGATAAAAAATGTTTCTGTTATGCAGGTTATCTACCGGTGCATACCTATGCTCCGATCATGATCGTCCCTATAGCGTGTGGAGCATCGTGACCTATTTTCCGAGGTGTTTTCGCGGTTGGAGACTGCGGCGAGGCGTTATTTTCACAGCATGGATGGCGACATAATCTTTGGATCTGCCCTCCAGCACCATAGGCTTATTTACAATTTCTTATTAGCATGGATGGCGACTTGTGAATTTGTTGGAGTTGTGTGCATCCTAACTATGCAGAGTCCGGGTGTAATACTTAAAACTCTTTAAATAATTTAAATAATAAAAATTCCTTTATAAAAAAAAAGATAGTGTAGACTTCATTTTGCGGATTAAACTAGAACATGCCAATTAAACATTATTAGGATCAAACTACGGGCCAAAAGTGGGTCCTTCCCCAGCACATTCCAATCAACACTCCATACATCATCGAAATAATCCGAAAGTCCGGATGATGAAACCCCGATCTTATCACTAGAGTCGAGGGAGCTGCCTCATTATTTTTGTTCTGCGCGTCACGACTCGACCAATACTCATACGCTGCCATCACGTGCTCTGGTCTACCTTGCGGAACCTCTCCATTGCCTCATCGCCGAGAAAGTATCCAGTGGAAACTGGATTTCAGTGGAAACATGGAAACCAACGTTGGATGGGAAATGTGCGGTCCAGATGATCTATTCTGTTCCACCGAAATGTTATGTCCTGTTTTGCAGAAACAGCCCTGAGCTTCTCGCCTTTCTCTCGCCCTACTCCACACCACACAGTTTCTCTCCCGAGCAGCACACAGGCAGCGGCCCCGACTCCATGAGCTAGGGTTAGAGCATCTCCAACAGGCGCCCAACGCGCCGGCGCGCTATAATTTTTTTGCAGCGCCAAAATAGCCGTTTAGCGCGCTAGGCGCATGTTTTGCTTTAGCAGCCGCGCTATAATTTAGCGTGTCGCAAGCAGCTGTCCAGCTGTGGCGCTAAACTCGCGCGTGCGCGCCCAGCAGAAACAACATTTGCACTCAAACATACAACCAAGAAGATCAAACATACACCAAATAAATCAACAATAAATAGTTTAATTATTATTACAACACAAACAAATAGTTTTTCTTCAATACAAATAGTTCACCAAACAATAGAATGAATAGTTCATCAACAATACAACAAACATACACCTTAAACTCATTGTTGCCCATTCCATGCCCACCACTCCTCGATTAGATCCTTTTGAAGCTCATCATGCCGTTCATTACGTCGAATGGCATGATAAGATGCAACAAAGCGGGCTGTCCTCTCAGCCCTCCTCTGCACTTGCACGGGATGTCCCATCAACTCATAGTGAGTGTAGTCCAAATCTTGCCCGCTCTCATTCTCGATGATCGTATTATGCATGATCACACAAGCGGTCATGATGTACCAAAGAATGTCTTGATCCCAAAATCTAGCCGGTCCTCTCACAATAGCAAATTGGGCTTGCAAAATCCCAAATGCTCTCTCCACATCTTTCCTAGCCGCCCCTTGAGTATTGTGGAAATCAAGCATTTTCTTACCTTGCAGTTTGTGAACCGGTTTCACAAATGTTTGCCACCTTGGGTAGATGCCATCCGCAAGATAATCGTCATAGTTATATGTATGACCGTTTGCTACAAACTCCACCGGGTGAGTTTGACCTTTTGCAATCTTATTCATGAGTGGCGACCGATGAAGAACATTGATGTCATTGAGAGCTCTGGGCATGCCAAATCCAAATCTCATGATCGGCCACCGCTTCAAGGATTATAGTGGAATCCTTTTTGTGGCCTTGGAATTGTCCATGCCATGCCGCAGGACAGTTCTTCCAACTCCAGTGCATGCAATCAATAGAGCCAAGCATATCTGGGAACCCCCGAGCGGCGTTGAACTCCAAAAGCCTAGCCGTGTCTGCAGCATTGGGAGCTCGCAAATATTCTTACAAAAACTTGCACAACTCCAACGGCAAACCGCTTGACACACATGATGGCCTGGCTCTCACCCATGGCCAAGTGGTCATCAACTAAATCCGCCGGAATCCCGTATGCCAACATACGCAAAGCGGCGGTCACCTTTTGAAAGGTGTTATGCCCTAGCTCTCCGGTGGCATTCCTCCTTTGCTGAAAAAACCGGTCATGCCTCGCCAACTTCTCTGCAATGTGCTTGAACAAGTCGATGCTCATCCTAAAACGGCGCCGGAAATATGACTCGGGGTATGTGGGATGCTCCTCAAAATAGTTCCTCATCAATCTTTGGTGAGCACCGATCCTTTCCCTCCACAACTTCTGACGACCGAAAATTGAACTATCGTGCTTCGGCCTTTTGTTGGCGTGCATAGCTAGAATCATTGCGGCGTCCTCCTCCTCTTGAAGATCAAATTCTTCATCGGAAGAATCGTATGACGAACTCATCTACATACATTAATTTACACTACTTCAAATCTACAAACGAATGCACCAAAATCATCTAAAAGAAATTAAAATTCATAGTTGGAATATACCTTGCAAGCGTTTTGTCAAACACCTTGTGCGCGCGGAGGTGCAAACGGTGGCGACAGAGGTCCAGCGTTGTTCGTCCGAGGACCTGCGCGCTGGAGGGGTGGCGGCGACGAGGGGGTCGAGCAAGCAGCGGCGGCGCGGTGCTGAGAAGCGGCGGAAGCGCCGGCGGCGTCGGTGAAGGTTGGGCCCGACCAGCGCCGCGGCGACCTGCGCGCGTCCATAGAAAGCGGCGGCGCGCTGGGGAGTAGCGGAGGAAGCGGCGCCGGCAGGTAAATCGAGTGCGGGGTCGCCGGAGGAGATGGGGGAGAGATGCAAGCGGCGGGAGATTTCAGATCTAGCGATTGGTCATGCGCACGCTTTTTCCCTTTCCTCCCGCGCGCTAGACTGGATGCCCCAAATATGATGCAAAATGTGGGCTTCTGCACCGACTCGGACGTGTGCGACGTGGTCGGCCCACGTTGTACCCGTTAGGTTTCCTGAGCCGCACTATATATTGACTTGCACTGCGTGCGCCGTCACAACCCAAAACTTCATCCCGTGCACCGGCGTTTGGGAGAGCAGGTCTCCGGAACCAGTCACCCTTGTGATCCTGTATTGGAGAGGGCGAATTAGGTTTTTGGGAAGCGCTCTGCGCGACTGCTCGCTGCTTCCACCACGGGTCATCTACAAGCTGCTGCTGCGGATCGTCTACGCAGGCGTCGTCTTCTGCGACCCGTCTTCACCAACGTCATCGTCAACGACATCACCGCTGCTCTGGACGCAGTGAACCTGTCTGCATCGACTGCTCCTTCCTCTACAACCGTTCGGTACGTGCGGCGTATTCCGAACTGTTTTACTATGGATATGTTGGCGTATGTGTTGATACTGTTCATGTTGATTAGTACATCTAGTATGTTCATATTGTGAATTAGCGTAGGTGGAAGCGATAGCCTTCCAGGCTTCGCGTTACGTGTTGATATAGCGAGGCAAAACCCCTCGACAAGGCAAAGTACATGGGGCGATCGAGAGAGGCGATCGGGCCTGGATACGTACGTGACTTGGAGTACTACTCCATAATCAATATACGCATTAACATAATGGTGTACATTATTTTTATTTCTAACAGCCCCCCTTAATCACAACCTTCAGAAAGGTTGAGATTACGCTTGAATTCATCCAGCTCCTTGACTGGCAATGCCTTGGTGAATCCATCTGCAACTTGATCTTTGCTTTATATGAATTTGATGTCTAGCATTTTATTAGCAACCGTTTCTCTAACAAAATGATATTCAATCTCAATATGCTTGGTCCTAGCATGAAAGACAGGATTAGCAGATAAATATGTGGCACCCAAATTGTCACACCATAAGCATGGTTTATCTCTTAGTTTAACACCAAGTTCACCAAGAACAGCTTCAACCCATATCAACTCAGTTGTAGCATTTGCAAGGGCCTTATATTCAGCTTCTGTGCTTGACCTGGACACTGTCTTCTGTTTTCGAGCACTCCAAGAGACCAAGTTTGGCCCAAGGAATATAGCAAATCCTCCAGTAGACCTTCTGTCATCAAGACATCCTGCCCAATCTGCATCTGAGAAGGCACTGAGAAGACTTGATGAGGACCACTGAAATGTTAGTCCAACATGTAACGTGCCATGTACATAGCTGATTGCGTGGATCACACGTTCGCTGGGAGACCCCAAGAGGAAGGTATGAAGCAGTGTAGCAGCAGTTTCCCTCAATATGAAACCAAGGTTTAATCGAACCAGTAGGAGCAAGAAATCACTTCTGAAGGTTGGTGGTGGCGGAATATGGCACGGCGCAACACCAGAGAATCCGGCGCCGACGTGGATTCTGCACACAACACAATCAAACTACTTTGCCCCAACGAAACAGTGAGGTTGTCAATTCACCGGCTTGCTGAAAACAAAGGATTAAACGTATGGTGTGGAAAACAGTAGTAAATTGCAGAGAATGAAAAGGAACAGTGTTTGCAGTTGGTTGTATTATCAGTGTAAAAGAATGGACCGGGGTCCACAGTTCACTAGTGGTGTCTCTCCATAAAAGATAACTAACATGCTGGGTGAACAAATTACAGCTGGGCAATTGACAAAATATTGAGCGCATGACAATGCATATATATGACATGATGATTACTATGATATTCATGTGGGCATTACGACAAAATACATAGACCGTTATCCAACAGCGTCTATGACTAATAATCCACCGCCAGGTTGTCATACCGAGTTCCCCGTTGGTATTAAGTTGCAAGCAACGGATAATTGCATTAAGTAATGTGCGTAATGTAAACAAATGCATTAGACCTAACGGCGTACCCTTAAGCTAAGCATCGGTTATTTTATCCCTAGTGGCAACAGCACATCCACAATCTTAGAAGTTATTGTCACTCTCCCAGATTACCGGAGGCATGAACCCACTATCTAGCATAAATACTCACTCTTGGAGTTACAAGCATCTACTTGGCCAAAGCATCTACTAGTAACGGAAAGCATGCAAGATCATAAATAACATATAAGATAGATTGATAATCAACTTGACATAGTATTCAATATTCATCGGATCCCAGCAAACACAACATGTAGCATTACAATAAGATGATCTTGATCATGATAGGCAGCTCACAAGATCTAAACATGATAGCATAAAGTGGAGAGACAACCATCTAGCTACTGCCATGGACCCGTAGTCCAAGGATGAACTACTCACGCATCACTCCGGAGGCAGGCATGGTGATGTAGAGCCCTCCGGTGATGATTCCCCTCTCCGGCAGGGTGCCGGGAAGAGCTTCTGAACCCTCCCGAGCTAGGGTTGACGGCGGCGGCGTCTCTGGAACTTTTCGTGGATAATGGCTCGGGTATTTAGGGTTTTCGCGTCGGGAAGAATAAATAGGCGAAAGGGCGGCGGCTGCGGAGCCACGAGGGCCCCACACCACCCACGGCGCGGCAGGGGGGCCCGCGCGGCCCCATGGTGTGGGTGCCACGTGGCCCCCTCCGTCTCTCCTCTGGACTCCGTCTTCGTGTTGGAAAAATAGGAGGTTCTGTCCAAGTTTCGTCCAATTCCGAGAATATTTCCAGACTAGCTTTTCTGGAATACAAAAACAGCAGAAAACAGGAACTGGCACTGTGGCATCTTGTTAATAGGTTAGTCCCAGAAAATGCATAAAAATGCTATGAAGTGTATATAAAACATGTAACAATTGGTATAATATCAACATGGAACATCAGAAATTATAGATACGTTTGAGACGTATCAAGCATCCCCAAGCTTAGTTCTACTCGTCCTCGAGTAGGTAAAACGATAAAAACAAAATAATTTCTGAGGTGACATGCTACAATCATAATCTTGATCAAATAAAAGTAAAGCACATGTTATGAATGAAGTGATCCAGGTCAATGGTCTATAGTTTGCTAGCAAGTAGATAATGAGCAAACAACTGAATCATATAAGCAAAAACTTTTCATGAATAGTACTTTCGAGACAAGCATCAAAGAGTTTTGCATAAGAGTTAACTCATAAAGCAATAGATTCTAAGTAAAAGGTATTTAACCAACACAAAGGAAGATTTAAGTTTCAGCAATTGCTTTCAACTTTCAACATATATATCTCATGGATATTTGTCAACACAAAGCATATAATAAGTGCAATATACGAGCATATAAAAATTGTTGCACCAAAGTTGACACTAGTGTTTGCTTCTAAGATAGAAAGAAGTAGGAAAACTGACTCAACATAAAAGTAAAAGAAAGGCCCTTCGCAGAGGGAAGCAGGGATTAAATCATGTGCTAGAGCTTTTTAAGTTTTTGAAATCATATAGAGAGTAAAAATAAGTTTTGAGAGGTGTTTGTTAATTGTCAACGAATCAGAAAATGGAAAGTACAATATGACCCCTGCCAACCAGACTTTTAAGAGCGGCTCCCATGAAGGACGTTATTTCTACCAGCAAGGCAGATCATCCCTCTTTCTCTTTTGTTTACACATGCAGATATTTCACTGTTTGTCATTGCTTGACTGATAAATCAGGGCAAAAATGTGAAGAGAATTAAGCGGTTAAAGTTGTAATTAATTGGGACTGGGCACCCCATTTGCCAGCTCTTTTTGCAAAATTAATGGATAAGCGGATGTATATGCCGCTAGTCCGGTGGTAAAGTCTGTTTGACAGTTGACATAAAGACATCCACCCCGTCCTCATGAGCTTGGTAAACATTGACACAAAATAGGAGTAATAAAGTTTGAATAGTTTAAAGGTAGCACATGAAAAATTTACTTGGAATGGCAAGAAATACCACATATAGGTAGTTATGGTGGACACAGATGGCATGGATTTTGGCTCAAGGTTTTGGATGCACGAGAAGCATTCCCTCTCAGTACAGAGTTTAGGCTAGCAAGGTTATTTGAAGCAAACACAGGATATCAACCGACACAGCAAGACTTATATGAAAACATATTGCAAGCATTATAAGACTCTACACTGTCTTCCTTGTTAACCAAACCCTTTTACTAGAAAATATCTAGACCTTAGAGATACCAATCATGCAAACCAAATTTCAACGAGCTTTACGGTAGTTCTTCATTAATAGGTTTTAACTACATGATACAAAAGCTTAAACATGAACTACTTGATAACTCAAAACAATTGACAAGTATCAAATTATCCAATACAATGATCTACAAGAATATGTAAGCTTTTTCCATTATACCATCTACCACATGCAACATTTTCTGTTCCAACCAAACACCAATCAATTTATTTCAACATAAACTCTCCAAACAATTATAAGTGAAGCAAGAGAGTACTTTCTTTAAAAGAACTAACAGCTCTGAATAAGAGATGCATGAAAAACAGGAGCTAAAAGCATAGCAATAGCTAGATAAGAATACTCAACAAGTATAAGTGAAGAATAGAGTATTCATATGAAAAAGCGGAGCGTGTCTCTCTCCCAATCAAGAATGCTGGGGTCCAATCAAGTTGACCATAAGAAAAATAAAATACTGAAAATAAAAGCACACAGACGCTCCAAGTAAAGCACATATGATGTGAAAGAATTAAAATATAGTTTCACTAGAGATGACCTGATAAGTTGCTGATGAAGAAGGGGATGCCTTGGGCATCCCCAAGCTTAGACGCTTGAGTCTTCTTGAAATATGCTGGGGTGATCCATGGGAGCATCCCCAAGCTTAAGCTCTTCACTCTTCTTGATCACATTATATCATCCTTCTCTCTTGACCCTTGAAAACTTCCGCCACACCAAACTCAAAGTAATTCTCATTAGAGGGTTAGTGCACAATCAAAAACTCACATGTTCTATAAGGACACAAACATGACCGTTACTTTTAACATTAGCTACTGCCACTGATGTTATGTGAAGCTCTTCCCCTAAAAAAGAATTCCACTCAACACTAGTAAAAGAGAGAATGCGAAAAATAAAAGACAGAATCTGTCTAAACAGAACAGTCCGTAAAGACGAATTTTTTCGAGGCACTTACGTTGCTCAGATCGAAAAACTTTAAACTAACGAAAGATGCGTACATATCTGAGGATCACGCACAAAAAATTGCAGATTTAAATAATTTTTCTGTGATTTTACAGAATTAAAACGGTGAACAGCAGAAATCTGTTCCTGCGCAGAAATCCAAATCTAGCATCATCTTCCTATTAGAGGCAATACTTGGCACAACAATGCGATAAAATAAAGATACAAAGGAATTGTTACAGAAGTAAACAACTCCTTGACTAAAAAAAAGAAAAATTGCAGAAATAAAATAATGGGTTGTCTCCCATAAGCGCTTTTCTTTAACGCCTTTCAGCTAGGCGCAGAAAGTAAGAATCAAGTGTTTCCAAGTGATGAAGCATCAACAGAATAATTTGCTCTAACAATAGAATCAAAAGGTAACTTCATCTTCTTTCTAGGGAAGTGTTCCATACCTTTCTTGAGTGGGAATTGATATTTAATATTCCCCTCTCTCATATCAATAATAGCACCAACAGTTCTAAGAAAAGGTCTTCCCAAAACAATAGGACAAGAAGCATTGCATTCAATATCCAAAACAACAAAATCAACGGGGACAAGGTTATTGTTAACCATTATAAAAACATCATCAACTCTCCCCAAAGGTTTCTTTATAGTATTATCAGCAAGGTGAACATCCAAATAACAGTGTTCCAAAGGTGCTAAATCAAGCATATCATAGAGTTTCTTAGGCATAACAGAAATACTAGCACCAAGATCACATAAAGCATTGCAATCAAAATCATTCACTTCATTTTAATGATGGGCTCCCAACCATCTTCTAACTTCCTAGGGATAGAAGCTTCATGTTTTAATTTCTCTTCCCTAACTTGCATGAGAGCATTAGTAATATGTTTAGTAAAAGCCATGTTTATAGCACTAGCATTAGGACTTCTAGCTAGCTTTTGCAAGAACTTAATTACTTCAGAAATATTGCAACCATCAAAATCAAAATCATTATTATCAAAAGTAATGGGACCATTGTCTCCCCATCTCGAAAAATTTCAGCACTTTTATCAGGAACAGTTTCAGTGTTTTCAGGCAATTTTAAACGTTTTGCAACAGAAGTAGAGACATTGCCAACACCAATTACTTTACCATTGAAGTAGGAGGTTTGTTAACACTTGAGTTTATAGCATTTTCAGTAGTAGTAATAGTATAAACTCTAGCAATACTATTCTTTTTAGCAATTTCATCCTCTCTTGCCCACCTAGCATGTAAATCAGCTAACATCCTCACATTATTATCAATTTTAACTTGTATAGCATTGAGAGTTTTGCTCTCTTTAACATCATGAGGCATAGTTTTAATTTTTAACAAATCAACATCAAGAGCAAGACTATCAACTTTAGAGGCAAGAACATCAATTTTCCCAAACTTTTCCTCAACAGATTTATTGAAAGCAGTTTGTGTACTAATAAAATGTAGCGCCCCAACCCGACTGCTATACAGTGATGCTGTGTGTCACCGGTTAAGCGATACAACCGGAGGTTACGGGTTTACCAATCCCCGGCCAAAACCTTTGGCAGGCGTTGCTCAGAATGGATCATTGGCAACGCAACACCCCGATTGATGCCTTAACACAGGCACAACTATCAATGCATAATAGAGAGATCAAGACTTGTGGAACAACTGGCACATTACAGACTCTACGACTCAAAGCATTATAGTTCAACTCTTATAATAGAGAAAGATAGCAAATATTACAACCAGAGGTCACAGACCCAACAGTACATCAAGCGGAAGCAAATTAAGTGGTTCTAACAACAAGATCCAAATTATGGCCTAAGAGGCCAACAGATAAACATTCCCAGCGCCAGATGTTCCGAGATGTCCCAAGCTGCCACCTGGGAACCCCAGACTACTCGTCGACTTCCACGAAGAACCCACCTTCAAGGTCGATGAAGTCCTCCTCTGAAATCAATTAAACAACGTTGAGTTCGAGGAACTCTGCAAGATTATTAGAGCTACTAGCTCGATGATGGGCTTACAAAGGTTGTATGGCTGTTTTGCATAAAGCTAGTTTTCTTTATAAAAGACATAACTCCAAGGCATCGACTAATCAGAATATTTTCAAAGGGGGTAAGAGGTAAACTCTTTTCTTCTGATCATCTTCAACAACCACCATCCATCACCACACCTATCTACTAAGGCACCTCCCCGAATCACCCTCGAGGAAGTCAACCTTGCATTCTTGGTAGTACCTTTAGTACTCAGGTTTTAATCATTCCGTTCAAGTTATTCTATGGTCTTACCTTCACTTCCCAAGTTCGTCCGTAACCGTGAACACGGCTTTTCGAAAAGATTTAACCCTGCAGGGGTGCACTGTGTTTACCTTCGGTACCGTCCGGCTCATTGCCTGATCATTAGCTCTCTTCCGGGGAAAGCCGGCTGAGTGGGAACGGTTACAACCTTTACCTTGTTAAAGACTAACCCAGGATCATCAGTGAGGACGGAGCAGCGGATCACAACACCCTGCCCCGTGGCCACTCATTTTCCTAACACCACCATCCTCATCTCAGTCTTGACCACCGTCTTCATGCACGCGCAAAAGGAAGCTCAAACTAGAGGACCCTGGCTAGTCCCGCCCAAGTTAGTTGGTCGACGAGGGCTCCATATACCCCACCGAATGGAAGCGCGCTCATTCTTGGTTCAAGAGGTAGAGAACTCGCACCTAGGCGGCGAGAACGAGACAACCCACCACATTCCATGTGGCCTCTCATCCCCACCTTTAAGCATGTTTATTATCAGTATCCACATTTCTCCACCATCATCCGGACATTCCGTCAACAATTCCAACAACGAAATATCCACCGGACAACTAAGCATTTAACTAAGCATGGCTAAGCATATACAGTACATAGTTAATTAACTTAGGCCAACAAAGTAATCCTATGGATATTAGGAGGGAACAGGTATTGGCATCGGAAACATAATGCAACTATAGGATACTCTAATCCAACCAAATTGACATTTGGAACCGCATGCAATATTATAGTGGAGAAAATATTTGCGAAAACATAGGATAAGATATGCTCAGAGGGGGGGATTATGCTTGCCTTGTTCAGCAGGCTGGTAATACGGGTCGTCAGGGTATTGTGGAGAAACCCCGACTACTGAATCTATCGATGTATAAGAACACCGGAAAGCACAATCAAATACCACACCATATAAAACAAGTGCAATGCACAAGCACATGATGATATGACATTTTAAATGCACCATGGAAGTATTAAACATGACCAACAGGTTAGATGGGGTCACAAATATATTTATTGCACTATTTGGATTAATTCCCATATTTAAACTTAATAGGATTAGCCAATTTCGAAAATATGCAGTACTGAAATATTGCTCAACTACGCATGGGAATGATGCTAAAGTACAAACATTTTCATTCTGAGCATTTTGGTATAAAGAACACATTTTTCTGATTAACCGATAAAAAGTTATTGCATTTTCAATATTTGATTTAGTGCTGCCATTTTAGTAAATTATTTCAAACAACACTAAAACTATTTATCCATGCTTGAAAATGAAGTGAAACTTGAAGTACTTTTGTTGTTGAACATTTTGGTATACCCCACTTAATTTTTGGACCCATTTTTATATATTTATGGATTTTTATAGCACTATTTTCATTTCTGCCATTTTACAAAAAGGCAAGAAACAATTATTTCCAGTTTTTATTTCAACATGAAATTGACATGAAAAATGTAAAGTTTCTCCCCCTGGTCATTTAGAGACCAAGTTTGCATTTTTCGGATCTATAAATAAAAAGATATGGATTTTCCAAGAATTATTTCTTTTCTGCCCTTTTCTTCAATTTAATAAAACAGCAACTAAATGAATTTAGTGGGATGTGTGAGTTATACCAATAGACTCCATTTATTTTTCTGAACATTTTGATATCTTATTTTCAGTTTTTGGACAAGTATTCCAAAAGATATTGAATTTACAAATCTAATTTGTTTTCTGTCTTTTATTTTAATTTTCCAGAGAAATCCACCGAAACGTTTTCCACCCCGGGCTGGGCCAGCCACAGCCGCTGACAGATGGGGCCCAGCGCCACGGTGGCGTCCACGTCAACGCGGCGGTCCACGGCGCTTGACCGCGTCGATGCCAGTACGGCGACGCGCGCGCGGTGACCGCGGCGTCGGCGCGCACGGATCCGTTTGTTCTGGCTCGCGTGTGTGCTCGGGTGCGAGCGCATCGGGTTCGTCGAGCTACGGGGAGGCGAGCGGCATCGCTATGGACCAAAATGGTCGCCGGGAACTGCTCCGGCGACGAACTGCGGCGGCGGCGGTCTACGGCCTAACGACGAAACGACGAATTACGGCGAGCTAGGATGCAAGGGAATGTCCAGGAGAAGCGCAAGCTCACCCTCGAAACGTGGGTAAGCGTGGATTGGACGGAGGTGGGCGGTGGCGATGGGGAGCTTCCTCGACAGGCGGCGGCCGGAGAGGAAGAAGACGGCAATGCGGCGGCGATCCCGGGCTTCCCTTCTCGATTCCTTGCACGGGGAGGGAGAGGGAGACGCGGCGAAGGCGGCGGTGTGCTTCGATCTGCTCTGAGTGCTCTCAATCGCCGGCGGCGAGCACGGCCGCCATGGCTAGGGTTCGGCTTCGGCGAGAACAGAGAGAGAGAGGGAGGGAGCGAGAAAATATCGGGGAGAGAGAGCAGTGCACGCCTCGGTGGTGCTCTTATCCCCTCGTGGTGGACGGCGTCGAGCAGGGGAGCTGTGGAGGGCGCGGCGGCGAGCTGGTGCGTCGCGAGCAGCTCGGCGTCGGTCGCTACAGAAGAAGACGAAGACGGTTTCGCAAAAACCCCCCTGGCTGCATTTTTCTATTTACCAGAAGGTCCTTTTCTGTTTCCTTTTTAAAAACCAGCAGCATTTCCAGGATTTTATTGAGGCTTTTAAATATTTTAGAAAAATCGGAGAAAATTCATGGAGCCTCCCATCAACATGTAGAAGCACCACAAAAATTGGTTTTGCCAAATAAAATGTTTTGAACAACATTTGTTCATGAGGTTGTATTATGGCATTTTTGGTTAATTTCAATTTGGAATTACTTTATAAATTTAAAGCAAGTGCAAGTATTCATTTTGGAACTCTTGGAACTTCCTTGACAAATATGGATTAGCATTTGTATTTGTGTTTGCCAGAAACAAGCACATTTGGAATTGCAAGGAGTGAATTTAATTGGTGCCCTTATTTCCATTTGTTTTAATTTGTTTTCATCACTTGGTTTTAACTTGAGAACTTAAACCAATGATGCCATGATGCATGCATGAACAGAAAAGTGAAAATTTGGTTCCAATTTTACAGTACCAAGAGTGTGGCTGTTACATAAAATCCTTAAGCATGACTTCAAGATCAGAGGGTACACTCTTATTATTGTTGTAGGAATTACCATAAGAATTAACATAACCATTGCCACTATTAAAAGGATAGGGCTTATAATTGTTATTACCAAAATTATTCCTATAAGCATTGTTATTGAAGTTATTATTTTTAATGAAGTTCACATCAACATGCTCTTCTTGATCAACCAAACAAGCTAAAGGAACATTATTTGGATCAACATGCATTTTTCCATTTGTAAGCATAGACATAATAGTATCAATCTTATCACTCAAGGAAGAGATTTCTTCAACAGAATTTACCTTCTTAACTTGTGGAGCTCTTTCGGTGTGCCATTCAGAATAATTTATCATCATATCATCAAGAAGTTTTGTTGCAGCACCCAAAGTGATGGACATAAAGTTACCTCCAGAGGCCGAATCCAATAGGTTTCTTGAAGAACAATTTAGTCCTGCATAAAAGATTTGGATGATCATCCAAACAGTCAGTCCATGGGTGGGACAATTCTTTACCAATGATTTCATTCTCTCCCAAGCTTGAGCAACATGCTCATTATCAAATTGTTTGAAATTCATAATGCTACTTCTCAAAGATATTATCTTAGCAGGAGGACAGTATTTTCCTATGAAAGCATTTTTGCATTTAGTCCATGAATCAATACTATTTCTAGTCAAAGATAGCAACCATTCTTTAGCACGTCCTCTCAAAGAGAAAGGAAAAAGTTTCAGTTTAATAATTTCACCATCTACATACTTATACTTTTGCATCTCACAAAGTTCAACAAAATTATTAAGGTGAGCAGCAGCATCATCAGTACTAACACCAGAGAATTGCTCTTTCATAACAAGATTTAAAAGTGCAGGTTTAATTTCATAGAATTCTGCGTTAGAAGTGGGTGGAGCAATAGGTGTACTAATGAAATCATTGTTGTTCGTGCTAGTGAAATCACACAACTTAGTGTTCTCAGGGATACTCATTTTAGCAAAATAATTACAAAACAGAAAGGTAACAACTTGAAAATAAAAGTAACTAATTTTTTGTGTTTTTGATAAATAAAGCAAACAAGACTAGATAAAAATAAACTAAGCAAGACAATAACAAAGTAAAGAGATTGGAAGCGTGAAACTCCCCTTGCAGAAATCCTCTTGCTCCCCGGCAACGGTGCCAGAAAAAGAGCTTGATTGCGTGGATCACACGTTCGCTAGCAGACCCCAAGAGCAAGGTATGAAGCAGTGTAGCAGCAGTTTCCCTCAGTATGAAACCAAGGTTTAATCGAACCAGTAGGAGCAAGAAATCACTTCTGAAGGTTGTTGGTGGCGGAATATGGCACGGTGCAACACCAGGGAATCCGGCGCCGACGTGGAATCTGCACACAACACAATCAAACTACTTTGACCCAACGAAACAGTGAGGTTGTCAATCTCACCGGCTCGCTGAAAACAAAGGATTAAACGTATGGTGTGGAAAACAGTAGTAAATTGCAGAGAATGAAAAGGAACAGTGTTTACAGTTGGTTGTATTATCAGTGTAAAAGAATGGACCGGGGTCCACAGTTTACTAGTGGTGTCTCTCCATAAAAGATAACTAACATGTTGGGTGAACAAATTACAGCTGGGCAATTGACAAATATTGAGCGCATGACAATGCATATATATGGCATGATGATTACTATGATATTCATGTGGGCATTACGACAAAATACATAGACCGTTATCCAACAGCGTCTATGACTAATAATCCACCGCCAGGTTGTCATACCGAGTTCCCGTTGGTATTAAGTTGCAAGCAACGGATAATTGCATTAAGTAATATGCGTAATGTAAACAAATGCATTAGACCTAACAGCGTACCCTTAAGCTAAGCATCGGTTATTTATCCTTAGTGGTAACAGCACATCCACAATCTTAGAAGTTATTGTCACTCTCCCAGATTACAGGAGGCATGAACCCACTATCTAGCATAAATACTCACTCTTGGAGTTACAAGCATCTACTTGGCCAAAGCATCTACCAGTAACGGAAAGCATGCAAGATCATAAATAACATATAAGATAGATTGATAATCAACTTGACATAGTATTCAATATTCATCGGATCCCAGCAAACGCAACATGTAGCATTACATTAAGATGATCTTGATCATAATAGGAAGCTCACAAGATCTAAACATGATAGCATTGTGGCGCCCCGACCCGACTGCTATACAGTGATGCTGTGTGTCACGGTTAAGCGATACAACCGGAGGTTACGGGTTTACCAATCCCTGGCCAAAACCTTTGGCAGGCGTTGCTCGGAATTGATCATCGGCAACGCAACACCCCGATTGATGCCTTAACACAGGCACAACTATCAATGCATAATAGAGAGATCAAGACTTGTGGAACAACTGGCATATCACAGACTCTACGACACAAATCATTATAGTTCAACTCTTATAATAGAGAAAGATAGCAATTTACAACCAGAGGTCACAGACCCAACAGTACAACATGCGGAAGCAAATTAAGTTGTTCTATACAATAAGATCCAAATTATGGCCTAAGAGGCCTACAGATAAACATTCCAGCGCCAGCTGTTCCGGGATGTCCCAAGCTGTCACCTGGGAACCCCAGACTACTCGTCGACGTCCACAAAGAACCCACCTTCGAGGTCGGTGAAGTCCTCCTCTGAAACAAAGCAAACGACGTTGAGTTCGACGAACTCGCAAGATTAAATATAGATGTTTAGCTCGATGAGGCTTTCAAAGTTTTATGGCTGTTTTGCATAAAGCTGATTTTATTTATAAAACATGACTCCATGGCATCGACTAATCAGAGTATTTTTAAAAGGGGTAAGAGGTAACTCTTTTCTCTTGATCCTTACTCATCATCAACCACCATCAACCACTGTACCTGTTCTACAAAGGCACCTCCCCGAATCACCCTCGAGGAAGCTAACCTTGCATTCTTGAGTAGTACCTCTAGTACTCATGTTTTAATCATTCCGTTCAAGTTATTCTATGATCTTATCGTCCTTTCCCAAGTTGTCCGTAACCGTAGACTCGGCTATTCGAAAAGATTTAACCCTGCAGGGGTGCACTGTGTTTAACCTTCGATACCGCCTAGCTCATTGCCTACGCTTAGCTCTCTTCCGGGGAAAGCCGGCTGAGTGGGAACGGTTACAACCTTTACCTTGCTTGAGACTAACCCAGGATCATCAGTGAGGACGGGACAGGTTCAGTGCCTCCAACACCCTGCCCCGTGGCCACTCATTTTCCTAAACACCACCATCCTCATTTCTGTCTTGGCCACCATCTCAACGCACGCGCAAATGGAAGCCCAAACTAGAGGACCCTGGCTAGCCCCGCACAAGTTAGTTGGTCGACGGGGGCTCCATATACCCCACCGAAAGGAAGCGCGCTCATTCTTGGTTCAAGAGGTAAAGAACTCGCACCTAGGCGGCGAGAGCGAGACAAAACACCACCAAACCATAGTGGCCTCTCATCCCCAACTTTAAGCATTTTATTACCTGTCACCACAATTCGTCCACAATCATCCGATCCTTTCAACCTCTGTTTCCATCATGAAATATCCATCGGACGATAAACATTTAACTAAGCATGGCTAAGCAACAACATAGCATAGTTAAGTATCTCAGGCCAACAATACAAACCTATGGATAATAAGAGGGAAACAGGTAATGGCATCGGAAACTTAATGCAACTATAGGATACTCTAATCCAAGCAAATTGACATTTGGAACCGCATGCAATATTATAGTGGAGAAAATATTTGCGGAAATATAGGATAAGACATGCTCAGAGGGGGATTACGCTTGCCTTGCTGATATGGCTGGTAATAGGGATCGTCACGATACGGTGGTGGCACTTCAGCTCCTTGGTCTACCGATGCACAAACAAATAACGGGAAGGAACAAATAAATACCACAAAATACAATAAGTGCAATGCACACTCATGATGACATGACATTTTACTGTACTGCACTTAACATAAGCTATCTATCAATTTTAAATGGGGTGTGCAAAGGATTACTTCAACTAGAGAAGGAAATTCCCCATATTTCACTTAATGATTCTACTAACTTCTAACAGTGCGGTACTGTACTTGTGATCAAAGATGCATGATATTGATGATTTCAGATAGTTCACCTTTTTCTGAGCATTTCGGTATAACAAACACAATTTTCTGACGAACCAAATAAAAGTTATTGCATTTCTAAATTCCTCTTTAGATATGTCCTTTTGATAAGTTATTTTAAACAACAATATAACTTATTTATACAACTTCGAAAGAAAGAGGTGAAATAGAAATTAAATTCGGTACTGCACTCCACCGGAATATCCGGCCACTTCTCACTCGGATTATCCGATCGACGGGAAAAAAGAATTTTTACGTACTGGAGTGTCTCGGATATTCCAATTTTACTCAATTCGGAATATCCGAGCTGAGGCTCGGCTGCGAGCTACGGCGACTAACTATGGCGGCTGTCACTACGGGCTTCGACGGCGCGACCAAAGCAGAGGACGGGAAGGCAAAGGAGATGTCCCGGAGGACGGGGTGCTCACCACGGTTACGTGCGAAGAAACGGCGAGGCCGGAGGTGGACCACAGCGGCGGCGCGGAGCTCGACGGTGCTCAGCCGTTGTCGGGGAAGACGAGGACGGCGCGGTGGATTCCAGCTGTCCCGCGTCGATTCCTTGCTCGAGCGTGGAGAGGGTGACGAGGCGGACAGTTTGCCCCAAACGGCGGTGCTCGGCGTGGACTACAGCGGTGGGGAGCGGCGGTCAACTGCGGCGGCTAGGGTTCGCTCGTGGGGAGAGGAATGGGGAGAGAGGGGTCAGGTGAGCGAGCGGATAGGAAAGTAGAGTGGCCTCGGGGTGCTCTTCCCCATCACGGCGCGGCAGGAGGAGCACGGGCAGCGGCGGCGAGCTGGTGCGGTCGAGCTCGAGCTGCTCGGTCGCTACAGGAGGAAGAAGGCGAATTTGCAAAAAACCCTGTTCTTAATTTCTCATTTACAAATAGGTCCTTTCCTGTTTCTTTTAAATCCAGCAGCATTTCAGTGATTTTATCGAGGCACTTAAACATTTTACAAAAATCCGGGAAAAATCCAGTAGCCTCCTAACAACATGTAGAAGCACCACAAAAATTGGGATTGCAAAATAAAATGTTTTGAGCAACCTTTGTTCATAGAGGTTTAAAATAGGGCATTTTGCTAAATTCCCAAATTATAAACCTTTAGAAATTTTAGAGCAAGTTCAAAATAGTATTTTTGAACTCTTGGAACTTCCTTGACAAATATAAGATGTCAAAGTATTTTTGTTTTGCAAGTTTGAGTGCCTTCATTGTTTTGAGATTTGTTAGAGCAAGTTTGGCATTTTGTTTTTCAATGTTGCCAAACCACTTAGTGTGTTGCTTAGCAAATTAATATGGATGCCATGATGCCATGAAACACAAAAGTGGAAATTTTACTCAGGTTTTTAGGTTCTCAAACTTTGGGCTGTTACAAGCATAAAGTTGAGAGACAACCATCTAGCTACTGCCATGGACCCGTAGTCCAAGGATGAACTACTCACGCATCACTCCGGAGGCAGGCATGGTGATGTAGAGCCCTCCGGTGATGATTCCCCTCTCCGGCAGGGTGCCGGGAAGAGCTTCTGAACCCTCCCAAGCTAGGGTTGACGGCGGCGGCGTCTCTGGAACTTTTTCGTGGATAATGGCTCGGGTATTTAGGTTTTTCGTGTCGGGAAGAACAAATAGGCGAAAGGGCGGCAGCTGCGGAGCCACGAGGTACCCACACCACCCCATGGCGCGGCAGGGGGCCCGCGCGGCCCCATGGTGTGGGTGCCACGTGGCCCTCCTCCGTCTCTCCTCTAGACTCCGTCTTCGTGTTGGAAAAATAGGAGGTTCTGTCCAAGTTTCGTCCAATTCCGAGAATATTTCCAGACTAGCTTTTCTGGAATACAAAAACAGCAGAAAACAGGAACTGGCACTGTGGCATCTTGTTAATAGGTTAGTCCCAGAAAATGCATAAAAATGTTATGAAGTGTATATAAAACATGTAACAATTGTTATAATATCAACATGGAACATCAGAAATTATAGATACGTTTGAGACGTATCAATAGCGTAAAATCTTTTTTGAAGTTGTCCAATGAGTAGAGGTAGCGGCATGCAAATACTGACAAATTTTGTTTACTGAGAAGGAGATATCAGGATGTGTCAATGTCAAGTATTGCAATGCACCTACAACACTTCTATAGTCTGTGCTATCATCAGGACCAAGGAGAGTTCCCCCAGATAAAGACAATTTTTCTGTTGAAGATAAAGGTGTAGGAGAGGAGGTGCACTTTTTCATACCAACTTTAGCAAGTAAATCAGCAACATATTTTCCCTGAGTAAGAAGCAAGCCATTATGAGTCTTCTTTACCTCAATACCCAAAAAGAAGTGTAGGTCTCCCAAGTCCTTTAGAATGAAATCATCATTCAGATCACGAAGGAGAGCAGTAATGGCCTGGTCTGACGAGCTTGTAACTATGATATCATCAACATATATTAGAACAAAGATCATAATGCTAGACTTGTTATAGAGAAACAGTGAAGTATCTACTTTGGAAGGAGTAAACCCAAGTTGTTGCAACTTGGTACTGAGTCTAGAATACCATGCACGAGGGGCTTGTTTGAGTCCATATAGTGCCTTGTCAAGTTTGCATATATAATGTGGAGTTTGAGAATTTTCTAAGTCTCGGGGTTGTTTCATGTATACTTCCTCTTCCAGAAAACCATGCAAAAACGCGTTCTTGACATCTAGCTGCCGCAAACTCCAACCTCTAGAAACAGCAACTGCCAGTACAATACAGATAGTTGCGGCTTTGACCATAGGGCTGAAGGTATCTTCATAATCTATCCCATACATTTGCTTGAATCCTTTTGCAACTAGGCGTGCCTTATACTTGTCAATTGTCCCATCTGCATTTTTCTTAATACGATACACCACTTATAGTCAATAAGATTCTTTGTATGGTGAGGAGGAACAAGATGCCATGTTCTGTTTTGCATAAGAGCACCATATTCTTCTTCCATCGCCTTGCGCCAATGATCACTCTCGAGGGCCTCCGATAGTGTACGAGGTTCATCTGCAGATGCAAATAAACACCATCTAACAGTACCATCAGTAAGTTTACGTGGCTGACGGATACCTTTTTGCAATCGTGTACGAGGTTCTGGAGGCGGAGGAGGGATCAGTGACGCAGAAGATTGTGTAGGGGAGCCGGCCACAGAGGATCCTGGGCTGGTGATACGTCCATTTTGCATCACTATTTTATATCATAATTTACTGCTATTCATCGATATATTTCATATTTAGAAGTGTTACTTATGTTATTTTACCTATTTTGCATGTTTGATGAATAATGGAGAATTGGACACCGGAGTCAGGATTCTGCTGGAAAAAGCACCGTCGAGATGCACTATTTCTGAAGATCAATAAATCGAAGGAGACATATGGAAGTCCTATTTTACCAGAGATGGAGGAGGCCAAAAGGGGAGGCTGAGAAGGGCCAAGGTGGGCCCTCCTCACCCTGGCGCGGCGGGCCCCCAGCCGCGCCGCCAGGTGGTTTGGGGGCCCTGGCCCACCTCAGCCGTTCCCCCTTCGCGTACTTGACCCCCTCGGAACCCTAACACACAGAGGAGGCCATCGAAATATTCCGCCGCCTCCACGAGGCGGAAAACACCAGAGAGCGAAAAGCTCCCCTGCAGGAAGAAATCTGCCGGGGGAAATTCCCTCCCGGAGGGGGAAATCGTCGCCATCATCACCGTCATCGAGCTGGACTTCATCGGGATCATCATCATCATCTCCACCGCCAACACCATCATCACCGCCGCTGCACCCGTCTCCGCTGTAACATCTAGGGCTGAATCTTGTCTATTTCATAGGGGAAACTCTCCCGGTGTTGATTACTCTTGTTATTGATGCTATTGGGTGAAACCATTGGACTAAGGTTTATGTTCAGATTGTTATTCATCATCATATCACCTCTGATCATGTTCCGTATGATGTCTTGTGAGTAGTTCGTTTAGTTCTTGAGGACATGGGAGAAGTCTTGATGTTAGTAGTGAACTATGTTGAGTAATATTTAATGGTTTGATGCTTAAGTTGTGGTGTTATTCTTCTAGTGGTGTCATGTGAACGTCGACTACATGATACTTCACCTTTATGGGCCTAGGGGAATGCATTGTGTATTCGTTTGCCAATTGTGGGGTTGCCGGAGTGACAGAAACCTGAACACCCGTTGGTATATCGATGCATGAGGGATAGCAGGATCTCAAAGTTTAAGGCTGTGGTTAGTTTATCTTAATTACTTTCTTGTATTTGCGGATGCTTGCAAGGGGTATAATCACAAGTATGTATTAGTCCTAGGAAGGGCGGTGCATTAGCATAGGTTCACCCACACAACACTTATCAAAACAATGAAGATTAATCAACTATATGAAGCGAAAGCACTTGACAATATTCCCGTGTGTCCTCAAGAACGTTTGGTCATTATAAGTACAACAACCGGCTTGTCCTTTGCTGTAGAAAGGATTGGGCCACTCGCTGCAACTATTATTACTGCATTTTATTTACTTGTACTTTATTTATCTGTCATATCAAAAACTCCTAAAAACTTGTCTGTGAGCATTTACAGTGAATCCTTCATCAAAACCGCTTGTCAACACCTTCTGCTCCTCGTTGGGTTCGACACTCTTATTTATCGAAAGTACTACGATACACCCCCTATACTTGTGGGTCATCAAGACTATTTTCTGGCGCCGTTGCCGGGGAGTGTAGCGCTATTGGTAAGTGGAATTGGTAAGGGAAACATTTATTGTACGTGCTGTTTTTATTTTTGCCTGCTGCTATATCTCATTATGGAGGGGTCTTCTCTTGAATTCCTATTTGGGAAAACAACTACCACTGCTAAGGTAGTAGAGGAGGCGCCAGATGAGCAGGTAATACCGTTCAAAATTCCTATGAAAATTGTTGAACGTGTCACAAATAACCGCTATGCAGGAGATGGAACTGTCCATCCTGGAGATCATTTGTTATTTCTGCATGAATTGTGCGAGTTATTTAAGTGTGCAGGTATCTCGATGGGAGAAGTTAAGAAGAAATTATTCTCTCTATCACTGTCTGGTAAAGCTGCACATTGGTATAAACTGCTGAAGAATGGGTATTCTCTTGGATGGGAGGAAATTGTACCTCTCTTTTACTCCAAATTCTATCCTCCAAGTGAGATTCATAAGGATCGGAACCTCATATATAACTTCTGGCCCTATGATGGAGAGAGTATCGCTCAAGCGTGGGGGAGATTGAAGGCATTAATGCTCAAATGTCCCATTCATGAGCTTCCTGGTAATATTGTTATTGATAACTTTTATGCAAGACTCTCCTTTCAAGATAAAACTCTATTGGATACCACTTGTGCTGGATCGTTCACTCGTAATAAAGAAGAGTTTAAGTGGGACCTTCTTGATCGGATTCAGGAGAACACTGAAGGATGGGAGAATGACAAAGGTAGGGAGTCAGGTATAAACTATGACTTTGAGTGTGTTAAAATTTTATGGATACTGATGATTATCGCAAAATTAGCACTACTTATGGTCTTGACTCTCAAATTGTTGCAAACTTTTATAAAGCCTTTGCTTCCTATTTCGGTTTGCCGAAGGAGGGTTTTAAAAATTATCATGAACCATATAAAGATGAATCTGTTTCTCATATATCTAAAGGTGTTGAGGTTAATGTTGTTGATCGCATTATTCCAGAACCTTATATTGAAAAAGTTCCTTTTCCTAATAAGATTAAGGAACATACTATCATAACTGGTGTTGTTAGTAAAAGTAATAAGAAAACTACCAAACCTGATGAGCAAATAACTGTTGAACCTGTTGTAGCATTGGTTAAAGATCTTGTCACTGAAAATTTAGAAGATAGACACATTATCTTTTGTGAGGATGCTTCTAATATTGTCTCACATCCTAAAAGTTCTAGGAAGTCTAGTGTTCCTGTGCTTTCTGTTAGGATAGGTGATCATTGCTATTATGGTTTATGTGATATTGGTGCAAGTTCTAGTGCTATTCCTTATGAGCTTTACAGGGAAATTATGCACGAAATTGCTCCTTGTAAACTTGAAGAGATTGATGTGGTTATTCAGCTTGCTAATAGGGAAACTATCTCTCCAATTGGTATCATTAGAGATGTCGAAGTCCTTTGTGGTAAGACTAAATACCCTGCTGATTTTCTTGTACTTGGGTCGGCTGCCAATGATAGTTGTCCTATTATTTTTGGTAGACCTTTTCTGAATACTTGTGGTGCTGTTATAGATTGTAAGAAAGAGAAAATCTTTACTAAATTTGCTGGTGAATCTTATGAATTCAATTTCTCTAAATTTGCTAAAGCACCTTATGAAACTGAATTGCCTAGTGAGGATTTTGAAATTGCTCAACTTGCATCTATTGTTCTTGCTCCTAACAATGCTTTGCAGCAACATATGGAGAATCATGAAAGTGAGAACTTCAGGGAAGAAAGGAATGAGCTTGATGAAGTATTCCTTCGTCAACCTATGCTCAAACACAATTTACCTGTGGAAGATTTGGGTACCACAATGCCACCCAAGGAGGATCCTGTTTTTGATTTGAAACCTCTGCCTGATAATCTTAAATATGCTTATATTGATGATAAGAAAATATATCCTGTTATTATCAGCTCTAAACTTTCAGGTACAGAGGAGGAAAGGTTATTGGGAGTGTTGAGAAACACCGCGGAGCTATGGGATATACTCTTGATGACCTGAAGGGAATTTCTCCTACTATATGTCAGCACGCCATCAACATGGAACCTGATGCAAAGCCTGTTGTTGAGCATCAGCGTCGTTTAATACCCAAGATGAAAGAAGTGGTAAGAAATGAGGTATTAAAACTTCTTGAAGCTGGTATTATTTATCCTATTGCTGATAGTAGATGGGTAAGTCCTGTGCATTGTGTTCCTAAGAAAGGAGGAATTACCGTTGTTCCTAATGAAAATGATGAACTAATTCCTCAAAGAGTAGTAGTTGGTTATAGGATGTGCATTGATTTTAGAAAGGTTAACAAAGTAACTAAGAAAGATCATTATCCTTTGCCTTTTATTGATCAAATGCTTGAGAGGTTGTCCAAGAAAACTCACTTTTGTTTCCTTGATGGGTATTCTGGGTTTTCTCAAATTGCTGTGAGAGCGCAAGATCAAGAGAAAACTACTTTTACTTGTCCTTATGGAACTTATGCTTATAGACGTATGCCTTTTGGTTTATGTAATGCTCCTGCTACTTTTCAAAGATGCATGTCTGCTATTTTTCATGGCTTTTGTGAGGAAATTGTGGAAGTCTTCATGGACGATTTCTCCGTCTATGGAACTTCCTTTGATAATTGTTTGCACAACCTTGACAAAGTTTTGCAGAGATGTGAAGAAACTAGCCTTGTTCTTAATTGGGAGAAATGCCACTTTATGGTTAATGAAGGAATTGTTCTTGGACATAAAATTTCTGAAAGAGGTATTGAAGTTGATCGAGCTAAAGTGGAGGCAATTGAAAAGATGCCTTGTCCCAAAGATGTTAAAGGTATTCGTAGTATTCTTGGTCATGCTGGTTTTTATAGGAGGTTTATTAAAGATTTCTCTAAAATTTCCAAGCCTCTTACTAATCTTCTTCAAAAAGATGTACCATTTGTTTTTGATGATGATTGTAAGGAAGCTTTTGAAACTTTGAAAAAGGCTTTAATCACCGCTCCTGTAGTTGAACCACCTGATTGGAATTTACCTTTTGAAATTATGTGTGATGCTAGTGATTATGCTGTAGGCGCTGTTCTTGGGCAGCGAGTAGATAAAAAGTTAAATGTTATTCATTATGCTAGTAAAACTCTTGATTCTGCTCAAAAGAATTATGCCACTACTGAAAAAGAATTTCTAGCTGTAGTTTTTGCTTGTGACAAATTTCGACCCTACATAGTTGATTCGAAAGTCACTATTCATACTGATCATGCTGCAATTAGATACCTTATGGAAAAGAAAGATGCTAAGCCAAGGCTTATTAGATGGGTACTTCTTTTGCAAGAATTTGATTTGCATATTAGATAGAAAAGGTGCTGAAAATCCTGTTGCTGATAATTTGTCTAGATTGGAAAGCATTCCTTATGATCCTATTCCTGTTAATGATAGCTTTCCAAATGAACAATTGGCTGCAATAAGTGTAAGTTCGCGAGATAGTCCTTGGTATGCTGATTATGCTAACTTTATTGTTTCCAAGTACTTGCCTCCAACCTTTTCAGCTCAGCAAAGAAGGAAATTCTTTTATGACTTGCGGCATTATTTTTGGGATGACCCACACTTATATAAAGAAGGAGTCGATGGTATTATGCGAAGATGTGTTCCTGAATATGAACAACAGGAAATACTGAGGAAATGCCATGGAAGTGCTTATGGAGGGCATCACGCTGGAGATAGAACTGCGCAGAAAGTTCTACAATCAGGTTTTTATTGGCCTACCCTCTTTAAGGATGCAAGAAAGTTTATTTTATCTTGTGATGAATGTCAAAGGGTTGGTAATATCTCTAGACGCAATGAAATGCCTATGAGTTATTCTCTTGTTATTGAACCATTTGATTGTTGGGGATTCGACTTCATGGGTCCTTTTCCTTCTTCACAAGGTAATACTCATATACTTGTTGCTGTTGATTATGTCACTAAATGGGTAGAAGCTATACCTACTAAAAGTGCTGATGGTGAGACCTCTTTAAAAATGCTTCAAGATGTCATTTTTCCTAGGTTTGGTGTACCTAGATATCTTATGACTGATGGAGGTTCTCATTTTATCCATGGTGGTTTTAGAAAGCGTAACATCCCAATTTTCACAAAAATTTAAAACTTTTCATTTGCATCATGCATCATGTCATTGCATCATTGTTTGCATTGTGTTTGAATTCAAATTATGAAATTTGGAGAATTTATCTCAAAAACCTAAATTGCAAAGTATCTGCAAATGCCTTCTCAAACTATTTCAAATTTTCAAATAAAGATTTTGAAAATTATATCCCCAATACATGCTAAACATGTGGGCATGTTTTTACAAAAGTATAGAATTTGGTTTGAGTGGATTTGGTTTTATAAATCAAAAGTTATTTGAAGTTGTTTAAAAACAGAAAAGAAAAACAGTTTCTGGAAAAAAATGCGAAACGAGCTAAATGGGCCGAGCCCAACTAACCTACGCGCGGGAGCGACGGATAGCGCAGCCCAACCGTGAGCTCTCCCTCGCTGCCACCCCGGCCCCACCCGTCAGTGCCTTCCTCGCCGTATCCGAACGGCATCGACGTCCGTGCTCGACACGGCCTCTGCCCGCCGCAGCCCTAGCCCCTCCCCCACGTCTCCTGCCCCATAAAAAGGAGCGCCTCGACGTCCGCGCCCCCAATCCGCAAAAACCCTAACCCTAGATACCGCCGCCATCGCGAATCTCGTCACCGGAGCGCCACGCCGCCGCCGCCGTGTTTGGTGGATTCCGGTGAGTTCAACGAACCGCACCGCCCCCTTTTGGTCACCAGAGACTCCACGCAACTCGGTGCACCTCCCTGACCCATTGCGGTTTTGTTTTGCACGCCAGATCGACGAGTCCGTCCGCGACCGAAGCAAGCCGGCCGTCTTCGTCAACTTCGGCGATCGATCTGGGAAGGAGAAGGATGCCCGCGACCACGCCATCAACGACATCGACTCCGCATCGTCGCCCTGAACGCCGCGGTACGCCCCATGACCCGTATTTAGGCCTAGATTGATTTCCGGCGAAACTCCGGCCATGGCGCCACCGTAGTGTTAGGTCACCGGCATAGTTCCGTTCAGTCGCGCCGCCAGTTTTCGGTCGCTTGGTCGAGGACCGCCAGATCCAGATCCAACGGTGAAGATTAGATCGCATCCACGAAGCGGTACCAGCCAACCAGGAGAAGCCACGTCGCCAAGTCGTCCGCGAAGCCGCGCCGCATCTGTCCGCGTCCGTCCGCAACCCGTCCGCGTCCGCGTCGCCCGCGATCTGCAGAAGACCAGTCAACGGGAGCTCCGCACCAATCAGAGAAGGACACGTCAACGGAGGACTCCAGCGCGAAGATCTTTTCACTTTTCTTTACGTTTAAGTCCCTGCGCATCACGGATAGGTCCCTAGATTTTAGATTCGTTATTAATTTTTAGTCCTTTATCCAAAAATTATGAAATTTATATTTTTGGAAAGCTTATAATGTGTAGAAACTTTCTATATGCTTAATTTGAGGTTTTGACGAAATTAATTTAGACAATTTTTAAAAAGTGGTTTAATTGATATTTTGACTATAACTTAATCATAAAAATTGAATTTTGAGCAAACTCTTTTGCATTAATTTTGTTTGTCTAAGTTATGGCCGTAGAATTGCTCTAGTATTTTTGTAGAAGTGTTTTTCTATGTTTTTGCATGTATTTTGTTTTTATTGCTTTTAGGTGCTATTTTAATAAGTAAATTATATTAAAATTGCTCTCCACATTATTTTCGAATAGAAAATTTAGCTAAGTAATTATGAACATGTTAGATGCAGAATAACTTAGGAATATTTCACCTCACCCACCAAAGTATTATTTCTTCCTTAGAAAGTATTTGGGTAAAATTTGATAACACTTTTTCCTTAGAAAATTTCTCCACCCTTACCTAAAAAGCTAATCTTTTTCCTTAGAAAAATTTAGCACTCTAGAAAACTTAGTTGATTGGTTTATTTTGCTAAGTTAGAATAGTTGACAAGTTTTATCCTTAGAATTTATTTCAAACTTCTGCTAGTATACTTTTCCTTAGCAAAATCTAGCACCTCTTAATTAGTTTACTTTTCCTTAGAACTATTTTTGACTTGTTGTCTTAATCTATATTTCCTTAGTGGAAATTTCGAATCACATGTTGTGACTTTGGTCCTTAGTCATTTTTGGATCACCTTGTTTGTCTTGCAAAGACTTAGAATAATTTCATGGCATGGCATGCATCTCTAGTCCTTAGAAATATTTTGCACATCATGCATGACATATTTTCCTTAGAAGTTTTATGAAAGTTGTTTGTTCATTATGTATTGTTTGATGTGTTAGAAACTCCGGAGGGAAACGAGGACTGTTGCAGCTGCTGTTGTTCTGCTTGTTGCCAAGGCAAGTGGCACACCCCCATGAAGTTTTCCTAAGTATTTTATATGCATTACTTAGTGTATTTCTTATATGCATGTGTTGGGTAGTATTATAGCTATATGCTAAACCCACCATACCTTTACTCTAGTTGTGTCTAGAATCCCTTTTGATAACTTAGTAGATTATTGGATGCTATGCAAATGTGTTTTCTTTAAAGCTAAATTCTACTAAGTAATTTATCACCTGGGTAGACATGGTATGAAAAGATGATGGAAAAGTTGAGTGTCATCTCTTAGGGGTGACCTCTAAGGGATGGTCACTTGTGGTTGCCACCCAGGGTATTAAGGGGCCAAGGTTTTCTCTAAGTGAAGTTGCTTACCGTGCAGCCATTAGTCATATGGGCTCTGGCTAGATGGATTAAGTTGCGTGGACTCGTCCCGACTTGACAGGTGGTGGTAGAATGGTTAGAATGGGAGCCCGTCAAGTCGGCATGGGATGGGAAAATGCTTCTGAAAAGTCTCGTCTCAACTCTCTCCTTTTCCTTAGCACAAATTGAGTGCTTGAGGATAGTTTGGGTTTGTTGGGTCTAATGGTGAAAGTGCACAACCTCTGCAGAGTTAAAACTAAGTACTTAGCCGTGTCCCCGGTTACGGACAATTTGAGCAGCTGATCAAGGATTCAACGGAGGCTTCATCATTCAAATTTCGAAATTAAAACTTGATGGTGAACAAGGGTAGTTAAGACAATGGTTTTCAAGCCATCTTGTCTCAAAATTTAAGAAAAGTTTTACAAAGTGTTAGGCAAAATTGGCTTTTATGCAAATCAGCCTTCAAACTCCACCAGCCAAATATGCATATAGGTTATAGAGTTATTCCTATATGAGTCCACATAGTGTCACTTGCCAGGATCATTTTTAATGATTCTGACCCACTCTGTTGCAAATATTACTTTGTTGCAGACTTTTCTGACGATGAGTAAGGTCACGTTTGGGTTTCGAGTCTGCAACCAACATGTTTTCGCCTGTGGCGCATCATGAAGATGGAGGCTCTTGAAGATTTATTTCCGCTGCTTTATTTGTTTTGAGCTAGCTATAAGCTATGCAAAGATGTATCGAACCATTTATTTTTCCAAGTCTGGATCATTCGTGTAATAATTGATACAATGTTGTGATATTCATCTTAAACTGTGTGTGCAAATGAAACGATCCAGGGGTTTGCACTATACACAGGTACCTTGCCATTTTCTAAGTGCAGGTACATTACAGATGGTATCAGAGCATAGTGTTGCCTGTAGGATCGAAACCCTAGGTTTGGTTAGAAATAAGTTGGCCAAAAACTTAATTTATTTACTAAGTATAAAAGCTTCTATGATATATTCTTGCTTTTTCTTCTAAGTACTCGTAATTACTTATGCATTTATCTCATACTTTGTTTCTTCCTAAACTAAAGGATGACGAAGAGGTTCGAGTACATTGACGAGGAGGACTACCCGGTGACCCGCTTCGGCAGCATCATGTTCGACATCCTCAAGCACCTGAAGCTACCTACACCCATGATCAAGGGATGCATCTTGAAGAAGTTCAAAAGAGAAGGCCTTTGGGGAATCAGGGTGTTTCAACAAGGACGTGAAGGCGAAGCACCCATTGAGTACAGAGTAATGGGAGTCTCCATGGAGAGAGGAATCGACATCATCATGCAACACGTGATAGCTTGCCTTTGTGGACGCTACTCCAAGAATTGGAGGGGCACTACTCCTTCCCTTTTGGAAGGCGTGACGATGAAGGATCACCCTTCTGCTATGGCACCGAGAACATGGGCAAAGATGAGTTCGTGAGCGACTATTTCCAAGGCTTGAACTCTTAGTCCATGATCTTTACTTTGATACCAGTGAAGAACTCCACAAGAATGATGAGCTTTGCGCCCAAGTCCAAGTGAATGATGAGAAGATAAAAGAGCAAGAAGAGAAGACCAAGGAGCTAGAAGAGAAGTTCAAGGCCCAAGAGAAGAAATTCATAAGTCAAGAGAAGAGAGTCAAGCAAAGAAACAAGCAAATAAGGGACTTGAAGGAAGAACTCTCCACCAATGATGTGGAGCTTGAAGCTGATTGTGACTTGATCAAGCGACTTCGTGCTGAGAAGAAGGAACTCCAAGAGAGAAACTCAGAATTGGAGAAGGAAGTGAAGGATCTCAGAAGCGTGCTTATTCAGGAAGGCTTTGAAATCCAAGAATTTGAAGAAGAAGTAGATGAAGGCGCCATGATTGAGGACTAGGATAGTTAGTGAGACTACCATTTTACCTTACGCACCATTTTACCTTACGCCTTTTAAATTTCGAATTTTAGTTTGGAACTACCAACTTGTGGTAGGACAATACCTAGTACCCTTTGATGTTTAGTTCGAATTGAAGACAAGAGAAAATTTGGAGTTGAAGTTTTGCTTGATGTGTTGTTTGATTGCTTTCTATGTGATGCTTGTATGGGTAGAATTATTTCTCATAGACCTGTCTATCTTTTACTCACCTATGCTAAAACCACAGATGCCTCCCCGTCGTGACAACAACAACAACAACAACAACAACAAACAACAACAACAACAACAACGAAGCTATGATGCAACAGATGATGGCAGCCCAGACTCAGCTGATGACCATGATGGCACAATTCATGGCAAATCAACATGGACCTCCACCACCACCACCTCCTCCCCAAGTGGACAGACTTGCCAGGTTTCTTAGGCCAAACAAGTTCTCAACTACAACTGACCCAATTGTGGCTGATGACTGGCTGCGTTCTGTGCAAAAGGATCTGGTGACAGCTGAATGTGAAGATGCTGAGAAAATTAGGTTCACCGCACATCTGCTTGAAGGACCTGCAGCCCAATGGTGGGAAACTTATCAGATTACTCACCCATTGGACACTTTGACTTGGGAGGAATTCAAGGAAGGATTTCGTAATGCTCATATCTCCACAGGCATTATGAATCTGAAACAGGAAGAGTTCCGCAATCTGCGTCAGGGGAACAGAAGTCTTAAGGAGTACATGGATGACTTTCATGCCTTGTCTCGATATGCTCCTGAGGACGTTGACACAGATGTAAAGAGGAAGGCTAAATTTCTCAAGGGACTAAGTGATGAGCTGAAGATACCTTTGACTGTGGCTTATGCTCCAACTTATCAGACACTTCTTGATCAGGCAATCACCCTTGAGGATAGCATGAAGAAAGCTGAAAACAGGAAGAGGAAGATGAATTCAAACAAGCACCACTCTGAACCCTCATTTAAGAAGCACTTTGTTCATGATGGGAACCATGGTCATAAACATGGGAACCACAATGGGGGCAACTTTCACAAACCCCATGCTCACAATCACAATGGAGGATTCAAGGGAAACAATGGAGGATCAAATGGAGGACACAGGGGAAATGGACATGCTGGACATAACCATAACAATGGACAGCATCGCCCAAATTCTGAACCCAAGAAAGATCTCAGCCAGGTGCTCTGCTACAAGTGCAACAACAAGGGACATTATGCTAATGAATGCCCTGAGAAGAGAGTGGACACTCCTAGCAAGCCCAATCCTTTCAACAAGGGACATGTGAACCACATCAATGTTGAAGAAGTCTATGATGAACCTGATGCTGTGATTGGTACGTTCCTAATCAACTCCTGTCCAGCATTAGTTTTATTTGATACTGGAGCATCGCATTCATTCATATCAAGAGCATTTGTTAACAAACATGGGTTAACTGTCGAAAACATGGGGTGCCAATTAGAGTCAGTTCTCCAGGAGGAGAAATGTTAGTATCATCTGGTTGTAGAAACCTTAACCTTGAGATTGGAAAACATCAGTTTCCAGCAAACCTCCTAATCCTAGAAACCCAAGGACTAGATGTCATTCTAGGGATGGATTGGATGACCCATTTTGAAGGGATCATAGACTGTGCAAATAGAGCAATCACCCTCACCACCCCAGAAAAGAAGACGATCAGATTCAAGTCAAAGTTTGAAATGAAGAAGTTTAGGTTAATTCTCTTAAGGGGGTTAGCCTCGGTGATGTGCTCATAGTAAGGGAATACCCAGATGTGTTTCCTGAAGAACTGCCGGGAATGCCACCCGATAGAGATGTCGAGTTTCTCATTGAGCTTAAACCAGGCACAGGACCAATAGCCAAAAGACCATACCCAATGGCGACAGAGGAACTGAAAGAACTCAAGAAACAGTTGGAGGAACAGTTGCAGAAAGGTTTTATCCGTCCAAGTTCTTCACCTTGGGGAGCACCAATCTTGTTTGTTGAGAAGAAAGACAGTACTCAGAGGCTAGTCACGGACTATAGAGCTTTAAATGAAGTAACCATTAAGAACAAATACCCACTCCCTAGAATCAACGACCTCTTTGATCAATTGAAAGGAGCCTGTGTGTTCTCAAAGATTGATCTCAGATCTGGATACTTTCAGATGAAGGTTAGAGAGTTGGACATACCTAAGACTGCTTTCACCACCCGATACGGTTTGTATGAGTACACAGTTATGCCTTTTGGCTTAACCAATGCGCCGGCATACTTCATGAATATGATGAATAAAGTGTTCATGGATTTCTTAGACAAGTTTGTCGTTGTGTTCATCGATGACATCTTGATCTACTCCAAAAGCCACAAGGAACATGAGGAACATCTACGTCAAGTTTTGCAAAGACTTAGAGAGCACAAATTATATGGCAAGTTCAGCAAATGTGAGTTTTGGCTGGAACAAGTTGGATTCTAGGACACATTGTGTCTAAGGATGGAATAGCAGTAGACCCTGAAAAGGTTTCGGCAGTAACCAACTGGGAGTCGCCCAAGAATGTGGGAGATATCCGTAGTTTTCTGGGACTAGCAGGATACTATAGGAGATTCATTGAAAATTTCTCCAAAATTGCTAAGGCCTTAACAGAATTGCTACAAAAGGGCAAGAAGTTTGTGTGGACCGAAGAATGTGAAACTAGTTTTCAAGAACTGAAGAAACGTTTAGTATCAGCACCTGTTCTATGTTTACCAGATCTGGAGAAAGATTTCCAAGTGTACTGCGATGCTTCACATCGAGGACTTGGAGGTGTGTTGATGCAAGAAGGCAAAGTGGTGTCATATGCCTCAAGGCAGCTCAAGAAGCATGAAGTCAACTACCCCACACATGACTTAGAATTAGCAGCAGTAGTACATGCCCTGAAGATATGGAGGCCCTATCTTATGGAAAGCGTTGTGAAGTATTCACGGACCATAAAAGTCTTAAATACTTCTTCACACAGAAGGAAATGAACATGCGACAAAGGAGATGGCTGGAATTGATTAAGGACTATGACCTGAGTTTGCAATACACCCAGGAAAAGCCAATGTAGTAGCTGATGCCTTAAGCCGTAAAACTTATGTTAACGGACTCACGGCAGGGGAATTGCCAGAAGACTATGCAAGGGATTCAAGGATCTTAGGTTGGAGATAGTACCTGAAGGTTTTAGCATCTCTAGAAGTGCAACCTTTTTGATGGACAAAATCAAGGAGGCTCAAGAAAGACAAAGTGATGGAAGAAATCAAGAAAATTTAGGTGAAGGCAAGGCCAAAGGTTTTCGACTAGATGAAGAAGGCACAGTATGGTTCATGAAACGAATTTGTGTTCCAGAAGATGTAGATCTCAGAAAGTTGATACTTCAGGAAGCCCATGATTCACCTTACTCCATACACCCGGGTAACACCAAGATGTATATGGATGTGAAGGAGAGGTTTTGGTGGAACAATTTGAAAAGAGATATTGCTGAATATATTGCCAAGTGTGATGTGTGTAGCCGTGTGAAGGCTGAGCATCAGAAGCCAGCAGGGTTACTTCAACCTTTGCCAGTACCCGACTGGAAATGGGATCAGATTGGGATGGACTTCATCACAGGTCTACCCAGAACCAAGTCTGGTTATGATTCTATTTGGGTTATTGTTGATCGTTTGACCAAGGTAGCTCATTTCGTGCCTGTGAAGACAACTTACACAAGTGCCAAGCTAGCAGATATTTACATGAAGAGAATAGTATGTTTGCATGGAGTTCCAAGAAGATTGTGTCAGATAGAGGCACTCAATTCACTTCACATTTCTGGAAGCAGTTACATGAAGTCCTTGGAACTAGGCTAGAGTTTAGCACAGCCTTTCACCCCCAGACTGATGGACAGACTGAAAGGGTAAATCAAATCCTGGAGGACATGCTGAGAGCATGTGCATTAGACTATAAGTCTAGTTGGGATGATAATCTCCCATATGCTGAGTTCTCTTATAATAATAGTTATCAAGCCAGCATAGAGATGTCACCATTTGAAGCACTGTATGGAAGGAAATGCACTACCCCACTTTTGTGGAGTGGAGTAGGAGAAAGAAGTCTGTTTGGTCCTGATATAATCGAAGAAGCTGAAGAAAAGGTTAGGCTGATTAAGGACAGATTGAAGGCAGCTCAATCTAGGCAGAAAAGTTATGCTGATTCCAAACGGAGAGAAGTCACTATGATATTGGAGATAGAGCCTATCTTAGAGTCTCACCCCTTCGTGGAGTGAAGAGGTTTGGAATCAAAGGAAAACTGTCACCAAGGTTTATTGGACCTTATAAAGTTTTGTCACGTAAAGGAGAAGTGGCTTATGAATTGGAACTACCGGAAGCACTTTCCGCAGTTCACAATGTTTTCCATGTTAGTCAGCTGAAGAAGTGTCACCCTGAAATGGCAGAAACTCCGCTGAGAGATACAGTGCCACTAGAAGAAGTTCAGCTGGAAAGTGATCTCACCTATGAGGAAAAACCCATAAAAATTTTGGAGACAGCAGAGAGAATTACCAGAACCAAGACTATCAAATTTTGCAAAGTACAATGGAATCACCATTCAGAGGAAGAAGCAACTTGGGAAAGAGAAGATGACCTTAGAGAAGAACATCCTCACCTATTTGCTAGCCAAACCGAATCTCGAGGGCGAGATTCATCTTAAGGGGGTTAGGTTTGTAACATCCCAATTTTCACAAAAATTTAAAACTTTTTATTTGCATCATGCATCATTGTAGCGTACCTGCACTTAGAAAATGGCAAGGTACCTGTGTATAGTGCAAATCCCTGGATCGAATCGTTTGCACACACAGTCTAAGATGAAATATCACAACAAAGTATCATTTATTACACGAGATCCAGACTTATAAAATATTCATTACAAATTGCATAGCTCAAGGCTAGCTTCGAAAGAGTAAAGCAGCGAAATTTATTCTTCATGGAGTCTCCATCATCTTCATGTGCCACAGGCGAAAACATGTTGGTTGCAGACTCGAAACCCTTAACGAAACTCACTCGTCGTCAGAACAATCTGCAACAAATAAAATTTTGCAACGGAGTGGGTCAGATACCATTAAAAATGGATCTGGCAAGTGACACTATGTGGACACTTAGTGGAATAACTCTAATAACCTATATGCATATTTGGCTGGTGGAGTTCAAGGCTATTTTTGCATAAAGCCAATTTTTGCCTAACACTTTGTAAAACATTTTCTTCAAATGTTGGAGACAATATGGCATAAAATCCATAGTCTCTTCTACCCTTATTCACCCATCAAAATTTTACTTAATGAAATTGAGATGTTGGAGCCTCCGTTGACATCCTTGATCAGCTGCTTGAATTGTCCGTAACCGGGGACACGGCTAAGTACTTAGTTTTTAACTCTGCAGAGGTTGTGCACTTTCACCATTAGACCCAACAAACCCAAACTATCCTCAAGCACTCAATTTGTGCTAAGAAAAAGGAGAGAGTTGAGACGAGACTTTTCAGAAGCATTTCCTCATCCCATGCCGCCTTGACCCGTTCCCATTCTAACCATCTACCACCACCTGTCAAGACGGGACGAGTCCACGCAACTTAATCCATCAAGTCAGAGCCCATATGACTAATGGTTGCACGGTAAGCAATCTTCACTTAGAGAAAACATTGGCCCCTTAATACCCTGGGTGGCAACCACAAGTGACCATCCCTTAGAGGTCACCCCTAAGAGATGACACTCAACCTTTCCATCATCTTTTCATAACCAAGTCCACCCAGGTGATAAATTACTTAGTAGAATTTAGCTTTAAAGAAAACACATTTGCATAGCATCCAATAATCTACTAAGTTATCAGAAGGGATTCTAGACACAACTAGAGTAAAGGTATGGTGGGTTTAGCATATAGCTATAATACTATCCAACACATGCATATAAGAAATACGCTAAGTAATACATTTAAAATACTTAGGAAAACTTCATGGGGGTGTGCCACTTGCCTTGGCAACAGGGAGTGCAGTAGTAGCAGTTGCAACAACCTTCGTCTCTCTCCGAAATTTCTAACACATCAAACAATTCTCAATAAATATGCAGCCAAACAATACTTAAGAAAATATGACATGCATGAGATGCAGAATGATACAAGGAATTATGATGTGAATGACATACAGAACAAACTAAGGAAAAAGACATAAAATAACCTAATCCAATTGGTTAAGGCAAGGTCAAGGTTGAGCAAAATTAACTTGATAAACGACAACTTGAAAAGTTGTAAGGCTTCTTCAAGTCTTCACATGTTTGATCTTCAAAACATCTTCAACTCCTTTGTAGTTTCATTGATCTTCAATGGTCTTCAATTAGCACTCTAGAAACTTAGTCTTAAACACCAAGGACTTGGTCTATGTCCACAGTGAGACAAAAATAGAAAGAAAGAGAAGATAGAAGGAAAATAGTTGGTCTTCCAAGAATCTTCTCCAGACTTCCTTGTAGCTTTCTCCTTGGTGTGTTGACTTCTTTGAAATTTGTGGACTTGATGGTTCTGCAGACTTGATGATGTTGGCAGCACCAAGGTTGGTCTTGAATATAACTTAGCCACCATGAAGTAGGAAGAAAAGAGAGAAAGGAAAGAAAGACTTAGAAAATTGTAGGTGGTTGGTCTTCATGAACTTCTTCTTGATTTTCTTCTAAGTACTTTTACTTCTTGGAGATGCTTCTGGATTCTTGTTTTCTTGGCTAAGTCCTTCATTGTCCTTCTAGCTTCATGTTGAAAATCCCAAGGGTGACAAAATAATTTCTAAGGAAAGTACACCATTTATAAGGTGCTAAATTTTGCTAAGGAAACGATGACATATATGAGGTCCAAATTATTTCTAAGTGTTTTTGAGAGCATCTCAATTCTTCTAAAAACACTAAGTCATGAATGATTCGAACATGTGATAAAAATAATTTTTAATATTAAATATAATTAAAATAACACCATTTTTACTAAGTCAAAATAATTAAAACAATTCCCAAAAAGGGAAATGAACACTATGTCGAAAATAATCCTAAACAAAATACTTAGCAAAAATAAGGGAGAGTTTTTCCTAGGAGGAGTATAATTATACAAATCCAATGCAATTGGATTCACTCAAAAATAATTTTTATAATAAAAGATATGCCAAATTTACTCAAATAACACATTTGTAATTTGAATAAATTTCAATTTGGCAAAATATAAAACTAACTCCGCCAAACTATTCTAAACGTCAAGGGCTTTCCAAAATGATTTTATTTGCAAAATTTGGACTTATAGATTTTAAGTTATGCCAAAAATACTCAAATTACTCATTTGAAATTTGAATATTTTAAACATGGCAAAACATAAAACTAATACAGCCAAAAGATTCTACGCTAAAATCTGAATCCAACGGTATAAAGAACATAAATTTCTGACGTGTAGATTAATTGATACGAAAATTACAAGATTCACTTATTTTTTTGTTTTCTTATTCGAATTTTACAGGAAACGCGACACATGTCGCAGCGCGATTGGCTGTGCACTTTGACTGGGCGCTGACCAGGCTCTGACTGGTCACTTGCCACACGGCCGCCTGTGATTGGCCCATACCTCTTCAGGTTTGAATCTAATCTAAACCATCTATGAAGGATCCTACGGCTACTGGGTATCTTCCCTGGTACGATCGAACTGGCTAGCCATGGCTGTACAGCTGCTTCCAGCGACGGTGTCCGGCGGTGATCGAGTGGTTGTACAACTCAAGAAAAATACCAAACGAATCAGCTACTCACCGGGACTCTCAGCAGCGGTCTCGGCAGCAACTCTCGCAGGTCCGACGGTGAAGACGACGTCCTCCGCAGTTCCAATCTCCGGCCACGGACAGCTCCACGAACAGGTCGCTCCCGTCTCTAGTTTGTGTAGAAAACGGGGGCGACGAGAATTGAAGCAAACCTTCACCGAAGTCTCGGTGAAGAAGGACGGCAGCTACGATCGAAGGATCGATCTGTGGCGGCCAGGTTTTCGTAGTTTGTGGAAAAACAGAACCACGTGTTGAGGGGTATTTATACGAGGGTTTGGTGGCGAGGAGATAAAGATATTGGAGATTTTCCTGGAAACGCGTTCGTTGTAGATTACGTACGTCTCGTGGAGCCGTTTCCGAGTTCAGTTTAGAAACGAAAAGAGTTTCAGTTCCGAAAGACAAGGACGATGGCTCGGTGTGGTACTGCACGTTCAGAAAGGGCACAAGATGGTCTGATGTATACGGTGCTGTACGTTCGGAGAAGGAAAAAGAATTTCAGAGAAGAAAATAAAGGAACTGCAAACGTGAGGGAGAGAAAGAAGAACTTGCTCGTGGTCTACTTTGGGCAAAATCCTAAGGCTGCTCCTTCTTTGCCTACGCTGTACATGTACCATGTACATGTACTGTCTCTTCAGAGTAAAACTTGAATTCTGCACGTGTTGCCCTTTGTGGTCTAGTTCCTTTAATTTTGGAAAAATTGAAATAACACATAAAGGCTTATTTGACACCTTTATGTAAATTTTAAAATAGGGTTTTAAGTAAAATCATTTGCGGCTTGTTAAAATCAAATAAAATACCACAATGTAAATATTTGAAAATAACTTATTTAAAACATATATTTTCAAAAATAAAATAATCAAATCAACCACACAAATTTTATAATAAAATAGTTTGGCAACATTCTAGAAATCAAAAATATTATATAGGGCATAATAAAGCCTATTCATATTATTTTATCAAATATGTTTTCAAGTGAAAATAATATTCCAACTTTTGAAATTTCAAATGCAAACAAGACAAGAAAAGATGAATGCATGCATGATTTTAATTTTTAAATCAAAATATATATAGTTTTCAAAAAGTTTTAAATTTTTCTGATTTTTCAAAAATTTGAAAATCTTGGAATGTTACAATCATGTCATTGCATCATTGTTTGCATTGTGTTTGAATTCAAATTATGAAATTTGGAGAATTTATCTCAAAAACCTAAATTGCAAAGTATCTGCAAATGCCTTCTCAAACTATTTCAAATTTTCAAATAAAGATTTTGAAAATTATATCCCCAATACATGCTAAACATGTGGGCATGTTTTTACAAAAGTATAGAATTTGGTTTGAGTGGATTTGGTTTTATAAATCAAAAGTTATTTGAAGTTGTTTAAAAACAGAAAAGAAAAACAGTTTCTGGAAAAAAAAATGCGAAACGAGCTAAATGGGCCGAGCACAACTAACCTACGCGCGGGAGCGACGGATAGCGCAGCCCAACCGCGAGCTCTCCCTCGCTGCCACCCCGGCCCCACCCGTCAGCGCCTTCCTCGCCGTATCCGAACGGCATCGATGTCCGTGCTCGACACGGCCTCTGCCCGCCGCAGCCCTAGCCCCTCCCCCACGTCTCCTGCCCCATAAAAAGGAGCACCTCGACGTCTGCGCCCCCAATCCGCAAAAACCCTAACCCTAGATACCGCCGCCATCACGAATCTCGTCACCGGAGCCCCACGCCGCCGCCGCCGTGTTTGGTGGATTCCGGTGAGTTCAACGAACCGCACCGCCCCTTTTTGGTCACCAGAGACTCCACGCAACTCGGCGCACCTCCCTGACCCATTGCGGTTTTGTTTTGCACGCCAGATCGACGAGTCCGTCCGCGACCGAAGCAAGCCGGCCGTCTTCGTCAACTTCGGCGATCGATCTGGGTAGGAGAAGGACGCCCGCGACCACGCCATCAACGACATCGACTCCGCCTCGTCGCCCTGAACGCCGCGGTACGCCCCATGACCCGTATTTAGGCCTAGATTGATTTCCGGCGAAACTTCGGCCATGGCGCCACCGTAGTGTTAGGTCACCGGCATAGTTCCGTTCAGTCGCGCCGCCAGTTTTCGGTCGCTTGGTCGAGGACCGCCAGATCCAGATCCAACGGTGAAGATTAGATCGCATCCACGAAGCGGTACCAGCCAACCAGGAGAAGCCACGTCGCCAAGTCGTCCGCGAAGCCGCGCCGCATCTGTCCGCGTCCGTCCGCAACCCGTCCGCGTCCGCGTCGCCCGCGATCTGCAGAAGACCAGTCAACGGGAGCTCCGCACCAATCAGAGAAGGACACGTCGACGGAGGACTCCAGCGCGAAGATCTTTTCAGTTTTCTTTACGTTTAAGTCCTACGCATCACGGATAGGTCCCTGGATTTTAGATTCGTTATTAATTTTAGTCCTTTATCCAAAAATTATGAAATTTATATTTTTGGAAAGCTTGTGTAGAAACTTTCTATATGCTTAATTTGAGGTTTGCCGAAATTAATTTAGACAATTTTAAAAAGTGGTTTAATTGATATTTTGACTATAACTTAATCATAAAAATTGAATTTTGAGCAAACTCTTTTGCATTAATTTTGTTTGTCTAAGTTATGGCCGTAGAATTGCTCTAGTATTTTTGTAGAAGTGTTTTTCTATGTTTTTGCATGTATTTTGTTTTATTGCTTTTAGGTGTTATTTTAATAAGTAAATTATATTAAAATTGCTCTCCACATTATTTTCGAATAGAAAATTTAGCTAAGTAATTATGAACATGTTAGATGCAGAATAACTTAGGAATATTTCACCTCACCCACCAAAGTATTATTTCTTCCTTAGAAAGTATTTGGGTAAAATTTGATAACACTTTTTCCTTAGAAAATTTCTCCACCCTTACCTAAAAAGCTAATCTTTTTCCTTAGAAAAATTTAGCACTCTAGAAAACTTAGTTGATTGGTTTATTTTGCTAAGTTAGAATAGTTGACAAGTTTTATCCTTAGAATTTATTTCAAACTTCTGCTAGTATACTTTTCCTTAGCAAAATCTAGCACCTCTTAATTAGTTTACTTTTCCTTAGAACTATTTTTGACTTGTTGTCTTAATCTATATTTCCTTAGTGGAAATTTCGAATCACATGTTGTGACTTTGGTCCTTAGTCATTTTTGGATCACCTTGTTTGTCTTGCAAAGACTTAGAATAATTTCATGCATGGCATGCATCTCTAGTCCTTAGAAATATTTTGCACATCATGCATGACATTTTCCTTAGAAGTTTTATGAAAGTTGTTTGTTCATTATGTATTGTTTGATGTGTTAGAAACTCCGGAGGGAAACGAGGACTGTTGCAGCTGCTGTTGTTCTGCTTGTTGCCAAGGCAAGTGGCACACCCCCATGAAGTTTTCCTAAGTATTTTATATGCATTACTTAGTGTATTTCTTATATGCATGTGTTGGGTAGTATTATAGCTATATGCTAAACCCACCATACCTTTACTCTAGTTGTGTCTAGAATCCCTTTTGATAACTTAGTAGATTATTGGATGCTATGCAAATGTGTTTTCTTTAAAGCTAAATTCTACTAAGTAATTTATCACCTGGGTGGACATGGTATTGAAAAGATGATGGAAAGGTTGAGTGTCATCTCTTAGGGGTGACCTCTAAGGGATGGTCACTTGTGGTTGCCACCCAGGGTATTAAGGGGCCAAGGTTTTCTCTAAGTGAAGTTGCTTACCGTGCAACCATTAGTCATATGGGCTCTGCCTAGATGGATTAAGTTGCGTGGACTCGTCCCGACTTGACAGGTGGTGGTAGAATGGTTAGAATGGGAGCGCGTCAAGTCGGCATGGGATGGGAAAATGCTTCTGAAAAGTCTCGTCTCAACTCTCTCCTTTTCCTTAGCACAAATTGAGTGCTTGAGGATAGTTTGGGTTTGTTGGGTCTAATGGTGAAAGTGCACAACCTCTCCAGAGTTAAAACTAAGTACTTAGCCGTGTCCCCGGTTACGGACAATTTGAGCAGCTGATCAAGGATTCAACGGAGGCTTCATCATTCAAATTTCGAAATTAAAACTTGATGGTGAATAAGGGTAGTTAAGACAATGGTTTTCAAGCCATCTTGTCTCAAAAAATTTAAGAAAAGTTTTACAAAGTGTTAGGCAAAATTGGCTTTTATGCAAATCAGCCTTCAAACTCCACCAGCCAAATATGCATATAGGTTATAGAGTTATTCCTATATGAGTCCACATAGTGTCACTTGCCAGGATCATTTTTAATGATTCTGACCCACTCTGTTGCAAATATTACTTTGTTGCAGATTTTTCTGACGATGAGTAAGGTCACGTTTGGGTTTCGAGTCTGCAACCAACATGTTTTCGCCTGTGGCGCATCATGAAGATGGAGGCTCTTTGAAGATTTATTTCCGCTGCTTTATTGTTTTAAGCTAGCTCTAAGCTATGCAAAGATGTATCGAACCATTTATTTTTCCAAGTCTGGATCATTCGTGTAATAATTGATATAATGTTGTGATATTCATCTTAAACTGTGCGTGCAAATGAAACGATCCAGGGGTTTGCACTATACACAGGTACCTTGCCATTTTCTAAGTGCATGTACATTACAGAAAGACTCTTGCTAAATATGGTGTTAATCATAGAATTGCTTCAGCTTATCATCCTCAAACTAGTGGACAAGTGGAATTGTCAAATAGGGAGATTAAATCTATCTTGCAAAAGACTGTTAATAAATCTAGAAAAAATTGGGCTAGTAAGTTAAATGATGTTTTATGGGCTTATAGAACTGCTTATAAGAACCCTATGGGCATGTCTCCTTATAAAATGGTTCATGATAAAGCTTGTCACTTGCCTTTAGAATTAGAACACAAAGCTTATTGGGCAGTGAGAGAACTTAATAGAGATTTTAAACTTGCCGGTGAGAAAAGGTTGCTGCATTTAAGTTCTTTAGATGAATGGAGAAGTGAGGCTTATGAAAATGCTAGACTCTTTAAAGAAAAAGTTAAGAGATGGCATGATAGGAGAATTCTTAAAAGAGAATTTAATGTTGGTGAGAAAGTTCTATTGCATAGGTCTCGTCTCAGATTTTTTGCAGGAAAGTTACTCTCAAAATGGGAAGGACCATTTGTTATTGTGGAGGTGTATCATTCAGGTGCAATAAAAATTGCTTCACTGAAAGATAACTCTACACAAGTGGTAAATGGTCAGAGACTCAAGCATTATATTTCTGGGATTCTATTAATGAAGAGGTTGATACAATTAAAGTGGTGACTCCGGAAACTTTCATTGAAGAACATTTTTCTGGGACTGCAGAATTCGATTCGAATAGGTAACAGTTTCGGTAAGAAAAGTTTCGCGAATAACTTTCTAGAAGATATTTTCGTCGTTTTTATTCAATATGGAAAAATAAGAGACCGAACCGGATGGGAGACGGCACCCGTGATGCCCAAACCATAGGCCGGCGCGGTGGGCCCCCCAGCCGCGCCGCCTGGTGGTTTGAGCACCCCAGAGCTCGTCTCCGATCAGGTTTCCTCCTGTACCTTCCATATTTCGTAAAACTTTTTGCTATATAACTCACCCTAAACCCCGAGGTTCGTATCTCGCCTTTTCATCGTGTTTCGTTTCGAGCTGTTTCTGTCCAGATATTGTTTTCAGATCTAGAGCTGCCATGTCTTCATCGAAGCCTCCAAAGGACAGTTCTTTGTGAACGTCGTCACCCCATACATGGATGAGCTGAAGATGCATCCCAAGGAGTCGCAGATGGTTGATGGAAAGCTGCGGACGGAAGACGTGCGAGGACCCAAAGGAGAAGGGAGCCTGGAAGCCAGGATGGAGAAGCTGGAGCAAGAGGTCTTCACATACAAAAAGCTGGCGGAACGTGAAGTGGGAGTCTTCACTCAATGGTGTCCGCGCTGGTCGCTGAACTTAAGAAGGAGACTGCAAAACTCTGGAAGACATATTTCACCTCATCAACACCACCAACAAACTGCAGGCGCAACTCTATGACGTCCAGAATCAAAACTGTGAGTATGAAACTCGGCTTAAAAACATAAGCGCTGCTGCAGTTTCAGGATAATCGAAACCAAGTCGTCCTTTGTTGATGGGAAACCCCTTCCCTGGAAGTCTGATGATGAGGACAATTCACTACCACCGCCGAAGGAGTAATTCATCACAAGTATTGACATCCCCTTGGTTTGTTCCAAGCTTGGGGGAGTGCCGCGGTATCACATCATTATCTTTACCTTTTACTTTTCCATAAAGTCATATCGTGAGTAGGGAAGTTATCTTATATGATGGTTTGCAATGTGGAAGTATGTCTCTTTTAGTTGGTTATCTATGTATCCCTTGGTGTGAGTTGCCGTTATGAAATATTAATGAGAAGTTTTATCATTTACCTTCTGCATACTTTATTTTAGCTTGCAATTCTCTTTCATATTGATAACCTTGTTGTTAGTATAGGGATCACTTTTTAGAGCACCAAGTTAATCTTTTTGGTTTTGGCAAACTTAGCATTGGTCTGTAGTAGACAATACTTTGAGACTTAAGTAGAGAGAGAGGAGTGCATGCAAATATATTATTCCATGATCTTTCTTTCTTTGTAGCTCATAAGCTTAGTATTCTTAAGTTAAACTATTTGTGCTTCTAAGGAAGACTGCGTGATTATTCTTATCACTTGTATAATTATTTGTATCCCTCAACTCTTATGCTTGCTACATAACCTTACTAGCCAAAGACCTGTATCGAGAGGGAATGCTTCTCATACATCCAAACCTTGAGCCAAACCATTGCCATTAGAGTCCACCATAACTTCCTACTATATGGTATTTTGCGCCATTCCAAGTAAATACTTCATGTGCTACCTTTAAATTATTCAAAACTTATTACTCCTAGTTTTGTGTCACTGTTTATTAGCTCATGAGGGTTCTGTAGAGTTTCTCTAGCACTTTTGTCAAACAGACTTTCACCAATGGACTAGTGGCATATACACCGCTTATCCAACAATTTACAAAAGAGCTGGCAAATGGGGTGCCCAGTCCCAATTAACTATAACTTTCATTAATAATTCTCTCCACATGTTTTGCCCTGATCTATCAGTAAGCAACTTAATTTGCAAATAGACACTCCTCCATGGTATGTGAATGTTGGAAGGCACCCGAAGATTCGGTTAGCCATGGCTTGTGTAAGCAAAAGGTTGGGAGGAGTGTCATCCATAATGAAACTAAAATACATGTGTAAACAAAAGAGAAGAGGGATGATCTGCCTTGCTGGTAGAAATAACGTCCTTCATGGGAGCCGCTCTTGAAAGTCTGGTTGACAAGGGGTTAGTGTTCACTTTACTACGATTCGTTGACAACGACATACATAGCTCAAACAACTATTTTCATACTCTCTATATGCTTTGCAAAACTTAAAATCTCTAGCACATGATTTAATCCCTGCTTCCCTCTACGAAGGGCCTATCTTTTACATTATTGTTGAGTCAGTAAACCCATTCCTCTCTATCTCAAGCAAGCATTTGAGTTGTTGTGATCCAATTAGTTATATGTGTTGATACTTCTAATCATATCTCTTATTTCCTTGTTTCGCACAATAGCTTTTATCCGAATGAATATAACTTTGAAAGTTATCAATGACTGTAAGGAGATTGTTATGATTGAGGCATGTAAGTTCTGCTATATAAGCTCTGATATAAAGACTCTTCTCAAAAGATAAGTATGATCTGTTAATTGTTCTCTGACCAAGAGTTTAAGTTTGCCTTCCCCAATCATGGTTCTCTTTATGCACTTCATTGTGGTTCCCTTTACTTATTTCAAGTTAGATTATATGAAGGGAAGTTGCTGTCTAGAATGACTTGTGTATCAATGAATGTGATGCTTATTGTCCGTATTTTATTTATCGACACTTTGCTCCATAAACTTGTGGTCATGTTTACTGAGCTCAGTTTTTGCTTGGGGACAAGCGAGGTCTAAGCTTGGGGGGGTTGATACGTCCATTTTGCATCACTATTTTATATCATAATTTACTGCTATTCATCGATATATTTCATATTTAGAAGTGTTACTTATGTTATTTTACCTATTTTGCATGTTTGATGAATAATGGAGAATTGGACACCGGAGTCAGGATTCTGCTGGAAAAAGCGCCGTCGAGATGCACTATTTCTGAAGATCAATAAATCGAAGGAGACATATGGAAGTCCCTATTTTACTAGATGACGGAGGAGGCCAAAAGGGGAGGCTGAGAAGGGCCAAGGTGGGCCCTCCTCACCAGCTGGCGCGGCGGGCCCACCAGGTGGTTTGGGGGCCCTGGCCCACCTCAGCTGTTCCCCCTTCACGTACTTGACCCCCTCGGAACCCTAACACACAGAGGACGGCCATGGAAATATTCCGCCGCCTCCACGAGGCGGAAAACACCAGAGAGCGAAAAGCTCCCCTGCAGGAAGAAATCTGCCGGGGGAAATTCCCTCCCGGAGGGGGAAATCGTCGCCATCATCGAGCTGGACTTCATCGGGATCATCATCATCATCTCCACCGCCAACACCATCATCACCGCCGCTGCACCCCGTCTCCGCTGTAACATCTAGGGCTGAACCTTGTCTATTTCATAGGGGAAATTCTCCCGGTGTTGATTACTCTTGTTATTGATGCTATTGGGTGAAACCATTGGATTAAGGTTTATGTTCAGATTGTTATTCATCATCATATCACCTCTGATCATGTTCCGTATGATGTCTTGTGAGTAGTTCGTTTAGTTCTTGAGGACATGGGAGAAGTCTTGATGTTAGTAGTGAATTATGTTGAGTAATATTTAATGGTTTGATGCTTAAGTTGTGGTGTTATTCTTCTAGTTGTGTCATGTGAACGTCGACTACATGATACTTCACCTTTATGGGCCTAGGGGAATGCATTGTGTATTCGTTTGCCAATTGTGGGGTTGCCGGAGTGACAGAAACCTGAACACCCGTGGTATATCGATGCATGAGGGATAGCAGGATCTCAAAGTTTAAGGCTGTGGTTAGTTTATCTTAATTACTTTCTTGTATTTGCGGATGCTTGCAAGGAGTATAATCACAAGTATGTATTAGTCCTAGGAAGGGCGGTGCATTAGCATAGGTTCACCACACAACACTTATCGAAACAATGAAGATTAATCAACTATATGAAGCGAAAGCACTTGACAATATTCCCGTGTGTCCTCAAGAACGTTTGGTCATTATAAGTACAACAACCGGCTTGTCCTTTGCTGTAGAAAGGATTGGGCCACTCGCTGCAACTATTATTACTGCATTTTATTTACTTGTACTTTATTTATCTGTCATATCAAAAACTCCTAAAAACTTGTCTGTGAGCATTTACAGTGAATCCTTCATCAAAACCGCTTGTCAACACCTTCTGCTCCTCGTTGGGTTCGACACTCTTATTTATCGAAAGTACTACGATACACCCCCTATACTTGTGGGTCATCAGCTGGCACCTGGGGACCCGCCACTGTCCGTGTCGGAGGACAAGGAGGCGACGGGCGAATCTTCTGTCGGCAGCGGCGACGTGTCACCGTCGCGTTCGTCAGGACGAGGAGGGGACCGCGACGGGGCCCGTGATGGCGACCCAGGCTGGGTCCGCGTAGGCGACCTATCCGTGTCGCGTTCATCGGGGCGGAAAGGAGACCGCGGCGGGGTCCGTGATGGTGACCCAGGCGGGGTCAGCCGGGGCGACGTGTCAACGTCGCTGTCATCGGAAGGAGAGGATGGCGCGTCAGGCGAGGGAGGATCTCCCTCGGGATCAGCAGAGGAATCTCCACTGGGGCCCGTGCGGATCCGATCAGCACGATTCATGGCATCTTCTGCAGTCATGAAATCATCATTTTGTGCACCATTTTGTTCCGTTTCTTCACCATTTTTCCTGGAATTTGTTTCTGTTTCTTGCTGCAGCATGATACGTCTCAAACGTATCTATAATTTCTGATGTTCCATGTTGATATTATACCAATTGTTACATGTTTTATATACACTTCATAGCATTTTTATGCATTTTCTGGGACTAACCTATTAACAAGATGCCACAGTGCCAGTTCCTGTTTTCTGCTGTTTTTGTATTCCAGAAAAGCTAGTCTGGAAATATTCTCGGAATTGGACGAAACTTGGACAGAACCTCCTATTTTTCCAACACGAAGACGGAGTCCAGAGGAGAGACGGAGGGGAGCCACGTGGCACCACACCATGGGGCCGCGCCCCCCCTGCGCGCCGTGGGGTGGTGTGGGGCCCACGGCTCTCCAGCCGCCGCCCTTTCGCCTATTTATTCCTCCGACGCGAAAACCCTAAATACCCGAGCCATTATCCACGAAAAGTTCCAGAGACGCCGCCGCCGTCAACCCTAGCTCGGGAGGGTTCAGAAGCTCTTCCCGGCACCCTGCCGGAGAGGGGAATCATCACCGGAGGGCTCTACATCACCATGCCTGCCTCCGGAGTGATGCGTGAGTAGTTCATCCTTGGACTACGGGTCCATGGCAGTAGCTAGATGGTTGTCTCTCCACTTTATGCTATCATGTTTAGATCTTGTGAGCTGCCTATCATGATCAAGATCATCTTATTGTAATGCTACATGTTGTGTTTGCTGGGATCCGATGAATATTGAATACTATGTCAAGTTGATTATCAATCTATCTTATATGTTATTTATGATCTTGCATGCTTTCCGTTACTAGTAGATGCTTTGGCCAAGTAGATGCTTGTAACTCCAAGAGTGAGTATTTATGCTAGATAGTGGGTTCATGCCTCCGGTAATCTGGGAGAGTGACAACAACTTCTAAGATTGTGGATGTGCTGTTGCCACTAGGGATAAAATAACCGATGCTTAGCTTAAGGGTGCGCCGTTAGGTCTAATGCATTTGTTTACATTACGCACATTACTTAATGCAATTATCCGTTGCTTGCAACTTAATACCAACGGGGAACTCGGTATGACAACCTGGCGGTGGATTATTAGTCATAGACGCTGTTGGATAACGGTCTATGTATTTTGTCGTAATGCCCACATGAATATCATAGTAATCATCATGTCATATATATGCATTGTCATGCGCTCAATATTTTGTCAATTGCCCAGCTGTAATTTGTTCACCCAGCATGTTAGTTATCTTTTATAGTGAACTGTGGACCCCGGTCCATTCTTTTACACTGATAATACAACCAACTGCAAACATTGTTCCTTTTCATTCTCTGCAATTTACTACTGTTTTCCACACCATACGTTTAATCCTTTGTTTTCAGCAAGCCGGTGAGATTGACAACCTCACTGTTTCGTTGGGGCAAAGTAGTTTGATTGTGTTGTGTGCAGGTTCCACGTCAGCGCGCCACTGACAACCTTCAGAAGTGATTTCTTGCTCCTACTGGTTCGATTAAACCTTGGTTTCATACTGAGGGAAACTGCTGCTACACTGCTTCATACCTTCCTCTTGGGGTCTCCCAACGAACGTGTGATCCACGCAATCAAGCATTTTTCTGGCGCCGTTGCCGGGGAGCAAGAGGATTTCTGCAAGGGGAGTTTCACGCTTCCAATCTCTTTACTTTGTTATTGTCTTGCTTAGTTTATTTTTATTTAGTCTTGTTTGCTTTATTTATCAAAAACACAAAAAATTAGTTACTTTTATTTTCAAGTTGTTATCTTTCTGTTTTGTTTTAATTTTGCTAAAATGAGTACCCCTGAGAACACTAAGTTGTGTGATTTCACTAGCACGAACAACAATGATTTCATTAGTACACCTATTGCTCCACCTGCTTCTAACGCAGAATTCTATGAAATTAAACCTGCACTTTTAAATCTTGTTATGAAAGAGCAATTCTCTGGTGTTAGTACTGATGATGCTGCTGCTCACCTTAATAATTTTGTTGAACTTTGTGAGATGCAAAAGTATAAGGATGTAGATGGTGATATTATTAAACTGAAACTTTTTCCTTTCTCTTTGAGAGGACGTGCTAAAGAATGGTTGCTATCTTTGACTAGAAATAGTATTGATTCATGGACTAAATGCAAAAATGCTTTCATAGGAAAATATTATCCTCCTGCTAAGATTATATCTTTGAGAAGTAGCATTATGAATTTCAAACAATTTGATAATGAGCATGTTGCTCAAGCTTGGGAGAGAATGAAATCATTGGTAAAGAATTGTCCCACCCATGGACTGACTGCTTGGATGATCATCCAAACCTTTTATGCAGGACTAAATTTTTCTTCAAGAAACCTATTGGATTCGGCCTCTGGAGGTACCTTTATGTCCATCACTTTGGGTGCTGCAACAAAGCTTCTTGATGATATGATGATAAATTATTCTGAATGGCACACCGAAAGAGCTCCACAAGGTAAGAAGGTAAATTCTGTTGAAGAAATCTCTTCCTTGAGTGATAAGATTGATACTATTATGTCTATGCTTACAAATGGAAAAATGCATGTTGATCCAAATAATGTTCCTTTAGCTTCTTTGGTTGCTCAAGAAGAGCATGTTGATGTGAACTTCATTAAAAATAATAACTTCAACAACAATGCTTATAGGAATAATTTTGGTAATAACAATTATAAGCCCTATCCTTTTAATAGTGGCAATGGTTATGTTAATTCTTATGGTAATTCCTACAACAATAATAAGAGTGTACCCTCTGATCTTGAAGTCATGCTTAAGGATTTTATTAGTACACAAACTGCTTTCAATAAATCTGTTGAGGAAAAGTTTGGGAAAATTGATGTTCTTGCCTCTAAAGTTGATAGTCTTGCTCTTGATGTTGATTTGTTAAAAATTAAAACTATGCCTCATGATGTTAAAGAGAGCAAAACTCTCAATGCTATACAAGTTAAAATTGATAATAATGTGAGGATGTTAGCTGATTTACATGCTAGGTGGGCAAGAGAGGATGAAATTGCTAAAAAGAATAGTATTGCTAGAGTTTATACTATTACTACTACTGAAAATGCTATAAACTCAAGTGTTAACAAACCTCCTACTATCAATGGTAAAGTAATTGGTGTTGGCAATGTCTCTACTTCTGTTGCAAAACGTTTAAAATTGCCTGAAAACACTGAAACTGTTCCTGATAAAAGTGCTGAAATTTTTCGAGATGTGGGAGACAATGGTCCCATTACTTTTGATAATAATGATTTTGATTTTGATGGTTGCAATATTTCTGAAGTAATTAAGTTCTTGCAAAAGCTAGCTAGAAGTCCTAATGCTAGTGCTATAAACATGGCTTTTACTAAACATATTACTAATGCTCTCATGCAAGTTAGGGAAGAGAAATTAAAACATGAAGCTTCTATCCCTAGGAAGTTAGAAGATGGTTGGGAGCCCATCATTAAAATGAAGGTGAATGATTTTGATTGCAATGCTTTATGTGATCTTGGTGCTAGTATTTCTGTTATGCCTAAGAAACTCTATGATATGCTTGATTTAGCACCTTTGGAACACTGTTATTTGGATGTTCACCTTGCTGATAATACTATAAAGAAACCTTTGGGGAGAGTTGATGATGTTTTTATAATGGTTAACAATAACCTTGTCCCCGTTGATTTTGTTGTTTTGGATATTGAATGCAATGCTTCTTGTCCTATTGTTTTGGGAAGACCTTTTCTTAGAACTGTTGGTGCTATTATTGATATGAGAGAGGGGAATATTAAATATCAATTCCCACTCAAGAAAGGTATGGAACACTTCCCTAGAAAGAAGATGAAGTTACCTTTTGATTCTATTGTTAGAGCAAATTATTCTGTTGATGCTTCATCACTTGGAAACACTTGATTCTTACTTTCTGCGCCTAGCTGAAAGGCGTTAAAGAAAAGCGCTTATGGGAGACAACCCATTATTTTATTTCTGCAATTTTTCTTTTCTTTTTGAGTCAAGGAGTTGTTTACTTCTGTAACAATTCCTTTGTATCTTTATTTTATCGCATTGTTGTGCCAAGTATTGCCTCTAATAGGAAGATGATGCTAGATTTGGATTTCTGCGCAGGAACAGATTTCTGCTGTTCACCGTTTTAATTCTGTAAAATCACAGAAAAATTATTTAAATCTGCAAATTTTTGTGCGTGATCCTCAGATATGTACGCATCTTTCGTTAGTTTAAAGTTTTTCGATCTGAGCAACGTAAGTGCCTCGAAAAAATTCGTCTTTGCGGACTGTTCTGTTTAGACAGATTCTGTCTTTTATTTTTCGCATTCTCTCTTTTACTAGTGTTGAGTGGAATTCTTTTTTAGGGTGAAGAGCTTCACATAACATCAGTGGCAGTAGCTAATGTTAAAAGTAACGGTCATGTTTGTGTCCTTATAGAACATGTGAGTTTTTGATTGTGCACTAACCCTCTAATGAGAATTACTTGAGTTTGGTGTGGCGGAAGTTTTCAAGGGTCAAGAGAGAAGGATGATATAATGTGATCAAGAAGAGTGAAGAGCTTAAGCTTGGGGATGCTCCCATGGATCACCCCAGCATATTTCAAGAAGACTCAAGCGTCTAAGCTTGGGGATGCCCAAGGCATCCCCTTCTTCATCAGCAACTTATCAGGTCATCTCTAGTGAAACTATATTTTAATTCTTTCACATCATATGTGCTTTACTTGGAGCGTCTGTGTGCTTTTATTTTCAGTATTTTATTTTTCTTATGGTCAACTTGATTGGACCCAGCATTCTTGATTGGGAGAGAGACACGCTCCGCTTTTTCATATGAATACTCCTATTCTTCACTTATACTTGTTGAGTATTCTTATCTAGCTATTGCTATGCTTTTAGCTCCTGTTTTGCATGCATCTCTTATTCAGAGCTGTTAGTTCTTTTAAAGAAAGTACTCTCTTGCTTCACTTATAATTGTTTGGAGAGTTTATGTTGAAATAAATTGATTGGTGTTTGGTTGGAACAGAAAATGTTGCATGTGGTAGATGGTATAATGGAAAAAGCTTACATATTCTTGTAGATCATGTATTGGATAATTTGATACTTGTCAATTGTTTTGAGTTATCAAGTAGTTCATGTTTAAGCTTTTGTATCATGTAGTTAAAACCTATTAATGAAGAACTACCGTAAAGCTCGTTGAAATTTGGTTTGCATGATTGGTATCTCTAAGGTCTAGATATTTTCTAGTAAAAGGGTTTGGTTAACAAGGAAGACAGTGTAGAGTCTTATAATGCTTGCAATATGTTTTCATATAAGTCTTGCTGTGTCGGTTGATATCCTGTGTTTGCTTCAAATAACCTTGCTAGCCTAAACTCTGTACTGAGAGGGAATGCTTCTCGTGCATCCAAAACCTTGAGCCAAAATCCATGCCATCTGTGTCCACCATAACTACCTATATGTGGTATTTCCTTGCCATTCCAAGTAAATTTTTCATGTGCTACCTTTAAACTATTCAAACTTTATTACTCCTATTTTGTGTCAATGTTTACCAAGCTCATGAGGACGGGGTGGATGTCTTTATGTCAACTGTCAAACAGACTTTACCACCGGACTAGCGGCATATACATCCGCTTATCCATTAATTTTGCAAAAAGAGCTGGCAAATGGGGTGCCCAGTCCCAATTAATTACAACTTTAACCGCTTAATTCTCTTCACATTTTTGCCCTGATTTATCAGTCAAGCAATGACAAACAGTGAAATATCTGCATGTGTAAACAAAAGAGAAAGAGGGATGATCTGCCTTGCTGGTAGAAATAACGTCCTTCATGGGAGCCGCTCTTAAAAGTCTGGTTGGCAGGGGTCATATTGTACTTTCCATTTTCTGATTCGTTGACAATTAACAAACACCTCTCAAAACTTATTTTTACTCTCTATATGATTTCAAAAACTTAAAAAGCTCTAGCACATGATTTAATCCCTGCTTCCCTCTGCGAAGGGCCTTTCTTTTACTTTTATGTTGAGTCAGTTTTCCTACTTCTTTCTATCTTAGAAGCAAACACTAGTGTCAACTTTGGTGCAACAATTTTTATATGCTTGTATATTGCACTTATTATATGCTTTGTGTTGACAAATATCCATGAGATATATATGTTGAAAGTTGAAAGCAATTGCTGAAACTTAAATCTTCCTTTGTGTTGGTTAAATACCTTTTACTTAGAATCTATTGCTTTATGAGTTAACTCTTATGCAAAACTCTTTGATGCTTGTCTCGAAAGTACTATTCATGAAAAGTTTTTGCTTATATGATTCAGTTGTTTGCTCATTATCTACTTGCTAGCAAACTATAGACCATTGACCTGGATCACTTCATTCATAACATGTGCTTTACAATACTATTTGATCAAGATTATGATTGTAGCATGTCACCTCAGAAATTATTTTGTTTTTATCGTTTTACCTACTCGAGGACGAGTAGAACTAAGCTTGGGGATGCTTGATACGTCTCAAACGTATCTATAATTTCTGATGTTCCATGTTGATATTATACCAATTGTTACATGTTTTATATACACTTCATAGCATTTTTATGCATTTTCTGGGACTAACCTATTAACAAGATGCCACAGTGCCAGTTCCTGTTTTCTGCTGTTTTTGTATTCCAGAAAAGCTAGTCTGGAAATATTCTCGGAATTGGACGAAACTTGGACAGAACCTCCTATTTTTCCAACACGAAGACGGAGTCCAGGAGAGACGGAGGGGAGCCACGTGGCACCCACACCATGGGGCCGCGCGGGCCCCCCTGCCGCGCCGTGGGGTGGTGTGGGGCCCACGGCTCCAGCCGCCGCCCTTTCGCCTATTTATTCTCCCGACGCGAAAACCCTAAATACCCGAGCCATTATCCACGAAAAGTTCCAGAGACGCCGCCGCCGTCAACCCTAGCTCGGGAGGGTTCAGAAGCTCTTCCCGGCACCCTGCCGGAGAGGGGAATCATCACCGGAGGGCTCTACATCACCATGCCTGCCTCCGGAGTGATGCGTGAGTAGTTCATCCTTGGACTACGGGTCCATGGCAGTAGCTAGATGGTTGTCTCTCCACTTTATGCTATCATGTTTAGATCTTGTGAGCTGCCTATCATGATCAAGATCATCTTATTGTAATGCTACATGTTGTGTTTGCTGGGATCCGATGAATATTGAATACTATGTCAAGTTGATTATCAATCTATCTTATATGTTATTTATGATCTTGCATGCTTTCCGTTACTAGTAGATGCTTTGGCCAAGTAGATGCTTGTAACTCCAAGAGTGAGTATTTATGCTAGATAGTGGGTTCATGCCTCCGGTAATCTGGGAGAGTGACAATAACTTCTAAGATTGTGGATGTGCTGTTGCCACTAGGGATAAAATAACCGATGCTTAGCTTAAGGGTGCGCCGTTAGGTCTAATGCATTTGTTTACATTACGCACATTACTTAATGCAATTATCCGTTGCTTGCAACTTAATACCAACGGGGAACTCGGTATGACAACCTGGCGGTGGATTATTAGTCATAGACGCTGTTGGATAACGGTCTATGTATTTTGTCGTAATGCCCACATGAATATCATAGTAATCATCATGTCATATATATGCATTGTCATGCGCTCAATATTTTGTCAATTGCCCAGCTGTAATTTGTTCACCCAGCATGTTAGTTATCTTTTATGGAGAGACACCACTAGTGAACTGTGGACCCCGGTCCATTCTTTTACACTGATAATACAACCAACTGCAAACATTGTTCCTTTTCATTCTCTGCAATTTACTACTGTTTTCCACACCATACGTTTAATCCTTTGTTTTCAGCAAGCCGGTGAGATTGACAACCTCACTGTTTCGTTGGGGCAAAGTAGTTTGATTGTGTTGTGTGCAGGTTCCACGTCAGCGCGCCACTGACAACCTTCAGAAGTGATTTCTTGCTCCTACTGGTTCGATTAAACCTTGGTTTCATACTGAGGGAAACTGCTGCTACACTGCTTCACACCTTCCTCTTGGGGTCTCCCAACGAACGTGTGATCCACGCAATCACAGCACATCAGAACTTGCTGGTTCATGAGTTTCTGCATCATCTTGAACATTAGTAACATTTGGTACAATGGGCAAAGCCATATAGTCATCAATATTTGCATCCCCACTAGCGGAAGTGTTAGAAGATGATAGCAAAAGAAGTATTTCTTTGCAGAGACGAGCGCCGGCATTAGGATTAAGAGATGAAAACGGAAAGACACTCTCGTCAAAACAACATCCCTAGAGATATAGATGCGGCCGGTGGAAACTTCTAAGCACTTAACTCCTTTGTGGCGAGGTCTATAGCCCAGAAAAACACACCGTGTAGAACGAAACGAAAGCTTTCTCTTGTTATAAGGGCGGAGATTCAGCCAACAAGCGCAGCCAAAGACTCTAAGAAACTCATAATTTGGTTTGGTGTGACGAATACGTTCAACGGGTGTATCAAGGTTTATAACTTTACTTGGAAGCAAGTTTATAAGAAAAGTGGCAGTGAGGAAGGCTTCATCCCAATACTTAAGAGGCGTAGATGGATTTGCAAGCAAAGCAAGACCAACTTCAACTATATGACGGTGTTTGCATTCAACTTTTGAAAGAAATTGTTGAGTTTTTATAAGAAAACCATTTTGTTGATGGGCATGTGGGCAAGAAACATGATGAGTGATACCAACTTTTGAAAGAAATTGTTGAGTTTTTCATATATTCACCACCCCAATCAGTTTGCATAGTGATAATCTTTCTATCAAATTTGCGTTCAACAAGCTGCTGAAAATTGAGAAAAACTTGATAGACCTCAGAACGATTTTTAAGCAAGTAAATCCAAGTAAATTTACTGAAGTCATCAATAAAGCTTACATAATATGAATGTTTTCCAACAGAAACAGGTGTTGGACCCCATACATCTGAGAACACTTGTTCCAAAGGAACAGTGGACAAACTAGTAGACACAGGATATGGCAATTGATGGCTTTTTGCTAGTTGACAAGAATCACAAACGTATGGACTTATTTCAGGTGTAAAAGAAATTTGATTTTTCCTAAGAACTTGTTGAACCACAAATGAAGAGGGATATCCTAAACGGCGATGCCACGTAGAAGACGATGGCTTTATTGTAATGAGAGCATGCTTGGAAGACCCGGTAGAGAAAGGCACTAGCGGGTAGAGGCCACCATGACACGGACCTTTAAACAGAATTCTTCTTGTTGCCTGATCCTTTATCAAAAAGAATATGGGTGGAATTCAAAGAATATATCATTGTCACGAGTGAGTTTATGAACGGATAAAAGATTGGTGGCAGCACTAGGAACATGAAGTATATTTTTAAGATGTAAAGATGCATGTGGGGTTTGCAAAATTGAATGACCAATGTGACTTATATGCATACCGTTTCCGTCGGCGGTGTGGACACGATCATGTCCCTTGTATTTGTCATGAGTGGAGAGCTTGCTCAACTCTCCCGTAATATGGTTGGAGGCACCGGTGTCAGGGTACCAGTTTGTATCGATGCCATATGAAGCTAGGTGTGCGGCCTTCTCCTCACAATCCTCATCATTAGAGTCATTGCGATCTTGGTAGCGCCACCAACAATCGCTGGCGGGATGTCCGTGAATCTTGCAGATTTGACAAGTAACATCAACGTACGGGGTAGGGGCTCGACCACGGCGACCATCACGCCGACCCTACTGCCATCACGTCGGTTCCTGTCATCACGTCGATCTCTATCATCACGCCGACCTCTGTCATCACGTCGGTCACGATCATCACGCCGTGCATCGCGGCGATCATCGTCACGCCATCCATCGTGGCGATCACCGCCATCTCGGCGGCTTCCATCACGGCACCTTGGTCACGACGATCTCCATCCCGAGAGCGACGATCATCACGACCACGGTCAGCAGTCTTCCTGATCATAACCACCACGAGGGCAGTTGTCGGCAACATGAGCGGAGGAGGTGAAACCAGCAGCAGGGACAGCTTCTTCTTCGTCATCTGAGAGCATCTCGCGGCGCATGTCATACGCAGCGACTTGAGCATAAAGGTCATCAAGGGTGGTACCGTGTTGCCCATTGACAGCAGCAAGCACGGAGTTGTAAGCACCACCAAGGCCATTCAGGATATAGCCAATGAGTTCATCTTCATCGATCGGCTTGCCGGCTGCAGCGAGTTCCGAGGATAACCGCTTCATCTTGGTGAAGTAGTCGGCGGCTGACATCTCTTTCTTCCTGGTCTTGTTGAGGGCAGTCCGAAGGTGTGTAATCCTCGACCGAAAGGCAGAGGTAAACATGGACGAGACGGTGGCCCAAACCTCGGCAGTGGACTGGTGCTCGAGGACGTGCGCCAGCAGGTCCTGTGAGAGGGTTTGGAGGAACCACCCCATCACGAACTGATATCGGGCTAGCCACGCGGAGTACGCGGGGTTCATCACGGTCCTCTTCTTGTCTCCTTCCTCAACCTCCATTGTTTTCGCAGGCGCGGCATCGGAGCCATCAAGCAAGCCCATCACTTGTGCACCTCGGAGAGGAGGAAACACCAGCGCCTTCCAGAACAAAAAGTTGCTCCGAGTGAGTTGTGTGGAGGGAGGGGAACACAGGGCGGAGGCCAAGGCAGTCGTGGAGGTTGACGGCGACATGGCGACGACGGGGTTTTTGGTCTTGGGGCGGCGGCGGCAGAAACTGCGGCGGCGGCGGCTGGTCTTTGGTCTTTGTGGCGGCGGCGGCTGATCTTTGGTCTTGAGGCGGCGGGGCGGCTAGCAGCGGCGGCGGCGGCTAGTTCTTGATCTTGAGGCAGCGACGGCTGAGGTTTTTAGGGTTTCGTGGCGGCGGCTAGGTCTCGGAAGAGACCGGCTCTGATACCATGTGAATTAGCGTAGGTGGAAGCGATAGCCTTCCAGGCTTCGCGTTACGTGTTGATATAGCGAGGCAAAACCCCTCGACAAGGCAAAGTACATGGGGCGATCGAGAGAGGCGATCGGGCCTGGATACGTACGTGACTTGGAGTACTACTCCATAATCAATATACGCATTAACATAAAGATGTACATTATTTCTATTTCTAACACATATTTCACATGTTAGTAGCTGCGGTTGTCGTGTTTAATATTCTGGAATTAATCATGAAATTATTTCCTAATTATCCAACACAAGGTTGATGCTATAAAATGTGCTATGAGCGTCTAGAACTCGATTCATATGTTTTCCTTTTGTGTAGTTTTCTATCTTGCTTCCATGTGAATTTATTTAGTTGGACCATGGTCCATGGATATGAGTACTAATTGGAGGAACTGTAGTACGAATTCATTTCTCACTGCAAATTGACACCCTTGTCGCGACTAGCTTGTTGCTGCGGCCGGTGAGTGCTGCTTGCTCCGTGGAGGGTGTCATGAGTCATACTAATTACATGCCTAATTAGTCGGAGATGGCTTCTGTTTAACTTTCAATGAATAATAGTACACTTCCAGTATATATTCATGTGTGACAATGCAGAAACTACATAAAATGGAGTCACAGGGCAAGATGCAGATGCTACTTGTAGGCAAATTATAAGCATTTCGGCAATCTGGTCTCTTTTGACTCTACGTATAGCACCAATGAATATAACATGATATTTGCTCCCTTCACTGGAGTAAATCATCACAAGGGAAGTATCTTCTTTGGTGCTGCTTTCTTACATGATGAGAAGATAAGAGTCCTTTGCTTGGTTATTCCAGATTTTTCTTTTCTTTTAACCTAGCGGTACTCTGAAGTTCTGAGCCATGTCAAGTTGTTGTAAATTTGGTGTTTTTTTTACTCTGGAAAAGCCCTAGCGACATGAGCTCCCGCGACGCGGATAGCGCCGCCGCCTCCGCCGGGGCTGCCACTGCGTAGCTCTGCCCCGGGCTCTCCCTCGTTGTCTCATGGCCCCCCTCTCCCTCACCTCTCCTTTCCCCTTCGCCTCCCCCAGCCACCATAGCTCCTCCTCCACCTCCAGCTCCCAATCCCCATCTCGATCCAGATCCCGACCCGTGACTGCCGGCGCCATAGGTGGAGTTGAGGCTCCTGTCTCTCCCTTCCTCGGGTGCTCAGAGATCCTCCTGCCACCTCCCCCTGCTCAGCTCCCCCAAATTTCACACCGAAGCTTATCGCTGATGCTTCCTTGGTGTCTACGGAGAGGGATTGGGAGGAGGTTGGGAGACGGCGTCGCCGGAGGTTGGAGAAGGAGCCTGCTCCACCTCCTAGGAAGGAGGCCGGCCTCTCTCTCGCTTTCAAGCGGAGGACCTTTGGCATCTGCTTCTGATGTTTGTCGTCGGAACACCTCGTCGCTGATTGCCAAGGCCCTGTCTGGTGCCTGGGCTGCCGCCGCTCCGGCCATCGCGAGCGGGACTGCACGACGCGCCATTCCGCTGGTCTGGATCCTTGCCCCGGCTCCCGGTCACCTCCAGCTGCTCCAAGTGGCTCGAGGGACAAGCCTGCTTGCCATGCGCCTCGCCCCTGCAGTAAGTCGCCTCCTGCTCGTCCACTTCAGCCTCACTCCTGGGCTGCGGTTGTTGCTCATTCGGAAGCTCCCAACCTGGAGGCTCCTCGGCCGGGTGCCACTGCTGCTGATCCTGTCGCTGAGCTAGGGCTGTTGCAGCCCCTCCTTGCAGCGCACGCGGAGGCGCTAAGCTCTGAGTTGCAGGCAAGGTTTTCCTCTCATTTAGAGGAGGTGTTTCGGCCACTTCGCGACTTGGTAGCTGCTGTGCAGGGTTGGACTGATCAGGTATCAGGTCTGTTGGAGCCGTTGGAAACTGTAGGTGGAAGATTTGAGCTCGCCAATTCCTCGGTGCCGGCCGAGCTTGATGAATCTGCGCCTTCTGCCATGGCCGGTGGTAATGGTATCAGGGTGGCTGGTTGCTCGTCTGAGCCGATTGCTGTAGTGGCGCAGTCTTCGGATGATTATTTGGCTCTGGATTTTGTATTGCCCAAGTTGGTGTTTCAAGGAGTGGAGGAGCAGGCAAAGGGTGATGAAATCGTGGCATCTTGCGATGATTTGGAATTGACCGAGGTGGAGCCAACTTCATCTTTTAGTATTGGGATCAATGCTGATTGCGCAGACGGCCACTCCAATCATGCGCCAACCTTCATAGAATCCATTACCGCTCGCATCACCCCTCCTCTGCTGTCTGTGGCTCCACTAACGCCGGCCACTCCGATCAGGCGCCGCCCCAGAAATCCTGCCCCGATGCCCACTCGCCAGGCCAGCGTTCGGCGGGCTGTCACATCCATGGCGGGGTTGAGCACGGTTGAGAGGGCGCGTCGTGTCCTACGCAAGAAATGGGGGCTCCCGGCGGAAGACGAAGCGAAAGGGGATGCCACAGAGGAGGTGCGGCAGCAGCATTTCATGGACCTCTTCAAGGATCCGAAGACGGCGCCGGAGACGGAGGCGGTGAGGGCTCTGTTCGGCAGAGTGGGGTCTTCAAGATCCGTGATTTCCAAGACGGTCGGGAGACGGGCTACCCCAACGACTGCGGCCCGGGCTGCCCGCACAGCTGAAGATCTGGAGTTGGAGCCGCCTGTAGAGGCGCATTCTCGCGAGTAGTTGTCCTTAGAGATAGGTAGCCTTCGCTGTCATTCTTGTTGTTGTTTTCTCTCTGTGTTTTGCTAGATCCTTTCTAGCGTGTAACTGAACTACTTTCTATCTTCTCAATTGATTTGGCAGAACACCTGCCGTTATCCTTCAAAAAAAATTTGGTAAATTTCCACCTAGTTGATGTATTCTAAGAATTCTGATTGGCTATTGTGTTCTGTAGATCTGTTGGATCTTGTGTTGTGTTATGTTATGTAAATTAGATTTACATTACCAAGTACAGCTGACCCCAAAGGTACAGCTGAGCCATGTCAACTGTTCTTATATATTGCATTCTTGATCTATTCTAAGAATTCGCGAGCGGGTGGCCAGCCCACTGCTGGACCAACCAACGCGCACCCGTGTGGTAAAATTCGAATTTGAAATCGGTGACGTTTAAAATTTACGTATATTTGAGAATCGTTGGAATGCAAAGAGAGTTTATGTGTGAAAATTGTCTAGAATTCGAAAATTTGTCGAACTGGAAAGTTTTTTACATTTTAATTACTTTCACGTTAGTAAAATGGTTAGAATTGAAAGGCAAATGGAATTTTAAAATATTCAAATGTGTTTGTAGTGTTATAGCGGTAGAATTGAATTTTGGGAAATGTCCACATCTTTGAAGTGTGTAGATTTGAAAATTGTCGAATTGCAAAGAAAGTTTGCGGTTAAAACTTGTTTAGGTGCCAAAATTAGTTCAGAAGATTTGGAAGATATTTTGAAATTTTGGAGTAGTTAAATTTGAAATTTGATTAGTTTTGGCGTATGTTTTGTGGGGACAGTCTTAAAATTTGTTAAAGTCCGAACTTTTTTGGGCATATTATTTACATTTTTTTTCAGGACGGAATGTTTGTGCAACTTTCGTGTGAGAACTTTCTAAGTTTGTTAGGTTTGTTTTTTATTATATTATTGGAACTTATTTGGAATTGGTAGGAAGCTTTTGTTCGCTACAAATGCTTAGATTTCAAAATTTATGAAGTTAGGAAATTATTACGTGTTGAATTGTTTCCACGTTTGTAAAATAGTCATGTTCGAAAGACTGTCATTTTGATATTGTATAGTATTTTTTTTTGGATGATCAATTATGGAAATGTTTCCATTTTCTGTTTTTTTGGTTTGAAATGATTATTGCAAAAAAAAAAATTTGGTGTATTTTTTGTGAAGTTGGTTGGAATGGCTATTATTTCAAGAAAAGGTCTCGAAGAATTTAAAGTGGTTATTTTGATGTGTACAAATGGTTTTAAATTGGTTTGAAATTTTTTTGGAGTTGCATTTGAAAAGTTCTGAGAAATTGTAAATTTGATTTCCATTCCCGTGATTGGTGCATCATTTTGCTCAAATTTGGGTGAATCCATTACGAAGGATATTATTTTGTTATTTTTTTTTGCAAATAATGTTTAAACGGAGGGCATTTGAATTTTCTTGAAGTGTTGACCAAATTTGAATTTGAAGACATGTTTGTTTTTTTGGCCATAAGTCGGTAGTTTTTATTTTTATGCATATTTTTTCGGGTGGACGAAATGGACAAATTTGGTAGGTACTGGAAATTTTGAAATATTCAAATTTGAATTTTTATCGTGTGACATGAATACTCACCATTTTTTTTTTGCCACTTTATTGATTTATTGTGTTGTCGCAGCGTGGGTATATTTACATTTAAATTTATGGATTTTACAACATTTAACAGGGAAAAGAAAAAGAAATGGAAAAGAAAAATATCTGACACGTGGGCCCTCTGTGACGTCATGATGACATCACAGTCCCCAGGGCGGGCTGGTTCGGCCGCGGCGGCGCCGAGCTCGCCGGCGGTGCGCCACCGCTCCCTGGGACGCATGAGTGCACGCGACGGACGCGCACGGTCGTGGGGAGGCTGTAGGTGGTGGCGCCGCTCGTTTTGGGTAGCCGGAGCGGCCGTGGCGGCGTGCGGAGGCGGCGGAGGACAGCAGCGTGGCGGCGTTGATTCCGGCGAACTCGCGCCGTCCCGGCAGGCGATAGTGGTCGAGGAGGAAGAGGGCGAGGCGGCGGAGCTCCTCGAGTGCTTCGATCCGTCGGGGAAATGCATTTAGATTTTCTCAAAATATATACCAAATTAAAATATTCAAATATGTTTGTATTTTGCCATAAGTAGTTAGCACGTATTTTTTGGATCGTTTTGATATATTATTCATATTTTTTCTGCAAAAAAGTGGCACGCGGGGGCTTTTCTGGAAAAATGTCTTACTCCGGAGCTCCGCTTCATAATTTTTGGAAAACGCGAGCGCTTTAATGAAAAAGCGTGACGTGGACGACACATATTGTATATGTCTGTTAAAATAAAAAGATTAAAACATGAAAATTGTTCGGAAGGGTGATATTCATCTACTCATGAAAGGAAAATTTAAACGGATGATGGATGATTGAATGCGATGAATTTGACAAAATTCGCCAAATGTTTTTGCGAGTTGGGATCCGAAATTAAGGAGTTAGAGTCGACTAAACTCGGAACCGATCACGGGAATGGAACCTACTCGTTGGCGCGCATATATTTCGTGTAAATATTATCGCGAAAAGGGCACCAAAAAAAAATGCTGCGCCTAAAATATACTGCGCGTACTGTAGCAACAGCAGTAGCGGGGGCGACGTGCATGCATCGTCCGGAGTGAAAAAAAATGTGCACTGTAAAATATACTGCGCGTACTGTAGCTGCTGCAGTGTGCGATGCACTGTAGAAGTGCGCAACTGTAGCAGCTACAGGGCGGCGCGACGTGGATGCCTCCACCGGAGGGCTAAATGGGTCGTAATTCCCGAGTGTCTCATGCTAGGGCACTGTTCACTAGGAACAGTGTCCGCGGTACTGTTCATTAGGAACAGTATTCCGCAACATCAATAAGTGTCTCTGGTCTCGTCTGTAAGCTCCATGAGGAAAAAATCCTGTACCAGTCAGACAAGTCGGTTCTAGTTGTAGGTCTAGATTAGGTTCGCAGCTAGTGGTGTGAGTGTGGGGTGCGTGTGGTGTGCGTGTGTAATAGCTGTGTATCTGATCAGATACTACAACTTGTACCCACTTAAGTGAGACGCAAAAAAAAAAAATCTATTCTAAGAATTTTGTTTGCTTTTGAGTAATGTAAAGCAAGAGATACCCAACTCCTTCCTATGCGCCATATGAATCATGTCATTCCAATTGCTGTATAATTGCAATATTTATCTCTGCAACTACCTGGTATAGTTTCTGATCAGTCAAATGTACCAAGTATGAACCCGTATTTGTCCGATAACCGATTCCATCTTTTTTGGATCCTGTACCAGTATTTTTGGAGAAAAAAAGATCAAACCGATCTGTACCCAGTAGAGCAAAGGTACAGGTCATGTTTCCACCGGATACTTTCTCCCTCATCGCCCTCGTGCGCCTTGATCGGACGCAGTGCCACGCAGTTTTCCATCTGAATCTCACGAGAGATGATTCGAAAATCCGGAGCGAGCTCTGCGTCCTTGCGGCTCTCGATCTCCGGGAAGTTCAACTCGGACCTCGTCCTTGCACGCTCCGTCGTCTTGAAACTCTCTACTCTCTAGCCACATTCGCAGGTCGTCGCAGGAGATCTCTGCGGCGTAGTGGCGCCACATCAGGATCAAGGTAGGCTCTGGGTTGCCGGAGTCAAGGCTAGATACAGTATACTAGGAAAATTTACGCGGCGACACGCCGCGCCCGTCTTGTATCTTGTATGTTGTATGTGGAAACCTGTATTGTTGAATATTTTCTGGGAGAAAATATTTATGGGGAAAATCTCCAACAAATTTTGTATGAAAAAATTTAAATTTATAAAATTTGTTGAATATTTTCTAGAGGGAAAATATTTTTTTGAAAAAATCTGCAACAAATCTTGTATCAATTCTATTTTGAAACTTGTAAAAATTGGTGAATATTTTTTTGGGAAGAAACAAATATATGGAAAACTGATCGTCTACATTGCGCGTAACGTGGGCGCCTCGAGGGAACGCTGAGAAAAACTATTTTAAACTTGTAAAAATTGTTGAATATTTTTCGGGGAAATTTTTTTATTAGGAAAATCCAAATTACATGCTGCTCCCCTGGCGTTAGTTCAGCTGTGTATATGGTTAGATTCGCTGTCAGCATGCTTGTCGAAAGTTGTGGTTGAGAATTATTGTTAAATGAAAGTCGTGTCGGAGAATTATTGTCAAAGAAAAGTTCCGCATTTGAGAATTGGTGGCGTATTGAAAAATATTGTCATAATGTAGGAGCACTAACTTCAGAAAATTAAGTTGTGTCTAAAATCTATTGCCGAGTAGGTTTGAAAATAACGGCAGAAAAAACTCAAGGCAAATTATTTTTGATAGGTATATATAGGTAATTATGGCAGTAAAATCTTAGCAACAAAGTTGTGTCAAAAGTTATCGTCGAAGAGGCTAAAAATCTGGAAAGGTGCGGCAAAAAAAAAATCGTTGAAGAGGGTGGGAAAAAAATACCATGTAGGTGGTTTTTTTTGGAGGTAGGTATAGTTAACGACAGTACGAAAATTTTAAACGAAAATGCGAGTCAATTTTTTTTGTCGAAAAGGCTAAGATGAGGAACGGAGGAGGAAATTTTTTTCCATGTTACTGTTTGTAAACTACTACTGTTTCTCGGTATTTTATATGTGCACTGCTTGTTGGCATTCGTCGGTAGCATTGTTGTTTCGGCGTGGACTCGTTGCGGTGCGGTTAGTTAAAAATAGCGAGATGTATAGTGGCCGACACTATTTCAGCCAAAAAATATGACCAAAAATACAAATGGAAAATCTAAACTTGCTTGAAAAGTGTGTCGATACGGTTGGAAAATTTTGGACAAAAAATACGCCAAAACTTATTGTCAGAAAAGCTTAAAAAGCATTAAAAACTCTTAAATGGCTAAAGAAAAATACCGTTAGAAAGTCTAAACTTATTTGGAAAATAGACCTGTGTAAACGCGTTTGGAAAATTTTAGGTAGGAAAAATATGTCGGAAACTACTGTGGGTGAACGATTCACGATTCACATTTTTTGGAAAACGCGAGGACTTTTATACAAAAGAAGTGGCGTGCGTGGACTTTTCCGTGTGTTTTGTACCGGAGGACCGATTCACAATTTTTGAAAAACACGGGCACACAATGTAGAAGTGCACATCGGGGATTTGTAATACAACGAATTTGAAGATTAGAGAGAAATATTTATATGTCCGTCAAAATAAAAAGGTTGAAACATGAAAGTTGTTTGAAAGGGTGGTATCCATCTGCTCGTAAGAGGAAATTTCAAACGGATGACCGAGGTCGACGAATTTGACAAAATTCGTCAAATATTTTTGCAAATCTGGATCCAAAATTGAGAAGCTAGAGTCGACCAAACTCGAAACCGATCACGGGAATGGAACCTACTCGTCGACGCGCATATATTTCATGTACATATTATCGCGAAAAGGGCAAAAAAAAAAAAGCAGGTACTGTAGTAGTGTGGGTACTGAGTACTTCTACAGTACCGACTGTGGGCAGCGAGCGTGCGCGGGAAGGCAGGAAAAAAAGTAAGCGGTACTGTAGAAGTGCGAACACTGTTCACATGAACAGTGCCGCGACCAACGTGGGTGGTAGATCGGGGCGATCCGATGGACGGCAGGAAATCTGGTGACGTGGCTCGCTGGAGGAGGTGTTGAAAGGGAGAGCTTTGATATATTGAGATATGATTGTGGTGCCGAGTTGACTATGAACACGCACGCACAGTGGCCTGGTTGACATATCCACCACGAACACTAGCTCTAGTAGTTCTATACAACAAAACTACTGGTTCAGGTTTCAGCACGGGGTTTTGGTGGACGTCCCTGTTTCGCTACATCCGATCCGCACACGGAACATGGACATGCACCTCGCAATCCGAGGCTGGGAATGATACGTACGCGTCACCCCAGCCTCGATCGCGTACGAATTTTCAAGATTCTCGAGCACACGGTGCGACATGTCCGCATCGAAGTTCGATCACCGAATTGGGTTCCCACTGCACTGCGGTGAACCATGAGATCGATCGATTTGGCTATTATGGATCTAGTGGCGACAGAGATCGCCACCGGCAGATAGCAGAGGTATTAAGTCAAACGGACATGCGCACGTGGAACCCACAAAGGGGACATCACAGGAGCTTCTTGGCCTGTGTGCGGCCGGTCGCCGTTTGGAACCCACGACCGACATAACTAGGGACAGAAGATCAGGCACCATGATCTTGTTGATGCAAGTGCAACGCATATACATGTACCCAACACTCTGACTCTCCATTTTGTCTCCTCAACAGCAGAGGCATCTATTCCTAAGGGAATAACAGCACGAGGCCACAATTAAGCTGTCCGCCTCGTTCCCAGCTGGATCAGAGAGGGACCAGAGTGTGAACGTCGCCGCATTCACCTATATACATGCCATCGTGCTGTTAATTTGCAAGCTAACCGCATAATCGACGTAGCAGTAGTACCTTCTAAGTAAAGACCGGGATCATGGAATCAATTCATTTTGGCGTCAGCGTTTGCTCATATGCTCACTTATTAGGTGCAAGTGGTGCATGTTGCTCATATGCTATTTCAGTCCTTCTGGATGTTACGGATCATAAAGGCCACTATTTTTTAAACTTCAAATCAGAGATGATAATATAAGAAGGATAAGCGAGTCCAGTGTTGATAAACCAATATACTATAATTTTAATTTATCAAGACTGGACTAGCTTACCCTGCTTAAATTATCATCTATGATTTGAAGTTTAAAAAAGAGTGGCCCTTATAAGATCCGTCTGTATTCCTGTATATATGGATATTGAGAACTATCCCCCATTTAGCTAGGAGAAATGGGAAAGAGTGAGATTATGAGTAATCAATAAGAATGCACGATATGTTTCTGACTCTAGCACAAGTGACAGAATCTTTCAGCGAACTGAAATTTACCTGATGCAGAGATACTATTTTTACCCTTTGTGCCATTGGTTCAAGTAAATCATGATGCGTACAGTTATCTATTACAGAGTGGTATCTGCATTATGTTGGGCGGTCTTAAATCAGATTAGAAGTCATTTATTAGATACTATATTTAAACTGAATAAGTTGCTTGGCATAACCTGGAAGTGCATGTAGTGATTTCTGTTCATTTAGATACTATATTTAACCTGAATAAGTTGCTTGGCATAAACTGAAAGTGCATATAGTGATTTCTGTTCATTTAGGATATTTTTGTAGAAGATATTGATATTATATTATGAAACTGAATAAAGAAGAGTGGTGTGAAGTTTCTTAATTCAAGAAGTTCAACTAAAGGGATTTTTGACTGAATTCGTGGGTTTAAAAATTTTCTGTTATAACTGGTTACAAGGATTTCCCTGATTATTTTCTGAGAACTTAACATCCCGTAGTATTGAACGCAATGTTGACTTTGTTGATATTTGCAATTGTTTATTCCTATAGAGGATCACAAACAGATTGAAAAGTGAATCGGTGCGCTGCGAATTAACCTATCTCCAAAGGTTATTCCCTTGGTTGGTTCTATAGTTGTAAGTGATTTGTAAATTTCAATACTTGGATGGATGTTGCCAATCATCAAGCCTATTTTGTAATATTTTTGTGTTCTGATAGGCTTATCATTTAAAGGTGATGAGTGATTTTAAGATGATTATTTGGGATCCAAATTGTGTTATCTCTATATAACATGATCCATTTTTTTTCTTATTGTTGTTGTGCAAATATCCATATTTTATTGTTGCCCTTAGAGACCTGGATGATTGCCGAACAAGAAAGAATAAATATTTTGCTTGGAAGGGAACCAATGAGTGTTAGTTCTGTTTTCATTTTGGTTTCGGAGATTCTTTGCTTTTGTCAAATTTACAAGTGTAGAAGGAAATCTGGGTTTTCAGGTACCGTAATGACATCTTGGAGTTAAATGAAAGCAAATAAAATTAATTACTTTTCATCAACGAATAAAGCGTGTGGCAACAATGTGGTAGTTGCATCCGGCGGTTGCGCAGTCGCGCAACGGTTCATCTAGTATACCCAAACGCTGACTCTCCATTTTGTCTCCCTATCCTAACGTCGCATTTTACTCCCTCCCTCCGTATCAAAATGGAGTAAGTATAAAACTTTCTAACCTTTCTAATGTTTTAGTGTGTTGCTTTACTCATTTTGGAACGAATCTGGACAAAGCAAAAATGTTAGAAAGTCTTATATTTTGATATGGAGGGAGTAGTTTGTTTCTGTTCTTCCAACTGTAGGAGAGCGTCTAATCAGGAGGGAACAGTGAGCAGATGGGTTAAAAATAATAATTGAGGAGGGGATCTTGTTACGCAGTTGGGCTCGCGACAAGTGGAATGTATGTATATGGTGATCGAGCCTCGGACGGAATCGCGCTATCTTAATTAAATTCGATCAACAGCAAGCAAAGGCATCTATTCCCAAGGGAATAACAACACAAGGCCACAACTAAGCTGTCCGCCTCGTTCCCAGCTGGATCAGAGAGAGTCCAGGCAGTGACCGACGGATTCACCTATATACTACTCCCTCTGTTCCAAATTAGTTGACACAAATTTGTCTAAATACGGATGTATGTAGACACTAAACAAGTACAGATACATCCGTATTTGGGCAAATGCAAGTCAACTAATTTGCAACGGAGGGAGTACATGTCATTGTGCTGTTAATTTGCAAGCTAAGCTGCTGTATAAACCGAGCATATCCCTGGTTAATAATCGTTCTTTTCTATGAAAAGGGCAATCTAACCGCATAATCGACGTAGCAGTAGTCACTTCTAAGGAAAGACCGGGATCATGGAATCGATTCATTTTGGCGTCAGCGTTGGCTCAAATGCTCACTTATTAGGTCCAAGTGGTGCATGTTGATTTGTGCCGAGAATGTGCTCAACATCTTCTTGAATCTTGACCAGTAGCAGAGTGAATGGTTCTAGATGGATGGCTATATGAACTTAATTTTCTTGCATTCTGTTCCATAAGGTTATTTGCACCTTACTCTTGTTTCTGGAGCAAATATAATCAAACAACACAAAAAATCTAGAGTTTTTCTTTGGACAAAAGATTGCGAAACTGCGGTTTAAGGAAAGACCGGGATATTGCAACGAATTATTTTATTTTTGCGTCATCTCAAATGCTCAATTGTAAGCGCGGGTGGTGCATGTCGATTTGTGTCAAGAATGTGCTCAGCATCTTCTTGGCCAAGAGGAGAACGAACGAATGGTTCTAAATGGATGGGTATATGAAATTAAATTTTGTTGCATTGTATTCCAAAAGGTTGTTGGCATTTTACTCTTATTTTTCACTAGCAAATCTGATCAAACAACACACAAACCTAGAGTTTCTCAGATAGAAGTATCGCAGCTATGGTCTTATGTACTCCCTCTGTTTCTGTATGCAATGTCGGCCCTACCGAAACCTCGACTTCCGGATTGCATTGTCTTCTCATATTATGAGCCCATCGATCTTCTCTTCATGGTGCCTTGGCGCATGTTTGGGGGCTTTTAGGACAAGCCATGGCTCAGTGGAGGATGATACATGGTGTGCTATAAATGATCATATCAGATTTGTTTCGGCAACATCTCATGGCGAAACTATTTCATATGTTGTCCCACTAACTTGTGGGTAGCCCCCAGTGTTTTGAAGAAATATTAACTGATTTGGAGCGACACTATGGATGGTGTCAAGGGAGGACCTAACATCCATTCAGCCCGGCGGTCGCCCGAGCTTGGCGACGACGCAATACTTGCATTTTATAGTTTCCTTTAGCGATTTCGTCCGAAAATTTAGCATCGTAACCTTGTTTGCCTAGACTTCATGAAGTTTCTGGGTCCACCATTGAGAGAAGGATGGTCTCTCGCCAAAAAAAAAACTAATCTAGCTATCACCGAAGCGGCAAGTCAAACCTTTTAAAGATAACCGGATGATACTTTTTTGTCATGATATATAAGGCCTTTTAAAAAATGGGGGAGGGGATTATTAATTCGTCAATACAAATTTGATCAATGATTAGTTTTTGGCAAGGAGATCAATAATTAGTTTTTGATGTGGGTTTGTGTGAAAAATCTGATGTCATTATGTCAAGAATATAACTTCTTACTGTTTGTGATTATGCATAACGTAAACCACATCCGGAAAACTAACCTATGGTTGGATGGTTAGGAGAGTGGTTGTACCTCTAACCCGCCAGAGTTTAAACCTTAGTTTTGACGCTGGTGTTGGTGCTCATAGGGTTAGTGTGCGCGTGTATTTGTTTATAGGGGTGAGTGAAAATTAACAACACCGTAAAGTAACAGTTGAGCAAAACTTCATCACAACAAGTCAAAATAAACAAAAAGAAGACGCGGATGGGCTCTCAGCCCAGTGGTTGGGACGCGGTGGCGTCAACCAGCCGGCCAGAGTTCGACTCTGCGTCCCGCACCTGCGCGCGGCACTGTTCACGTGAACAGCGTCCAGCGCAACACTGTTCACGTGAACAGTGTTGTCGCTGTAGCAAATTTCTGGAGGGCCCCATGGGCTGCATATATTCGCAGAAGACTGAGCCCATAAATCAGTCTGCCCCAGTTCCAGCTACGGAGCCAATTCCACCGCGGTTCGACACTGGTATTGTGGTGTGCCCACCACCGCAGGGATTTCCCGGAAGATCTAGCCTCGCGGAGGCTCAAGTCTTAGTATGGTTTGGTTAGGTCTAGCTTGCGCACGGGTGGCGTGCGTGTGGTGTTGTGTGTGTGTGGAGTGCGTAGTGCGTGAGTTCAGATACTACAAGCTGTAATAAGACCAGGAATTCTCAAAAAAAAAAACAAAAAGAAGACCATGCTACCGGTAAAAATGACAGCGTAGAATAAGCCGGCAGAGGGCCCACTCCGACAAGCAGAGAAAAACAAAAAGTGGACCCCACCACACTGGCCTCCCCAACGTTTTTCTCCCCCTATTTATGCCCCAGACCTGCCTCCCTCTCTCTCCTCGTGTCTCCACTCCCCAACCATCTGCTCCTCTCCTCTCTCCCCGGAGTCAAAACAAATCGAGCGAAATCCCCGTAAAAATCCGGCCTTTTCTTCGCTCCGAATCCAAGGCGTTCTCGACGAGCGATCTCGCCCTCGGACCTAGGATCCATCTCGGTTTTCCTCCAGCTCACATCGTTTTGTCGTCTCGGAGCAGAGGCCACACGGGTGTGAGTTACTGTTCTACCAAGATTCCGGTCGGGTCTTGGTGGCCGAGCCGAGGCGTAATTTGTCCGGTCTTGGGAGATTTCTCCGCGGCTTGGATAGATGGTGACGAAGATGATGCGGTGGCCGAGGCCGCCGGCGGCGCGCAAGTTCCGCGTCCGCCTGGTCGTGCGCCGGGCGGAGGGGCTGCCGCCGCCGCCCGCGGAGCCCCCCGTGGAGCAGGAGGGGAACGCCGCGCTGCCAAGGGTCGCGGCGGAGGTCAGGTGGAAGGGGCCGAGGGCGTCCGGCCTCAGCTCGCTGCGCCGCGTGGTGCGGCGGAACCGCACCAAGGAGGAGGAACTGGCCCCAGCCGCCGCCGCCTGCGATTGTGGCGCCGCGGTGGCGTGGGAAGAGGAGTTCGAGAGCGTCGTCACGCTCGCGGCCGCGTCTCACCGGGAGGCGGCCGTGTTCCAGCCGTGGGAGCTCGCCTTCACCGTGTTCACTGTGAGCATCAATCTCCATCTCTTTCTCTTGATCTGTTGAATTCTCTCATCCGTGGAGCAATTAATGCCTGCCAATTGCTTGACTGGACATGTGTAGTTGCTCTGTTGCTGGATGGCAATGGATCAACCATAGCATGCAACTGTATTCCTGTCAATATGATAGTAACATTACACCCTGTGAAGATAATCACTATCTTTATCTCTAACGACATTACGGTTTCATATTACTTGCTTTTACATGTGAACATACCTGTATAATAATTTCGACACTCAAATAACCCCTCCTCAGAATGGACTTTTAACCTTGTGATAGAGTTGAATTTCTTGATCATAAGTAAATAATCCGTGCTCCCGTTCCTACTTTGGCCGGATATTGCCCATTGCAGCAGGGCGGCCGGGGCTTTACGGGCCCATCCGGGCTCGGCCGGGCCCCGCTGGGGCCTGGTGTGCCCCCGCTGCTCTGTCCGGTCGATGACTGCCTGTTGGCGGTGGAGGAGGGTACCTCCCGCGTGGCTGCGAAGCTGCTGTTCTCGTCCCGACGCTGTCGTGTGTTGCCGCCTTTCAGGCCGCTTGCCGGTATCACGAAGCGACGGATGAAGATGACTCAAGATCGGCATGGCGCATGTTGGTGGATGGCGTTGCTGGGTGGTGGTACTCCCTTGTGTCAGGGTGCTCTTGTGGATAGGTGTCGGGAGAAATCCATTTCAGCTAGTCTGACCATGACGTGGTGCCACCGGCGTGTGGCACTATTCCTTCCTGGAGGACGTCGTGGGAATCCCTTACCCACTGTACTCTGCGTGCCGGGGGAAACCCTAGGACCTCTGGTCCTGGTAGCAGCGCCGTGTCGACGGTGCTTCCCTTCCTATAGGGGCTGCTTGGCACGGGGCGCTTCGGAGTGCCTGGATCGTGGTGGGAGTAGATGGAGAGGGCGCACCGGTGGCGGGTCGTTTTCGTCTTGTCAATTCGCCTTAGTCTTCATTTCCTTTTTTTTGGGCATGTATCTGCTGTTGCCCTAGCATTCTCCTTGCCCCTTCTTTCTGTATGGTTCGATTGTATCGGTGTGGTTGCTATATTAATATAGCGGGGCGAAAGCCTATTTCTTCACTTTGGCCGGATAGGATTTTCTTTTTCAGTTTGTAATATTTTGAACAAATCAACAGACCTAGAGCTAAAGAAGGATATCCTGAACAATTGTAAATCATGCCTTAGCAATTTGGCATGCTTTTGTTTTGAGTGGTTTCTTCCGGTCAGTTGGCTTGAGCGACTTCTGCAGACAATCTGACCTACCTTGTTTTTCTTTCCTCGTTGCAGGATATGAACAAAGGCCCAAAGACTAAACCAACAATTCTGGGAACTGCTTCCCTTAGCCTTGCTGATTATGCATCAGCAGCCGAAGAGGACATTGAGATCATTCTCCCGCTGTCTGTGCCATGTGGTGCATCTGAGTCTGCTCCATCGCTTCATGTGAGTTTGTGATGTGAATAACAAGTTCTAGCTGATAACTATCGTTTTAATTGTCGTCTGTTCTGACTTTGAAATCATCTTTTTCATTGTAGCTTACTCTGAGTATGGTGGAACTGAGAGCTCTTCAAGAAACCTCGGATGCTTCACAACGATCTGCTGTGGCCACTCCGTTATCTCCATCATCTTGTGATTCTCTACCTGGAGGAAAAGATGAGGGTTCAGTCATTAAAGCAGGGCTGAGAAAGGTGAAAATCCTCAAGGATATGGTGTCGACTCGAAGGTCCAAGAAGACGTTCCAGAGCGATGAAGGTAGTGACGATAATTGCTATGCTCATAGTGATGGTGCTGAATATCCGTATGGTACCGAGCCTATTGATGAAGATCTGGATGATGGAACACATGATGATGATGTTGCAGATCCAGCAATCAGGAAGTCATTCAGTTATGGTTCTCTGCAGTCTGTCAACCATGTTGGTGGCCTAGTTTATGCACATGCAAAGACTGATGGTAATCAAGAGGACTGGGTCTATTATAGTCACCGAAAATCTGATGCCGGTTACCATGTGGAACAACCGCAGTCATCAACTGCTGACGAAACTGTGTTGCCAGCTGCAAAACGGAGTATCCTTCCTTGGAGAAAGAGGAAACTGAGTTTACGGACATTGAAGGCTAAAGGTGAACCTCTGTTAAAGAGAGCAAATGGAGAAGAGGGAGGTGATGATATTGACTATGATCGTCGGCTGCTAACCTCTTCCAGTGGATCAGAGGTACATTTTCCTTTTCTTTTCATTGCATTGTTAAAAAAAAATCAGTGTCATGTTCCTGGCCAAGAGGCAATTCAAGTATTTCTCCCCTAAGAATGGCTTGTTTTCAAAGAACTATTTCTTAATGGCCAATTTTCCACGTTTTTTGTTCTGAGCAATGCATCTTTCTACTGCAGGGACCAAGAAGTGAAGATGGTGGTATGACATCAGAATTTGGCGATGACTTTTTTGTTGTGGGGAATTGGGAATCAAAGGAGGTACTTAGCCGTGATGGTCATATGAGGCTTTCTTCCAAGGTGTTCTTTGCATCAATCGATCAGAGAAGTGAGCGAGCTGCTGGGGCGAGTGCTTGCACGGCACTTGTGGCTGTTATTGCAGACTGGTTCCAAGCTAACCATGATGTGATGCCTATCCAGTCGCAGTTTGATAACCTAATCCGTGAAGGATCACTGGAGTGGAGAAACCTTTGCGAGAACAAGACATATCGAGAGCTTTTCCCCGACAAGCACTTTGATCTTGACACCGTCCTTCATGCCAAGATCCGCCCACTCACAGTCTCCCCCAGCAAGTCATTCATTGGATTCTTCCTACCCGAAGGCGCCGATGACATGAGAGGATTTGACTTCCTCAATGGTGCAATGTCCTTTGATAACATCTGGGATGAGATCAGCCGGGCAGCAGAGTCCTCATCTAGTGAAAGCCCTAACCTATATATAGTGAGCTGGAATGACCATTTTTTTCTCCTCAAGGTTGAGCGTGATGCATATTACATCATCGACACCCTTGGAGAAAGGTTATATGAAGGATGCAGCCAGGCCTACATTTTGAAGTTTGACGACACCACCACGATTCACAAGGTATCTGATGAAAAAGAAACATCTAGCCCTGACTCCAGTGGACCTTTGAAGGATTCTTCAGGGAGCTCCTCTCAGGGCAGTGAAGACGGCATGGAAGAGACCATACTCGTGTCGAAGGGCAAGGAATCATGCAAAGAATATATCAAGAGTTTCTTGGTGGCCATACCAATCAGGGAGCTACAGGGGGACATCAAGAGAGGGCTGATGGCATCGACACCGCTCCACCACCGCCTGCAGATCGAGTTCCACTACACCAAAGCATCACCCCTGGAAGAGGCTGCCTCGCCCCCTCAAGCTCTCGCCATCGAAGCCCCCTTCGAGTTCTCATGGCCTGATCCACCACCACCAGCCATGGAAGTCGCCCTAACACCTGTGCTCGCCGTCGCTTAGGTTGCCGCTAGTTGGCGGAGACCCGACGACAGTCCGGTTGACACAAACATGAAGAGCTTCTTTCTTTTTCCCTGTGGGGGAAACCTACTCGAAGATTTTGTTTCCTTTTTGTTTGTGCTCATCTCATGTCTAATATGACCTGGCTAGTTAGTATAGGTGTCCCTCGAGGGGTCGGAGCCTTGTGCCTTCATTTTTGTATAAAGAGGCGACTGCTCCTACCTATCTTGTATTAACCGACTGATCTTGTAACCATGTACTATTAACCTTGTATTACTAATCAATGAGTAATGCCCTCATGTTGATTATGTTTTGGCCTTGTTTCTGCGTGCAACTTCATAAAGCTGAGATTGTTGGAACTCTGAATCTTCCTTTGATGCTGCTTGGCTGTCTCTGAAAATAAGCGGGTCTGTTCTGGCAAGAGTGCTGGTGCTGTTATCTGTAGCTTCTTGATGGTGCAGCATCGTCCAGTCCAGGCATTCATATTAGATTACCAGAGCCAAGCTGTCGTTACCAGCATCGAGTACATTTTCAGTGAATGCGACACATGAGCTGCTGCAAAATGTGGATGAAAAGCATGCTTTCAAACTTTTCTGGGTCGGCATGTGACAGCGTTAATATTAACAGTTGATTCTTTTACGTGTACCTTTTGGAACTACTGGTTTTTTTTATTCGACAGATCTCTTTTGATTTAAGGAGGTTTGCAGGGTAACTTCCAAGAAAACATCAGCGTCTCAGTATGAACTGTAATCTGCGACTCCTTTTGTCACATGCTGATTTTTTAATAACTTCACCACTAGAAAAACCTTTGATATTTATCTGAATATAAAAAAGTGCCTTAGAAAAATCGCCACAGACGTTCACACCTGGTCACACCATCATCAGCCCGTCAATGATGGAACAGCCTGGACGCGTAATACAGAGTAGAGCGGACAATCAGCTTCCACAATCCATGCGTTGAACAAGGAACCTGTAATGTTATTTTCCCCTTGTTTTTCACGTCTCTATTCGAATGTCCCCTTCACAATGTTTCTGGGGTTAAGCTGGCATAATAATAATATATTCAGTTCACGACTACGACCTCTTGTCGTCTGACATAGGCACAAGAACCGGTCAGAGTCATTTGATGATCCAAAATACTTAGCATGAAAACGAGCTCCTTTCTGGCTCATTTTGATACATAGTCGAGAGTACATAAGAGATCAATGACATTCCGAATTTAAAGGGAATGCCTGGTAACTAGGTAGTACATCATAATCATTTGACACGGGACTACTGCCTAGCTGTACAAATGCTTCTCAGGAAGGAACGCTTAGCAAGTTAGCAAGTTCTGGGTGTGAAAATCCCCAGATTTCAGGCTGAGTGACAGACAGCTGCTAGGTTCAGCTAAATATGACTCGATCAAGGACATAGATCAGACACAAGCTCCACAACTCCCCACATTGGCGCGTCATTCTGCATTCATTTGAATCATCAAAATGATTTGATGTAAGAACTGGGCACTGGATGAGGTATATAGCCATGATAACCGGAAGTAATTGTTGTGTATTAAACCATACTCACCAAATACACAGTGTCAAATGCCTCTGAGTAGTCTTTCAGAGATTTCTCGATGTTGGTATTCCTGCAAAACGAGGCTCTTTGTCAATTGGTGCATAATTCTGTACGAAACTGAGTCTCCTCGTTTTTACACCTGTTAAATGGGAATAGAATGCTCCATCCGAACTATATATTTTCTAGTTGCAGCTCGACAAGAAAAATATCAGGTTTCTTTAGTTTAAATGGTTTATTTAAATGTTAATTAGTCAAATGAAAGTTCATGCGATATTTTTTTTTGACTTGCATTGATTAAAGGATACCAGTACAACACAAAGATGAGCTTTCCTGTGACTGCTCACCTTTAATACAACAGCAAAGGAAACTTTAATTTAAAGAAAGACATCAGTTCACATCCAAGACTCTATATAGTAACAGAGCGTGTGAGGGATGTAATTTTTTTTTTTTTGACTTGAGGGATGTAAACTCTCCAAAGAAGAAACGAAGTTCACACATGTAATCACATTTCTATCAACAAAATAAGCTGCTTCAATGATAAAAGAGTCACTTCTTATGTTTGGGTTTCATATCTAGCCTACCCCAACTTGCTTGGGACAAAAGGCTTAGTTGTTGTTGATGATAAAACAGTCACAAGGCAAATGGGCAAAAGTTCAGCTGAAATTTTGGGAACTATGTCATGGCCAGATAAAAGTCAGGATTACTTAATCTTACAACTCGTCCTAAGGAGCCTACAATATAACCTACTGGGTTGTTAGTAATTTTTTCGGTTCATAATTTTCTCGGTTCATCGCAATAGATAAGAAAATTGCAGTATCAGCGAGAGTTGCGCCCACATTTTCAAAGAAAGCATGACATACTCCAAATTACTGAATCCATCGAGTATATACATGACTGGAGTAGAAAACCTAAATGATTTATGGTAAACTGTAATCCCTGGCTAATTTGGAATCAAGCAAGCAAAAGGCAAGCTAATGGGAAAGTTACTTACAGGAATCCAGCAGCAATCCTGTTCTCGTAGTCTAAACCATCAGACATTCCGAGGTCTCCAATGTGATCTCCAAGTAGCAGCACGTTGGTCCTCTTTTTCACCAATGAATAGTCGTCGGTAGATCCATTCGGATCCGCCACTGTTGTGTACTGGAGCTGCCATGTCCAAGGAATGCTCATTTTTGTTTAGAACATGAATTGTCTTCCCTGCATCAGATGTTGTTTTATTTCTATGAGCTAATGAGCCAATAAGCTAAATGCATACAACAAGCAATTTCATCAGTTAAAGCATCACTCTGGAAAGATTGTTAATGGAAAAGGGATAAAAGTATCCACATTGACAGAGATACACAAGTTACAAGTCAAGTAACAGCATATCCCGTACTTTTCATAAATTAAAGAATTTGCTAAGTGGGCTACTGCATGAAAACTAAAATTTTATTGTGAGTTGGATATTAATAACATTTATACTACATTAGCATTTGGTAGAAACAATTTGTGAATCATCAACACTTCATGAGGATTAAAAATCACCTCTAAATGCTACAAGACGACCCTCTTCGTTAAATACCATCCTATTGGACACAATCTTGATGTTCTTGAATGATCGGTGGAGTTTCTGCCGGAAGACCTAAAAAGGGAACAGGCGTGTCCTAATATGCCACGAAGTTCATTTTAATGTCTGGTACGGTGGTACCATGCTTCCTTAGAACTTACCTCCTCAATTATGTCTGCAAGTCCAGCAGAAAATACTAACACTGGAATATCTCTAGCCTGAAAATTGCATTAGGCTTTATCAGACACTTATGTCTTAATGGATTTTGAAATTTATAGGTTTTGCATTTTCCTAGAATATAACCATAAGAGCAACTAATGCTTTTTATCTCCCAAAAATGTTGTAATCATAGGTAAGCCAATTCAATCTACTAATAATATCATTCATTACCAACATATGTGAAAGAAACGAACAACTGAAACATGTGAAAGAGAACTCCAGGACACAATTTTTTCAGTAGACAGATTCCTTCGGTGCCTAAATGAAGTGCATAGGATATGATAATTCATCTGATAAAATAAACTGAAGAGGGGAAAAAACAAGAAGCAGACCAAGGGAAAATATATAATATAATCATAATTTGAGGTCTCTTATGCTTATATGAATGTTTCCAGTATGCCGTCTGGATTAATTAAATGCTTGGAATAGCTTGATCACGACGGCTAGCTTACTTCTAAATGTGAAGTCAAACTCTCCGAAACATCAGAAGAAGATGAATTCCGTGAGCGCGGACGCACGCACACAGACTATGACTCTTTTTTCCCCAATAAGCACATGTATGCTTGTGGATACATCATGCAAGTAACCACAAACTCTACGAAAAACATCCAAAATAGTCACCCCAATCCCAATGCCTTCCTATTTGTTAAATCCATCACAGCTAAAGGAACAAAAATAAAAAGGTGAGACACAACAATATATAGCTACTGGGGCTTAACCTGTACCAAAATAACCAGGGAAAAAGTAACTACATATGTCCCAGATGCTTGTGTGCCTTGGTCAGTAAAATTGGACTACTAAGCAAACATGAGAAAAGAAAATAAAACCTCCAAGAACTCAAACATCTCCACTACTCCATCTCGAAAAGCGATTGCAGCATCAGCCACCGATTTCTTTATAGCTTCATGTGTGAGCCCCCCTTCAATAAGGAGACTATGAGTCTTCCCCCACCTGTAGCAAGCAACATCAGAGGGTAAGGTACACTACACTGAATATCTAACTGAGATGCATATTATATTCAAAGTGAAAGCGGGGGTATACTCAGCAATTGATAAATGGCATGAAAACATCACAAAGCATCAAGAAAACTACCATAAGAAACATTTTAATTTGTACTGGAAACGGTTTTGTATATGTAAAGAGAGACATACATATCAATTATTTGTGTTTTTTTGTAGAGAATTATTTGTGAAATTCATGGCACATGAATTAGGTTCTGCTAACTACTAGGAATTCAAACTAGTATGCAACACAGATATAATAAGCTAATATGCCTGATGAACCATGTGGGTCACAACTCAAAAGGAAGCTACGCTATAGAGAATGACCAATGCACATTCACCATCACTTGATAAAAAAAGACTTCTGAACTAAGCAACCATGTGTCCATGATATTGTCCCAATTTAAAATATATGTACTCTGGAACTTGCAGCCTTGACCACATGACCTCTTAGATGCCAACCCAGAGACAAACACTAAGCTTTTCAAGTTCAAATGTTCCAGTGATGCAAATCTATACAAATGACTCAACCAATAGCACAACATCAACATCTAGCAGAGTTCACTTCACATGCTCCACCCCATGTTATAGGCCAAATCCAAGAAGATATGTTCACTGGTTCATTGTAACATGATGGTATATCCAACCAGCATACGCTAAATGAAAGCAGTGTGCAGGAGCAGCCGAAGTGCCGAACACAATCTCATGTAAAAGGTTCTCTACTGGTGCTCACCATTCTTCCATGAGCTTGGCCTTCTCCGGAAGCGGGATGTCGGGGTTGATCTCGATGGGGTGTTAGTGCTCAAACAGCGCCTCCCTCTTGGCATCGAATTCTTGGTTCCCCTGCCTCAGCAGCCCATGGCTACCTACGACCAGACAGACATGCCGTCAGGACAGTTGGAACTCCGAATCCTAAGCTCCCAAGTTCGAAGAGAAATCAGCAGAAATGAGGAGCGTACTCTGGCCGCGGGAGCCGTCGTACCAGTACCGAGTGAGCGTGCCGTCGAAGTCAGCAATGATCTGCGCAATGGAAGAACCTAATTAGAATCCGAAGCCATATCCATATACAACAGAGGCGGTGATACTGGCGAGGAAGCTGACCTGCAGCTTAGCTGCGCCGGCAGCGCGGATGGCGGCGACCTTGCGAGCGAGGGCGTCGACGTCGGCAACGACGGCGTCGGGGGTCCTTGTACTGGAGGGAGACATCGAGGCTGGGGATAGAAGGGAGAGGCGGCGGCGGCCGAGGTGTGGAGCGAGGGGCAGCGGGGTGGTAGGGTTCCGGCGGCGAGGGGCGCGGGAGAAGAGGCGGCGGAGGAGACGGGAAGGGGATGGGGAGAGGAACGGTGGGCTCGTCATGGGCCGCATTTCGAAACGGTGGGCCGGAGCAAGAAACCTGGCCAACGGGCCGGCCCGGCACGGCACGAGCCCGTTTAGAGCCTGGCAGGCCTGGCACGGCACGGCACGATTAGGCCCGTTTAGTAAGTGGGCTGTGCCGTGCCAGCACGCGGGCCTGGCCTTAAGGCCCAAGCACGGCCCCTTCCCTAAACGTGTCGGCACGAGCCCACTTAGGCACGACGGGCCATATTTGGCCCACGAGGCAATTTTGACTGTTTTTTTAATGTAAAAAAGTCGAAAATTAAATATAAAAAATGTAAAATGCATACATGATAAAATAGAGCTTTATTACTAGCTGCCTCGTTAAAACCTTCTATTTATAGGGAGGAAAAAGAGTACAGCTTTGCTCTAAAACGGCTAAACACCTAGCCGATTACTTCTCCTCTCCTGAGATGATCGTCGTGGTGCCGAGACAAGTGGGAGGTTCCTCTATTGATCTTCACGAACAGCAGCCTCGAGCAAACTTTGCACTTCGCATGGAGCTGCTCCACTCCATCCACTACGGAAATTATTTCATCGTAGTGTTCCCACGCCCGGGAGCGCCTACGCCCGGGAGCTCCAGGAATCTGATTGTTTTGCTCAGGTTCAGCCATGTTGTGTGTGTGAGAAATGAGAGGGGTGGGCAGCCCTTTTTATAGCAAAATTTTGACAAGACTAAAATAGCCCTCGTTCCAGTTTTAACTGTTTTTTTGTTTAAAAAGTATAACAAGTCGGAAAGATACAGAATTAATCATAACAAAAATGTAAAATGCGATGCATAATAAAATAGAGCTTTATTACTAGCTGCCTCGTTAAAACCTTCTATCTCTAGAGAGGAAAAAGAGTACAACTTTGCTCTAAAACGGCTAAACACCTAGCCGATTAAATCTCCTCTCCTGACATGCGCGTCGTGGTGCCGAGCCAAGTGGCCGATTGGTCCCTCGCTCTGCACGTGCAGCACCATCGAGCAGACCTTGCACTTTGCTTTGATCTGCTCCACTCCATCCACTACGGTGACTTCCCTATCGTAGTATTGCCACAACGGGGAGGTCGGAGCTCGAGGCCTACGGTTTCCAGCAGTGACGGTAGTGACGGGGAGGTTGGAGCTCGAGGCCATGGTATATTGATAAGTGACTTAAGCATCATATATGTAGAGTTCCATCTAATAGGCATGTCTAAACTATATTTCTTGCCTACCGTGCCATTTGCAATGCAATATTTCTTATAGTTTGCAAGTCGAACATTATCACTACCAAGAAAAGTTATTGCATTGCGCAATACTTCAATGTGGGTTTTTACCTTCTTTAAAGCACATTTTGGAGTTGAGATCAAAATCTTGCACAACTTTATTTATAGCATTTGCAATGTTCAGACCGCTGTGTGAAACATCAATTAATTCGAATCCTATGACTCTTTTTGTAGTTGCCACATTTCATCAACAAAATGGACAACCACACTAATGTAGTCTTGCCTAGCCCGACCACTCCAAATATCAGATGTTAAAGCGACAGAATATGTGCAATCAACAAAGCTCTCTTTTATTTTAGCAAGATTCTTTTTGCATATCTTTCTCATATCCCTAGTTGTAGTTTGTCTAGAAACAGGTCTAAAATTGGGATTTTGAGTAGTTTGAATATATTCGACAAAAGCTGCCGACTCACCAAAACCTAATGGTAAATCATTAGAAGCAATCAAATTACAAAGAGCATCTCTTTGTAGAGCAGGATCATAGTGAAAGGATCGTATGACACCTAGAGGGGGGGTGAATAGGTGCTACTTCAATTTTAGTACTTTTTCAAATTAGGCTTGACACAAAAGGTAAATTCTCTAGATATGTAACTAAGGTGAATTTACCTATATGACAAGCGAGCAACTAAACAAGATACACGAAGTAAAGACTATAAACAAGGATAGAAGTAACCAAAGGTGAAAGCACGCGGAGACACGGATGTAATCCCGAGTTCCACCTTTTTAGGGGAGTACGTCTCGTTGGAGAGGTGTGAGCTACCACAAAGGTCAAAACTCAACCGCCACAAAGGCGGGTGCACCTTCTTCTCCGATGAACCGCACCACAAAGGTTTGGTTCACCTTCCACTATCGGAATCCTTCAAGGCGGAATCCGGAGCCCTTACAACAACGATCCGGGGCACAACCCACAAGAGGATTGGGGGCTCCCGAACAGCTACAAATCTGTGACAAAGACAATCAAGTGAGTACAATATGAGGCTAGGTTTTCCCAATGGAAATCCTAGCAAAAGGTCCCTCAAGTGAATGAGGGGGAAATGAAGAACGGCTTGGTGAAGATGTAGATCCGGGGCTTCTCCTTCAATCCTCCAAGTATCAACGAGTTTGGGTGGAGGGATTGGGAGATCTATCAAATCTTGAGCTTGCAATCAATGGTGTTCTTCAATGTGTTCAAGCTGCTTGTCCAAAGGTTGGTGAAGAGTTATATATAGTCCCTTTCAAGATATGGCCGTTGAAGGGGTAAGTGAAGAAGCGCAGGAAGCAGGGCCGGCCTGGCCCGGCCTGAGGGCCGGCAGAGCAGCCGAGGCGGCCGGCCTGGAAACCAGCCTGGGCCGGCCTGGGGGCCGGGCTGGCTGGGCTGGCCGAGCCAGCGACCAAACCAGCCTGGGTGCCGGCCTAGGCCGGCTTGGGGGCCAACCAGCAACCCGAGGCAGCCAGCCTTGAGACCGGCCAGGGCCGGCCTGGGGGCCGGCCAGCCACCCGAGGCAACCAGCCTAGAGACCAGCCTGGGCTGGCCTGGGGGCCGGCCTCCCTGCAGAGCGCCTTCTCCCTTCACGATTTGAAGACCGACAACTACTTTTCTTCCCTTTTTGCATAGAGAGAGATCCACTAGTATCTTTTGATATAGATGGTCATAATTCCTGTGGACACTTAGCGGTATGTTAAATACTTCCAAGTGTTGTGATCAAACGTCAAAACAAGATTAACGGACAATGTCCTTTCAATCTCCCCCTTTTTGATGTTTGATGACAACACACGGATTTGCAAAAAGATATCTCATTTAAGCAAGGCAAAGTTTTTGAGGGAAGCTCCCCCTTAAACTTATACGCCAACAAGGTATACAAGAATATATGCTTAAACGAGAAACAAGAAGCAAGCACAAAATATAGACTATGTGAGCAAAGGATATGCGATAATTCTCACCATAGACATCATATAGTAGAGCACATTCTCACCATAGGCTTCAAATAGATATAGTCTTGTGAAACAATCACCTTGTAACGAACTCCAAAATAATAGAAGATAAACCGGGGAAGTCCTTACAATAACATAACGGAGGTCCATAATATCCTTACAATAACCATGACATAAGTTCCATAGTACACCACAAATAGAGTTCACTTAAAAACTTAAACAAGTTCGATGCAAATGGAAAGCGGGAAACATAAAAGCGCAAATGGATGCAATGCAATGCAAATCCCCGGAGATCTCTCTCCCCCTTTGTCATCAAGACACCAAAAAGGGAGAAAGTGAAGTGAAGGTCCATGATCACTCATCGCCATCCTCATCATCATCCGCAACATGAGCAGCTGCACCGGAGCTAGACTGACCGGGATCGCCTTGCCAATATGGAGCAAGTGAGGAGGCATCATCACCAAACCAATAAGTATACTTTTTCTGGGCCATGTAGGTGTTCTTTGAGACTTCAGCGGAGCTAGATGAATAGTTAACACCGAGTTTATCCATGATGGCACGCTGATGACGGCTAGATGCTTTCTGCTTCTTGTAAGTCTTGAATTCAGATTTCCTCTTGAGAGCAAAGAAGCAGTTCATCCTTTTGAGAGCTTGCACTAAGCCACCTTTCTTCTCCTCATCATCATCTTCTTCATCATAATCTCCCTCAGGAGCATCACTAGGAGGCGGCCAAACAGGATCACCCTCGGGCAAAGCACGAAGACCAACCATCTCAGGATGAAACAACTCATACTGACTAACACCTCATCAGGCAACTTGGTGTTGAAGAGAGTCTGCAGGAGCGGACCATAACAAGGAACCTTGCCTTTGACAATCACAACTTGCATCTCGTTCCAAAGATAATCCAGCACATCAATTTGCTTCCTCCTGATATAAAGATCATACATGTGATGAAGACAATTGACCATCCGGTCACGAACCAAGCCCTTCTCCCCAAACTTGATGGCAAGACAGTTTCTCAAGATTTTGTGAACAACCCTCCAATAAGGATACATATGAACTGTGTGGGGAATCTTCCCACGAAGGCCGCTCTGAGGAGGATAACAATGGCGAATCCCCATTTCAGCTGGAATGAGCTTAGAGAGATGGAGACGAACAGAGCAAGGTGAAACGGGCAATTCCTCAAGACTAAACAGTGCCCCAAACTTGGCCAAAGTTGTTGAACACACAGTATCTGCACTCATCCATGTCATAGACCTCTTACCATGCTCAGTAGTGAACACAACAGTAGCATAAAATTGCTGAAGCAAAGCAGGAGAATATGGAGTGCTAACAGTCATGATCTTAGTGATTTGGTGAAAATCCATCATATCCATCACATCAGGCCAAGTATCTCTAGCTTGAGCAAGGTTGAAATAATCCACGGGAACATGAGCATTCTTTTGGATTTAAATACGTTGATGAAAGATTTGCTTGTGCATCTTGCAATAGAATATACTATCATCTAGGCATGTGGGCTGACCAAAGGCATATGGATTGAAAGATAACCGATCTCTCTTGAATTCACTAGGTTTCACCTTGGCCCAAGATGCACGTACCGGTTCCTCTGGATTCTCACGAGGCGGTGGAACTCCTCTTGGCTTGGCAGCTTTCTTGGAGGCAGCAACTTTCTTCAGTTTCTTGGTCTTGGGCAAGGAGGAAGATTCGACATTGAAATCATCAACAATGTCATCCAGCCCATCGAAGGTCTTGCTCTTGCCAGCCCTGCTAGACTGAGGAACCGTCTCCTCCCACTCATCATCCCATGTGTCCATCTTCAACCTTGAGAGAATCTTCAAGAACCACCAACAATGGAGGAGATCTCCCCAACCCAGCCACCAATGGAGAAACTAGATGGATGGGGTGGAAGATCGGGGGAATCCCCTTCAGATCTGTGGAGAGGAAGGGGTGGGGAGGGGCTCAAATGGAGTGGGGAGGGTGGAGGAGCTCAAGGTGGAGGAGGAGCCGGCCATGGAGGGGAGTCACGGGGTGGAAGATGAAGGAAAACTGTTCGGGAAAGGAGGCTCCACGCGATATAAGGCAGAGGGCGCGCCGGCCCTGGAGCCGGCCTCGGCCGGGTGGGAGGCTGGGCAAGGACCCGAGGGGACCGGCCCTGGCGCCGGCCTAGGCCGGGCGGACGGTCGGGCCATAGTCCGAGAGAACCGGCCCTGAGGCCGGCCAGAACCGGGCGGGAGGCCGGACCGCAGCCCGAGGGATCCGGCCCTGAGACAGGCCTGGGCCGGGTGGAGGCCGGTCAGAGCGCAGAGAAGCCTCCGAACCTCTTCCATATTCTGAAATTTGACGAGCTTTGAGCTTCCGAACACCTTGCACTTCAAGAATACCACTGCCTAGAAATCCGTCTTCAAGAAAATCCAATGAGCAACCTTGAGTAATCCGGGGAGATGCGAAACATGGAGAAAAACTTCACAAATCCAATGGAAAAGATAAAAACTCCAAATAAGCAACATTGGTTGATTCAAACGATGCAAAACAACGAATATGCATCAACAACTCACGGAAGAACCAACTCTTCAAGGAGAAGAGGGCGGTGGCCTAGGCCACCATATATGAGTGTGTGGTGTGACACCGCGAAGATATATCTTGGGTTCACGGCCACTACTCATCATTTAAGCTCACAATTCATAGAACGAATATAGAGATGCAAATGAATTCTTAATGTCGGCATAATGGGGGGAGGGATAGTCCAATGGATTAGGACCGCACTCCCCCTATGTCCATGCCTACACCTAAACCAAATAGATAGTCAAAAATAGGTGTGTATGCAAGATGGTCAAGTCAAGCTCCTAGAATCCACGATATTTAGCTCATGCCTCAAGAAGGTGAATCTTGCTTCATCAAGTGGCTTCGTGAATATGTCGGCAAGTTGATCTTTGGTTGGAATATAGCCAAGCTCAATATCACCACGAGCAATATGATCCCGAATAAAATGATGACGAATCTCAATATGCTTCGTTCTTGAGTGTTGCACCGGATTGTGGCCAATCTTGATAGCACTTTCATTGTCACATAAAAGAGGCACTTTGTCACAATTGACACCGTATTCCTTTAAAGTTTGCCTCATCCATAACAATTGAGTGCATGCACTTGCGGCCGCCACATACTCGGCTTCGGCGGAAGATAGAGATATACAATTTTGCTTCTTAGAAGACCAACTCACCAAGGACCTACCAAGAAATTGGCATGCCCCGGAAGTTGATTTCCTATCATCCTTGCAACCGGCCCAATCCGAATCCGTGTACCCGGCAAGAGAGAAATTAGTGCCCTTTGGGTACCACAAACCAAACCTTGGGGTATCAACCAAATATCGAAGGATTCTATTGACCGCCACCATGTGGCTTTCTTTAGGAGCGGCTTGATACCTTGCACACACCCCTACACTCAACACAATATCGGGTCTAGATGCACAAAGATAAAGCAAAGAACCAATCATAGAGCGATAAAGTTTTTGGCAAACATCGATACCGTCGGGGTTAAGTTCAAGATGGCATTTGGTGTCCATGGGAAACCGCTTGCCCTTAGCATTGTGCATATTGAACCTCTTGAGCATGTCTTGGGTATATTTGGTTTGAGAGATGAAAGTCCCTTCATTCAATTGCTTGATCTCAAAACCGAGAAAGAACTTCAATTCGCCCATCATAGACATCTCGAACCTATCGGTCATAAGCTTTGAAAATTCATCATTGAAAGCTTTGTTAGATGAGCCAAATATAATATCATCAACATAAAGTTGGCATATGAAAAGCTCCCCTTTGACCCTCTTGTAAAGAGAGTGGGATCGATTTGCCCCAATTCAAATCCACGGTCTAGCAATAGCTCTCTTAGGTGCTCATACCAAGCACGAGGTGCTTGTTTGAGACCATAGAGCGCCTTATCAAGCTTGTAGACATGGTTAGGGAATTTAGGGTCCTCGAAACCCGGTGGTTGCTTAACATATACCAACTCCTTTAAAGGACCATTAAGAAAGGCACTTTTCACATCCATTTGTTGCAATTTAAAGTTATGATGTGATGCATATGCAAGAAGGATACGGATGGACTCAAGGCGAGCCACGGGTGCATAAGTCTCTCCAAAATCAATGCCTTCAACTTGAGAGTACCCTTGTGCAACCAATCTTGCCTTGTTCCTCACAACCATTCCATGCTCATCTTGCTTGTTCTTGAATATCCACTTTGTGCCTATAACATTGCGGCAATCTTTTGGCTTCTCAACTAGATTCCACACTTTGTTGCGCTTGAAGTTATTGAGTTCATCATGCATAGCTTCTAACCAATCCGGATCTTCAAGAGCTTCAAACACTTTCTTTGGTTCCACCATGGAAATATGAGCTTGATGTTCACTAAAGTTTGCCAATTGCCTTCTTGTGGTAACACCCTTCTTGTGGTCACCAAGATGTTTCTAGATGGTGACTTTAATTCAAAGTCTCTTACAATTCTTGCTTTACGACGGGCTTCGATATCTCATTGCATCTTGGAGGTATCTCTTGATCATCTTGATCATTTGAGTCCCCGTCTTGACCGGAATGTTGACCTTGATCATCTTGAAGCACATCTTCAACAAATGAAGGAGAGGGTTGATCTTGGTCATGACCTTGGCTAGCATCAACAATAGGAGAACTTGGTTCTTGCATAGCAACTTGGTCAACATGAGGAGGGTCTTGAACTTGTTCTTGGGGGTGCATCATTTGCTTCCATGATAGGCGCCGTTTCAACTTGTGATGAAGAGGCCTCCACTTGAATGGAGCTTGGACTTGCTTGAGGAGACTCGTAATGAATCTCAACGGGCGATGGAAACCAATGCCCATTCTTCTTATAGCATCTTGAGGCTCTTCATTATCTACATCACAAACATGAAATTGCGCCACTTGGGAGCCGTCATTCTCATCGAACCTCACATCACAAGATTCTATGACTTTCCCAACGGTTTGTCATAGACTCTATAGGTGTGAGATTCGGCACCGTACCCAACAAAAACACCCTCTAAAGCTTTAGATTCAAATTTAGACAAACGAACACTTTTGTTCTTATAGAAACACTTACAACCAAATACTCGGTAGTAGGAGACATTGGGCTTGTTGCCGGTGAGCATCTCATAAGATGTAAACTTCTTGCCAACACGAAAGAATAGCCGGTTAGATGAGTGACACGCCGTGGAGATAGCCTCGGCCCATAAGAAAGTGGAGACTTAAACTCCGCCAACATAGACCTTGCCATATCCATGAGAGTCCGGTTCTTCCTTTCGGCTACACCATTTTGTTGAGGGGTATATGCAGCGGAATATTGATGACGAATCCCCTCTTCACTAAGAAACTCATTTAAGGTGTAGTTCTTGAACTCGGAGCCATTATCACTCCTAATGACCAAATAGGGACATTGTATTGGCGTTGAACAATATTGGAAAAGTCGATGACGGCTTGTTGGGTCTCATCCTTCGTCTTGAAGAAATAAACCCAAGTAAATCTTGAATAGTCATCAACAATCACCAAACAATATTTCTTCCCACCAAGACTAGGTTGAGGCACGGCACCAAAGAGATCAACATGAAGAAGTTCCAATATCCTCTTTGATGAAATGATGGTCTTGCTTGGATGGGGAGAATCATGCATCTTTCCTTCAACACAAGCCCTACAAAGACGATCTCTAGAAAAAGAAACATTGTCTTTTAGTCCAAGAATGTGGCCACCCTTGTGAAGACTTTGCAAAGTTCTCATGTTGACATGGGACAAGCGGCGATGCCACAACCATCCCACGTCGGCCTTTCCGAATAGGCATATTGCTTGAGTGTTGGTAGACCCCGAAAAGTCCACCACGAACAACTCATTTTCAACATACCCAACGAACATGACCTTTAGAGTCTTGCTCCTCAAGAGTACCACCATATCAATAGTAAAATGGACATCAAAATTCATCTTATTAAGTGCACGAACGGACATAAGATTGTAACCGAGGGACTCGACAAGCATGACATTTACAAGGGTGATATCCTTTGCAACTACCACCTTGCCGAGACCCGTTACCTCCGCTTTTGATTTATCACCATAGGAGACGGATGCTTGATTTATATTTGGTCCCAACTCCGTCATGATCTCTTTGCTTCCGGTCATATGACTAGTGCATCCACTATCAACCACCCATTTAGACCCACCGGAAGCATAGTCCTACAAGAAATCATTGCTTGGTTTTAGGTACCCATTTCTCAATGGGTCCTCTTTTGTTAGCAACAAGGGTCTTAGGAACCCAAATAGAGTAAGCAATGTAACCATCATAAGGACCAACATATTTTGCATAAACATCCCCATAGTAATCAACATAAAGAAAGTAGTTGGGATTGTTATGCCCCGCAAAGTCACTACGAGTGGTCTTGCCCCTAGTGGCATTACCACCGCAATGGAGTCTTGGCTTGTGCGGGCTTGGCATTGGTGTTGCTCTTCTTCTTCTTTGCCTTGGCCACATAACCGAGGCCCTCCTTCCCTTTGTGTGGCTTTTGCTCAAAAATTTGAGCAACACCTTTTCTTTACCTTTAGGAATAGAGGTCTTGGCACTAGTGGCCTTGGCAAGCTCAACCTTCAACCTAGCATTTTCCTCAATAACATTTGCATGATCACAAGAGGGAGTAGAGGTGCTAGGTGAGTTAGATTTGGAAAGTTGAGTTTGAAGTTGCTCATGAGACTTGACTAGAAGAGAGTGGGTACTTTCCAAGGCCTTGTGAGCCTTGTTAAGTTTCTCCACATCCTCAAGGAGTCTAGCATTAGCAACCACAAACTCGGCTTTCTCCTTTTTAACCACTTTATATTTAGCAAAGACATGATCTCTATCCTTAATGATTTTAGCAATTATTTCATCATTTTTATCATCAAGAGACTCAATTCTTTCCTCAAGAGAGGTTCTATATTCACTCTCTTCTTCAAGAGAAGCATTCAAGGATGCTATGGTGAGAGAATCCTCTCTCTCAATTTTTCCCTTGTCATCAAGGATTTCTTCGGCCGCATCAAGTTGTCTCAAGAGAGACTCAACATATGCCTTAGCTTCACCTTGCAAGTTAGCCATAATAGTATCGGAAGCAACAAGTTCTTTCTTAATCACAAGACTAGTTTTATCATCTATTTCATGCATAGTCTTGGGAGTAGAAGATGATACCTCGGTGACGGAAGCCATGAGGCAACGAGCGGTGTTGATGGAGAGGTTCTCATTGGGGGATTCGAAGAGAGAAGGAGGTGGAGTTGATACAATGGCCAAAGCGGCCACCTCACGAGTGGGTTCTTCTTCTTCGGAATCCTCGGAAGGATACTCTTCTTGAGTCAACAACACAATTCTTGGTGCTTTCTTGAAGAATGGCTTCCTCTTGACAAAAGGCTTCTTTTGTATCATGTTTGATTCGCCCTTGAGGACAAGCCTTCCACCGTTTTGCTCTCTATTCTCATAGGACAATCTTGATGAAGTGATGCTTGTTATGACAATTGTAGCAAGTCTTTATCCTATTAGCAAACTCCTTCTTCCCACTTGGATTGTTTGTGATCAAGTTGAGCCTTTGCCTTGGCCGGGTCATTCCAAAATGTCCTTGTTGCAAGAGCTATGTGACCATGGAGGGCGGTTCAAGTTCATCGGGAGGAAGGTTGTTCGGGCATGCTTCAACTTCATCATGTTCATCAAGGCACACAACCTTGGCCTTCAAAGCAAGAGAGGGACCTTGCTTCATTCCCATGGCCCTAGCACGGTTGTCTAGAGCATTCTTGGTGGCAACCTTGGAGGCTTGCCTCTTGCATAACTTCATTGGATGTCATCTCAAGGTAGTTGAATTTTCCTTGATGGCCTTCAATCAACGGGCTCGAAGGGCATGAGAGCATTCACATACTTCCTCTTGATCCAAGCATCATCCACATAGGTTGCCCCAACATTATGAAAGGCTTTGGCAAGAATGTTGAGTCTTCCATACATCTCCTCATGGTTTCATTATCAAGCATGTAGAAACCTTCGGCCTCATTGCTCAAGCATCAATCTATTCCTCTTCATGCTTTCATTTCCAAGAATGCCACCTCAAGGCACTTCCAAGCTTCTTTGGCGGTGGAGACGTTTTGAATGTGATGAAGACCACTTTCTCCAACGGCAAGTTCAATCATGTGGAGAGCGGAAGCATTGAGTTGTTTCTCGGCAACCTCTCTTCTTGTCAAGTTGTTAGGATTCACGGCCTTGTATCCCTCTTGAATGATCCTCCAAAGCTCGATAGAGGAACTGTTGATATGAGATTTCATTAAGTGTTGCCAAGTAGCAAAAGCCGATGCATTAAGTTTAGGAGGTGGACCCAAAGGGTTTATGCGAGTATGATGGATAGGTGGGTCGGGAGAGTACGCAAAGGGAACCCCATGGTACTCCGGCTTCCCACCTTCGGGAGTGGTGGTAGAGGTGGAAGATTTCTTAGGTCGGTTTTTTATCTTCAACCCCTTTTTTCCTCTTTTCCCTCCTCGGTTTCACCGTCATGGGAGGTAGCGGAGTCATCTAGTGGGGTGGTCTCCTTAGGAACCTTGCCACTTGCGAGTTGTGTGATCAACTCACGCATCTCGGCAAATTTGGTATCCATGGACGATATCAAAGATGTCTCCATCGATTTGAGATCGGCCATGGATGCCGTAGTGGCTTGGTCATCCAAGGGATCACCATCACTTCGTGTCATACTTCTCTTAGGCGGTTAAGCCCAACAAGAGAGCCGAGGCTCTGATACCAATTGAAAGGATCGTATGACACCTAGAGGGGGGGGTGAATAGGTGCTACTTCAATTTTAGTACTTTTTCAAATTAGGCTTGACACAAAAGGTAAATTCTCTAGATATGCAACTAAGGTGAATTTACCTATATGACAAGCAGCAACTAAACAAGATACACGAAGTAAAGACTATAAACAAGGATAGAAGTAACCGAAGTGAAAGCACGCGGAGACACGGATGTAATCCCGAGTTCCTCCTTTTTAGGGGAGTACGTCTCGTTGGAGAGGTGTGAGCTACCACAAAGGTCAAAACTCAACCGCCACAAAGGCGGTGCACCTTCTTCTCCGATGAACCGCACCACAAAGGTTTGGTTCACCTTCCACTATCGGAATCCTTCAAGGCGGAATCCGGAGCCCTTACAACAACGATCCGGGGCACAACCCACAAGAGGATTGGGGGCTCCCGAACAGCTACAAATCTGTCACAAAGACAATCAAGTGAGTACAATATGAGGCTAGGTTTTCCCAATGGAAATCCTAGCAAAGGGTCCCTCAAGTGAATGAGGGGGAAATGAAGAACGGCTTGGTGAAGATGTAGATCCGGGGCTTCTCCTTCAATCCTCCAAGTATCAACGAGTTTGGGTGGAGGGATTGGGAGATCTATCAAATCTTGAGCTTGCAATCAATGGTGTTCTTCAATGTGTTCAAGCTGCTTGTCCAAAGGTTGGTGAAGAGGTATATAGTCCCTTCAAATATGGCCGTTGAAGGGGTAAGTGGCGAAGCGCAGGAAGCAGGGCCGGCCTGGGGGCCGGCCTGGCCTGGCCTGAGGGCCGGCAGAGCAGCCGAGGCGGCCGGCCTGGAAACCAGCCTGGGCCGGCCTGGCGGCCGGGCTGGCCGAGCCAGCGACCAAACCGGCCTGGGTGCCGGCCTAGGCCGGCCTGGGGGCCGGCCAGCTGCCCGAGGCAACCAGCCTGGAGACCGGCCAGGGCCGGCCTGGGGCCGGCCAGCAACCCGAGGCAGCCAGCCTTGAGACCGGCCAGGGCCGGCCTGGGGGCCAGCCAGCCACCCGAGGCAACCAGCCTGGAGACCAGCCTGGGCTGGCTTGGGGGCCGGCCTCCCTGCAGAGCGCCTTCTCCCTTCACGATTTGAAGACCGACAACTACTTTTCTTCCCTTTTTGCATAGAGAGAGATCCACTAGTATCTTTTGATATAGATGGTCATAATTCCTGTGGACACTTAGCGGTATGTTAAATACTTCCAAGTGTTGTGATCAAACGTCAAAACAAGATTAACGGACAATGTCCTTTCAATCTCCCCCTTTTTGATGTTTGATGACAACACACGGATTTGCAAAAAGATATCTCATTTAAGCAAGGCAAAGGTTTTGAGGGAAGCTCCCCCTTAAACTTATACGCCAACAAGGTATACAAGAATATATGCTCAAACGAGAAACAAGAAGCAAGCACAAAATATAGACTATGTGAGCAAAGGATATGCGATAATTCTCACCGTAGACATCATATAGTAGAGCACATTTCTCACCATAGGCTTCAATAGATATAGTCTTGGGAAACAATCACCTTGTAACGAACTCAAAAATAATAGAAGATAAACCGGGGAAGTCCTTACAATAACATAACGGAGGTCCATAATATCCTTACAATAACCATGACATAAGTTCCATAGTACACCACAAATAGAGTTCACTTAAAAACTTAAACAAGTTCGATGCAAATGGAAAGCGGGAAACATAAAAGCGCAAATGGATGCAATGCAATGCAAATCCCCGGAGATCTCTCTCCCCCTTTGGCATCAAGACACCAAAAAGGGAGAAAGTGAAGTGAAGGTCCATGATCACTCATCGCCATCCTCATCATCATCCGCAACATGAGTAGCTGCACCGGAGCTAGACTGACCGGGATCGCCTTGCCAATATGGAGCAAGTGAGGAGGCATCATCACCAAACCAATAAGTATACTTGTTCTGAGCCATGTAGGTGTTCTCTGAGACTTCAGCGGAGCTAGATGAATAGTTAACACCGAGTTTATCCATGATGGCACGCTGATGACGACTAGATGCTTTCTGCTTCTTGTAAGTCTTGAATTCAGATTTCCTCTTGAGAGCAAAGAAGCAGTTCATCCTTTTGAGAGCTTGCACTAAGCCACCTTTCTTCTCCTCATCATCATCTTCTTCATCATAATCTCCCTCAGGAGCATCACTAGGAGGCGGCCAAACAGGATCACCCTCGGCAAAGCACGAAGACCAACCATCTCAGGATGAAACAACTCATACTGACTAACCACCTCATCAGGCAACTTGGTGTTGAAGAGAGTCTGCAGGAGCGGACCATAACAAGGAACCTTGCCTTTGACAATCACAACTTGCATCTCGTTCCAAAGATAATCCAGCACATCAATTTGCTTCCTCCTGATATAAAGATCATAGATGTGATGAAGACAATTGACCATCCGGTCACGAACCAAGCCCTTCTCCTCAAACTTGATGGCAAGACAGTTTCTCAAGATTTTGTGAACAACCCTCCAATAAGGATACATATGAACTGTGTGGGGAATCTTCCCACGAAGGCCGCTCTGAGGAGGATAACAATGGCGAATCCCCATTTCAGCTGGAATGAGCTTAGAGAGATGGAGACGAACAAAGCAAGGTGAAACAGGCAATTCCTCAAGACTAAACAGTGCCCCAAACTTGGCCAAAGTTGTTGAACACACAGTATCTGCACTCATCCATGTCATAGACCTCTTACCATGCTCAGTAGTGAACACAACAGTAGCATAAAATTGCTGAAGCAAAGCAGGAGAATATGGAGTGCTAAAAGTCATGATCTTAGTGATTTGGTGAAAATCCATCATATCCATCACATCAGGCCATGCGGGCCTCCGCGTGCCTGGCACCTAAACGGGCCGTGCCCGTGCCGGCACACGGGCTCGGCCTTCAGGCCCCAACACGGCCGGCTTCTTTGCGTGCCGAGCACGGCCCGTTTAGGCTGTGCCGTGCCAGGCCCACGGCGGGCTGGGCACGCGTGCTCACGGGCCGGCCTGCGAGCATGGGCCCATATGGCCAGGTTTGGACGAACCTCTCTACACTAGGGCTCTAAATAAAATTGCCATTAATCTGCCCGTCGTGTGGTGAGACAATGTCGTCGGCGGCGACGGCGACGGCGTCGCTGCGCCACCTCTTCTGCCTTCCCGCCCGCCGCCTCCTCCTCCTCGCCTGCTCTTCCTCGACGCTCGGCGGCCATGGCTCCTCGGACGTGGGGGTGGTGGAGCTGAACCCGCCGCGCGGCACCAGGGACTTTCCCCCGGAGGAGATGCGGCTCCGCAGCTGGCTCTTCGGCAACTTCAGGGAGGTGTCCCGGCTGATGGCGTTCGAGGAGGTGAACTTCCCCGTGCTCGAGTCCGAGGCGCTCTTCGTCCGCAAGGCCGGGGAGGAGATCACGCAGCAGCTCTACAGCTTCGAGGACAAAGGCGGCCGCCGCGTCGCTCTCCGGCCCGAGATCACCCCGTCCCTCGCGGGCCTCGTCATCAAGCAAGGGAAGTCGATCTCGCTCCCGCTCAAATGGTTCACCATCGGACAATGCTGGCGCTACGAGCGTATGACCAGAGGGAGACGCCGTGAGCATTACCAGTGGAACATGGATGTATTTGGTATGCCTGGTGTTCGAGCTGAAGCTGAACTTCTTCAGGCCATTGTTCTCCTGTTCGGGCGTCTGAGAGTTGCATCTTCTGATGTGGGGATCAGACTGTCCAGCCGGAAGGTTCTTCAGGCCGTGCTGCACATGTACTCTGTACCAGGGCACATGTTTACTCAAGTCTGTGTCATTGTTGACAAATTGGGAAAACTGAGTAGAGAGGAGATTGAGAAAGAACTGGTCTCAACTGGGCTGTCATCTGAAGCTGTACAAGGTATCATCCAAGTGCTTTCTCTCAAGTCACTCTCCAAGCTTGAAGAGGTGCTAGGCTCTGGTGCTGAAGCTGTTGCTGACTTGAAGAAGCTCTTCTCTTTTGCTGAACAGTATGGTTATGCTGATTGGGTCTGTTTCGATGCATCTGTTGTTCGTGGCCTTGCGTACTACACGGGGACTGTTTTTGAGGCTTTCGACAGACAGGGGGAACTGAGAGCAATCTGTGGTGGGGGAGGTATGATCGGCTGCTTTCAACGTTTGGAAGTGACGATCTACCGGCCTGCGGATTCGGGTTTGGAGATGCTGTTATCGTGGAACTGCTGAAAGAAAAGGGTCTTTTGCCTGATCTGTCGCATCATGTTGATGACATTGTCTTCCCATTGGACGATGAGCTTCAAGGACCAGCATCTTGTGTTGCATCTTCTTTGCGGAGGAAAGGCAGATCCGTAGACCTTGTACAAGACAAGCGTCTGAAATGGGTGTTTAAACATGCAGAGAGGATAAATGCTAGTAGGCTGATTTTGGTGGGAAAATCTGAGTGGGAGCGCGGCATGGTTCGGGTGAAGATACTATCAACCAGAGAACAAATTGAGGTCAAGGCAGCAGAAATACAGTAATTATTCGCGAACTGAAGGTTTTACTTCCAAACCGGCTCTCTCTTTCTTCATTTGTTTCGTCTTCTGTTGTTTAGTTCTTCATTTGTGGCATTGTAAGTTCTGTCATTCAAATCACATAGAAATTATATATCATGGAACCAAAATAGTTTGGGCTCGGGTTTCACAAAACCACAACCTCAAAAAATTCTGAAAGTCAATGTTTTCTAAAATCTGAGCCCAACAATTCTAGTTTAATGCTTACAACAAATATACTAATCTAATTCAAGGTTTACTCCATCATACATAAAAATTGTACGGTGCTCTTGCTTACTCATTGCCATCTTAAAAAAAATCATTTTCACTTGTCATGTCTTTTTGAGAAGTACTAGAAAGATACCCCGCGCGTTGCAACGGGAACTTCTTATAAAATTGTAATATAAACGAAAACCATATGACACATAAACGGGAAAATTTCTCGGGAATATATACAGTATTCGATTGGGCACAATAATTGAGAATCTAGATTTAATCAATGTAGAATATTTGTATATTTGACAACTAAAATTGATGAAGTAATTTTATGGATAAAAGAATTTATAATGCGAATAGTTTTCATGGATGGATAGAAAATCATTAATACATGTGGGATGACACGGATAAATAATGGCTCAAATAGTGGATGATGTGGCTTAAGGAATAGATGATGTGCGATTAATAAGTATTAGTGGAGATGACATGGACAATTGATTGGCTAAGAGAATGGATGATGTGGATAACTTGCATGTTGAGATAGAAAATAATTAATGCAAGTTAGTGGGGTTTTGCCTTATAAGAAGTATAGATTTCTCCTTTTTTTCTTAAAAATAAAATTGATATCCGTTTTATCTAGAAGACCTATTTTTTATTACAAGGAATAGACATACACACACGCACACATCTATTAGAATACATCCTCTAATCACATGTTGAAATAATGGAGACCCCAAATAAATCCCTGGATCACACTAAAATCCAAGTTAATGCATCGACCCACGTGTACACTGTGGATGGAATCGTGGGGCTATGAGTCCAGCACACACTAAGTAATATTTTAGAAGAATAAGAAGAAAGGGACACTTCCCTCCCAACAATAGGGAAAAATTAGCGTTTACGACCACAATTTTTTAGATAATGGAAGAGAACAACTCCTTTTTCCTTTACAACCGAAGGTTAGCCTTGATGGACAGGTGGTACCTGCGAAAGACACTTTCCGATATTTGGGGTCGATGCACCAGAAGGATAGTGATATCGATGAAGATGTGAGTCATCGAATCAAAGCTGGCTAGATGAAGTGGCGTCAAGCTTCTGGCGTCCTCTGTGACAGGAGAGTGCCACAAAAGCTAAAAGGCAGGTTCTATAGGACGGCGATTCGACCTGCGATGTTGTATGGCGGAGAATGTTGGCCAACCAAGAGGCGACATATCCAACAGTTAGGTGTAGCAGAGATGCGCATGTTGAGATGGATATGTGGCCACACAAGAAAGGACCGGGTCTGGAATGATGATATACGGGAGAGAGTTGGGGTAGCTCCGATTGAAGAGAAGCTTGTCCAACATCGTCTAAGATGGTTTGGGCATATAAAACGCAGGCCTCCGGAAGCGCCAGTGCATAGCGGACGAATAAAGCGTGATGAGAATGTTAAGAGGGGTCGTGGTAGACCGAACTTGACATGGGAGGAGTCTGTTAAGAGAGATTTGAAGGATTGGAATATCACCAAAGAACTAGCCATGGATAGGTATGCGTGGAAGCTAGCTATTCATGTGCCAGAACCATGAGTTAGTTTCGAGATCTTGTGGGTTCACCTCTAGCCTACCCCAACTTGTTTGGGAATGAAAGGCTTTGTTGTTGTTATTGTTTTGTAAATAAGTCTCGAAGAAATAAAAAATTAAAAATCAAATTAACAAGCTACAAACACCTAGAGAACGCATGTGTTTCTAAGATTATTGCTAAGCCGTCATCCATGCTTGGACAGAAATCCCCTGATAACTTTATATGCTACTGTTGCTTGTCATAATTTTCACCTCGTGTTCCGGCCGCTGCAGCAAATACTAGAATCACATCCAACTAATATACACACATATAGCATGGATAAGATATGAAAGATATTTTTTTTGTAAAAAACATAACTGCGTCAATGCCAAGTAGACCAGCCTAATGAACTAACAAAATTTCTGAATTAGCTTGTTCATATGGGAGAAAAGGCCCCATGTGGGCTGCCGATGATGGGTCAATGCGCAGTCTGATGCTGCTTCATGGCAATTCAATTCTTAATTTCCACACTTCTTCCCTAAACGTTCCATCTAATTGTCCCATTGAAGCATAAAAATAAAAGCACATAAATATAAGAAGAAACACGAGTTTCAAGAGCGATGCAAAGGCAAACTAGATGATCATGGAACATAAAAAGCATAAAAAATTGGGGCGGTAGTCATTTGCATACGACAAAGTAAAAAACACAAATCTATGGCCTTTTTTATTCACGGGATTCCAAAAATGCTAGAATAGAAAAAACAGAATTGCAGTGCCATGCCAATTCAAATCCTGCAGAATTAATTAGTACCAACCTTTATTATATTGCACCAGGGAAGAAAAAAGATTTTCTGAGAGGTTTGACTGGATAGAAAATTTCCCTTAAAATTTAGTGCAGCAGAACCTTATGAAAAATTCCTATGGGATTAAATACTACAAATGAAACAATCACATAGAAGAAGCTGTAAAGATTCTAGTTCTCCGAATTTCCTATGATAATCCTTTAAATCAAATAGGCATAAATAAAACAAGAGGCATGTGAGACTGAGAGGAATCATTGCGCAAAGTGAACTATGATTCATTGAAGTGTTAGGCGACATAGCAAGAGCGCTACAAGTGTCATAATCTGAGGTGCCCATGAAGTCACTCAGCCTATCATCGAATTTTTTCCTATTGAACTTGGTTGCTGGAAGAATTTATAAAGGATGGAGCGTAGCTCGTTTTGCCATGTTTTTTGGAGGGAGAAGCTCAAGATTCATAAACGATAGTCATAAGGAAATACATGAGCTAACCATCAAGCAATGGCAATAGTCAAGGAAGTTTACTCGTAAAGATAGTCAATAGCCACCGCCAAATATACATCTCGATGATATATATTTCTGATCTAGTTAGCTCTACTGGTCTTAATTGACTCCAATTAAGTGTAGGTGGGTGAGAGAGCTAAAGCAAGAAAGGACTGTAAACTTCATGTCTTTTTGTAGGTGAGCTTTTACTATTTAGAGTATTACATAAGCAATACCTGAATATAAACCACAAGACTGAAAAACTATACCTTACAAAAGCTAAAGATATGTCTCTGGAATGTTTAAGGCAAGTCCCTCAATGCCAATCTCAACAGGTTGATAAAATAGGTATGGGATGCATCTGGGATTTACACGCCAACATTTGCATCCATTCGGTAAGCAAAGTGTAGTTCAAGACCTATATGGTTCATTATATATGACGTGGCCCATAGTTCTGAACTTTTGATGCTGACACTTGCAAATTGCTCCACTATCCAAATATACATATTTTCGACCCCAATAAGCCATAATAGTAGCACAACAGAAGGCTCAATGTGGTCTGTGATGATATGATATAATTCTATATTCCTAAATTACCACAAGTGTTTCCATCTAAAGATTTGTATTCTCTGCAGGTACCGAGTATTTTGAGGTCAGCAAAACTACCAACTTGGTTATGCTCGACAACCGATCAGCAAAGCAGCGAAAGGTTTTTTTTTGAAACGAGGGGCAAAAGCTTTGCCCCTTATATTAAATAAGGAGAAGATTGCAAGAATGCAAGTTTTGGTATCCGAACATATTACAACACAATTACTCTCGCGGTATTAAGTTGCCCAAACATTTGGCACCCGCCAAAACCCACAACCGGGCCTCATTTTTTACTTTGCCTAACACCACCAAAGATGGTGCACTCTTATTCTTGAACACCCTAGCGTTGCGCTCATTCCAAACCTCCCAAGTGACAAGCAAGGTGAGAGAAGCTACGGCCTTGCGGTTTGGCGCAACATTTGTCATCAAAAGCCACCATTCATTGAAGTTAAGGTTGAGCCAATCCCCGGTGTTGACGTTGAGGAGGCCGAGCCAATCTTTGGCACGATCCCAAATTCTTCTTGTGAAGCGACAATGCACAAGAAGGTGAAGAAGAGTCTCCGTGGTTTGCTTGCAAAAAGGGCATAGCCCACAATTTGGCCAACCTCTCTTGGCAAGCCGGTCGGCGGTCCAAACTCTATTTTGATTTGCAAGCCAAGCGAAGAACTTCGTCTTAGGCGGAGCCCAAGGCCTCCAAACCGAATTCTTCATGGAGGAAAAAATTGTGCCCATAAATTGCATCTTGTAGGCGGACTTGGCCGAGTACTCTCCATTTTCCGTGAGCTTCCAACGGATCTCATCACACACACCGGTGTTTAGTTGAACATTTGTAGTGAGGCTCCAAAGCTCCACAAATTGCGCGAAATGGGCAACGGTGAAAAACTCATCAAGACGAATCTTGCCCACCCAACTAGCACCAAGCAAGGCCTTCCCAACGGTGCAATTCTTCAAGCTAGAGCATTCAAAAATGAGGGAGGCGATGTCTTTTGGTTTCCTCCCCTCCAACCATGGAGCATGCCAAAAAGGAGTCTTGAGCCCATCACCAATAGAAATCTTTGTTGCGGCGTAGAAAATATCCATGTCATCACTAGTGCAAGGGTTTCCAAACCCCGCCCAAATTTTTCCGGGTTCCTTCCATTCCAACCAAGGCCAACGCAAGCGAAGAGCGGTGGCAAACTTTCCCATGTGAAGAATTCCAAGCCCTCCAAGCTCCTTAGGGCGGCAAACTAGCTCCCAATTGACCTTACATTTAGCACCGGTAGTTTTATCTTTTGCCGACCAAAGAAAAGCACGTTGAATCTTATTGAGAAAAGCCATAGTGCCCGGCGGAATGATGAGGGGTGTCAAGTAATAGATTGCTTGAGACGCAATAACCGACGTGACAATGGCCGCACGGCCGGCCGTAGCAATGTATCTTCCGTTCCAAGTTGGCAACTTGCCGGCACACTTATCCTCAAGATGTTGGAAATCCACCCGTTTTAGACGCCAAACGGAGAGCGGGAGCCCAAGGTATCGAATAGGGAAGGTGGCACGTGAAGCCGGAATGCCTTCAAGAATGTCATCAAGGTTGATAGCCCCACATCTTATTGGAACCACGGAGCTTTTATCAAAATTGGTACAAAGGCCGGTAACCTCCCCAAAAGCATGAAGAATGGCCGCAAAATTTTGAATGTCCTCTTTGTTAGGCGTCACAAAGACCGCCGCATCATCCGCATAGAGAGATGTCCGTGGTCGGGTTAGAATGTCCTCTTTGTCCGTGGTCGTCACAAAGCAGCGAAAGGTAACTTGCACATCCAGGTCGGGTTAGAAATGCGCAAAGCCCGAGTTTGTTCTCTTGCCACATGCGCGAGTAGGTTGTTAGATAGGCTCAATGGGCTACGAGCAGAAAACAGCGCAGCAGAAGACATTGTCTTTTCATTGGATGAGGAGCTTCAAGGACTAGCATCTTGTGTTGCATCCTCTGTGCAGAAGAGAGGCAAATCTGTAGACCTTGGCGAAGACAAGCGTTTGAAATGGGTGTTTAAAAATTAATGCAGACAGTCTTGTGTTGCATCCTCTGTGCTGATTCTGGTTGGAAAATCTGAGTGGGAGCGAGGCATGGTTTGTGTGAAGATACCATCAGCCAAAATTGAGGTCAAGGCAGGCAAATTATAATAATTGTTAGCCACTCTGAAGGTTTTGCATCCAAAACCTAGCTCCTCTTTTCTTCATTTTTATTGTTAGTACTTCCTCTGACACATTGTAAGTTGTCATTCATACCATATAGAGAAAATCGTGGAACCATAATAGTTGGGGCTTAGGTTTCAGAAAATCACAACTTCAAAAATTCCAAGAAATGATGCTCTAACTGAAATGCATACTATATTCAAAAGTAAAATCATATTGCTGGACAACTGATGGTGGCATGAAAATGTCACTAGTGCATCAAGAAAACTACCATAGGAAACATATTCATTTCTGTTGTAAACGGTTTTGTATATAAATGAATACATATGGATCATTTGTTCATTTCTCTTTCAGAGAATTATTTGTGAAATTGCTGCACATGGATTGGCTTATGCTAACTGGTACTAGAAAGAACGGCCAATGTACATTCATCATCACCTGACAAAAGACTTCAGAACTGAACCTTCAAGTAGCCAAGTTATTATCCCATTTACCATGTGTCTACTCTGGGGCAACGTTCATCACATTGTCCCTTAGATGTTTACAGGAAAGCACTAAATATTTGCAATTCATATTTTTCAGAAATCCAGATCTTGACTGAACCGATATGGCAACATTTTATCGTGGAGCAGACCAAACAGTATACCTTTCACTTCACAAGTTCCACCCCGGCCTATATGTCAAACCCAAGAAGATATGTTCACTTCAGGTTCACCGTAACCGAACAGTGTGACTTGTACATTAAAGGGTTTGATGGAGATTGATACGAGTTTTTTGATGAGCCGGTTACAAACGTACGACACCTTGAGCATAAGGCCAACTCTGGAAGGTTAGTGGTGATAAAGGAGTTTAAGGAAGCACATCCAACCTGATCACGTATACTATTCCTGCAAGCAATAACAAAACACGCAAGAATTCCCATTTGAGGGTGCTGATACTAGTCTTGATGGTATAGGTATAGCCGATATTAGTGATGATCCACGAGATGCAACAGTGGCTGTCGTTAACTCAAAAAAAATCCCAATCTAAAATCTAGGGGCATGCGGCATCCAAAGGGATAGAGGAGTAGCACTCCAGTACTCCACCATGCGGCCAAACTAGATGGAGGATCTGAAGAAATCTTTAGTTTCAAAACTACTTGGGCGTGATCCAATAAGAGGTGGCAGCACTATATATGTAGTGGAGCTGTGGAGGAAATATAAAGCACTTGATGACTCATGTAGGTTTGGCCGTTTGGGTCATGCCGTTTAAACATTATCAATTTTCTCACCTTGCCCTTTCAGTTCCAGCACTTCCATCTTGCTCAGGTTCTTCCTAATTTATTCAGTCAATCTCCTCCCGCCCAGTCTCAAATTGCCAACAATCTCCCTCATCTCTTCTCTCTACACACTACCCTTAAATTCCCTTCAGTCGCCACCATGTGTTTGTTCCTTGCCGCATGTCACACCTACTAGACCCTCTCGCATCTCCATGTACGTACAACATGATGCCTATGGATTTTCCAGTACAAAGGAGGTGAGGGATGACGAGCGGAGGCAAGAGGGTGAGCAACTCCAGTAACTATTTCAAGTTGTTGATAGTACACTCATTTTGTTTTCTTCCAGAATCCTCGCAGCAGCGCGCAACGCTCAGGTTTCTGCTACTCCCGTCAGCTCCTTTTATCTCCGCGTGCAAAACTGAAATGAGCATAGTACTCTTCGCACATGGTAAACCAACATATATAAGAGCAAGTGTCCCCATGACATCTATGGCAACAATGACCTAAACTTTTATTCAAGGTTGGAGCCTCCCATGTGATGAATTATTGCATAGTAGTGTTGTACTGCATGCATCTATGGACACACAACTCAGCTTATATAAAAGAGCATGTAAAAGGTGAAAGCTCGGATGTCATGCAATACCCTTCTCGGTGTATTACTCCGTCTATGATTTTCTTGGTGTTCTAGCATTAACGTCTGTAACTACCTATACGATTTTTAACTTATAGGATTGCGAGGCATCATGAATTCCAATAATCCCTACCCGGATCCCTGTGTTAGACAATCAAACTATCGACGGGATAACCACTTTAGATTCACCACTGAACTTCTTGACCAGTGGCTTCGTATCGCACTGATATGCATCACTGTTTGGTGTTCTTGCACGTACACAACAAGAATTGGTACCGGATTTGCTTCATGATGAATCAGTTCCATTATTTATAGACTATGAGCAGTCATTCAGAAAAATATGGAAAGATCATTCATTAAACAATCTGAATTTCTTGTACCAAACAAAAAAATTGGTGGCTGAGCAAACAATATGGCATCCACAAGGATTGCAACTATTTGGGTTAAGATCCCTCGGGCATTGTTCATTTCTGGTGTATTTTAAGTGTCTTCCAGTGATTATTATAACCTAGCTTGAGATCATGAAAAATCCTCAGTTACTTTTGCCGAACTAGTTTTGGATGGGATAATCCCAAAATATCTCCCACAAACCTCCTCATTTTTGTTTAAACTGAAAATGCTTCACCATACTAGTGGGCTGAGATGGAATAGTATTTGAGTGTATTAGGGATTGGAGGTGAAATTGACGGCTCGGGGGGAGGGCTTCGGCCAGGGTGACGGCCCTGACCCACAGATCAAGTCATGGTGCCAGTTGAAGAAAATATGCATGATTCAATAACCGTCAGCAAATCTAATATTACTTCATGGGACACCTTACTTGTATATTTTTTTGATAAAGGGAATATGTTAATATCAAAATAATACCAAATACATCCAGCCTCTTCAACAACATAATGCTTAGAGCAAGTCTAGTCATTAAGGATGCACACAGCCAAAAAAACAAAAACAGAAGAAAAAAGAATACGAAGACACCGGCGAAACAAGCAAAGTCTTGCAACACCAAGAGTACCACGAGTGGTGGCGACACCGAGATTCCGAAAAAAATTATCCAAAATGACGACTCCGGGAAGGTAACACTACATGCACAAACGCCGTCGTCGTCCGGTCTAACCACCAAGCCGCTGCCACAAAAAAAAAAGTTGATTTCTGTTCGTCCACAAAACCACCAAACCGCCGCCACCCCACACCAGTAGAACCGGAACAAGTTGACCTTGCCACCTCGAGCCTAGCTTTCCGAAATCCTGAATAGAAGAGGGAATTAAGGCCACCCCATAGCATCTTCGATCACCGCCCACATAAAAATAGCTGTAGAACAGTGAAACGGTGATTGATCCACAATTTCAAGTTCCCACACATAGGATAGGCACCATCTGCAGGGCCTTTACGAACAAAGATGTGCTACCGAGTAGGTAATTTGTCCTGAAGAACTTGCCACAAAAAGATCTTGATCTTAAGCAGCATTTTCAATTTTCAAATCTTCTGCAGTTGCACGTTGAAAAGCTAACCATGTGTACATAGATCTGGAAGAATAGATTCCATTGGGAAACTCCCACCGCACTTTGTCAGGTTGATCTGAAAGAAAGACAGGATCTAACAAATGTAACAAATTCTCCCATATAGCCGCGCCCCGACTCCAAAAAGATCTTTTAAACCTGATGTCCCAAAAGTGAGACTCCACATCATAATTATCTGCAATGCAGCTATCAGGAAAGGTTGCAGCCCAGAAAAGATCAGGGAATGGTAATTTCGAATGAATTTTTAAAACCCAAACATCATGCCAAAATTGAGTGTGTTTCCATCTCCCACAATATGTGAAGCTCCCGTTCTGAACCACTGTTTCACTTGCTGGAAACGGTTCCAAAACTGAGACCCGTTCTTGTATGTCATGAAAATAGACCCCATCAGCTAGCTTGGTAATGACCTTACTCTTAAACTATTAGGTTCATTGAATAATTTCCAAATCCATTTAACCATCGGAGAAATTTTCATAAATCTTGTATTGATCAAACCCAAATCTCTAAAATCCTTTGGCCTACCTTGGGCTGGCGGTTGGAACCACAAGACCAACTATCTATGATTTAACTCCGGTGGTAGTCAGATTGGACAGGAGACTGATTGCAACCTCTTTCTTTCTGTCCCAAGGTGCTAGACTGCAGTTAATCACTTCTGCTTTGTGCTCAATGCCTCTTCGTATGCTGTGCTCAATTCATATTCCAGTGGGCATTATAAAGCAGTTAGAAAGAATACTTCGGCAATGTCTGTGGAGAGATAATCATGATTCTCCTAAGCAATCTCTTGCTGCGTGGGATATGATCTGTAAACCGAAGAATAGAGGTGGGCTGGGAATTGTGAACTTTCAACACAAGAATGATGCTCTGTTAATTAAATACCTCCATAAATTCTATAACAAGGAGGAAATTACCTGGGTTCATTTAGTTTGGACTGCCTACTACATGGACCAGATTCCTAATGCTGATATGAGTGTAGGATCCTTTTGGTGGAAAGATATTATGAAACTGGTCGGCAAATATAAGGAGCTTGCACAGCCCAATGTTAACAGGGGCGATACAGTTATGTTTTGGATCGATGAATGGGAAATTAATCAGTCCAGAGTTCCATTGAGGGACAGATTTGCAAGACTCTTCTCCTTTGTCATTGATGAATCAACTTCTGTCCAACAAATTATTGGCATGACTGATATTACTGCTGCTTTCCACTTACCTCTCTCGGCCAGGGCATATGAGGAGCTGCAAATTCTGGTTGGATGGATTGATCAAGTAGAGCTCATTGATCAAAATGACTCGTGGTTGTGTCATGGAAAGCAATATAAACCTTCTATTCATTATACCAAGGTTCATAAGGAAATTCAGGTTACTCCAATGTATAACTGGATCTGGAAAAGCAAATGTGTCATGAAGATAAAGATGTTCGCTTGGCTGCTTCTCAGTGATCGCCTCAATACTAGAGACTTGCTGCAAAGGAGACATTGGAATGTAACTAATGAATTCCATTGTGTCTTTATGTCCTGGAAGGCACCATGAGGATAGATATCACCTTTTGTTCAACTGTAACTTTAGTCTCCGAGTCTGGAACTATTTACAGATCACTTGGCAATCTGGAGATGGAATTGCTCAAATGGCTTCGCTTACAAGAAAGGATTTCGGCCAACCTTTCTTTACAGAAGTGTTGCTTCTAGCTTGCTGGAATATTTGGAAAATCCGTAACGATATGATCTTCAATTTTGTGCGACCGAAGTTTGCTGCTTGGCGCAGTGGATTCCTGCATGATATCCACCTCCACGCTCATAGAATAAAATCTGTGCATAAGGATAAACTTCTGAGTTGGATTGCTAACCTAGTTTGATTGTATAGGTTTGTTTTTTACCTTATCTTTCTTGCTGTATTTAAGTTCTGTAATTAGCTTTGTGCTTTTTAAATAAAGGAGGGGAGCTGTGGGGCTTTTGCCCTACAACATAAAGTTTCAAAAAAAAAAAATCCTTTGGCCTCAAAATATTTCGAAATTTCATCATGTGATTTGAATGGTTTGGAACATCCTTCCACCAAAACCTGCCTCTGACACGGTCCAGCTCCTTATGAACCCCTTCCCCTACCCTAGGATATAAAAACCCATTAATTGTGTGCATTGGGACATTAGACAAACAAGAGTAAGAGAGAATATATATATTAATGGTGTATGCATTGTATTGTGTATCCAGCTCTGTCACTTGTAATTGACATCCATTAAGTGCAAGTGGGGGAGAAAGCTGAAGCAAAAAATAACTATGCACGTGATATATCTTCTTATACACATGATCTTTTATTATGAGGTTTTATTATTTAGTGTATTGCATAAGCAACACTTGCATATAAATACCACAAGGCTAGAGAACCATACCGTGCGGGAGCTGAGAAATATGGCTGTGGAAGGTAGTATGTGCCAAATTCCTCAATGTGCATCTCAATATGTTGGTAAAATAGGTTTGGGATGCATTCGGGATTTGTACGCCAGCAGGTCATCCATTGGGTAAGCAAAGAGTAGTGCAAGGCTTATATCTCATGGTTCATTGGATATGATGCGATTCACAACTCTACACTTTTGATTCCAAATTTACACATTGTTATTCAAAGACGCATATTTCTGATCCTAGTACGCCGATTGATGACGATGTGAATCTATACTCATAAGTAATACTACTGTTATTGATTATATTGTTTGCAGGTGCCAGTCATGCTTAGATCTACATGCTCGGAAAGTCAGCCAAGCATTTACATGGTGGACCCAATAACCAACTTGCTGAACTTGCCAAGTGTGAACCTACTGCCTAGACTCCGACACAGAACAATCTTGTTGTTGGTATCAACTAGCAAGGTGGCCCTCGCAAATGCGAGGGCATCATCTTTAACGCACATTGAATAGGTTTACAGATTTTATGTTTGATTTCAAATATCATAAGTATGAAATTCTTAATTACATGGTAGTATGGACACCAAAATGTGATGGTAAGTAAAATAATATGTATGAAAAATAGTTTGGACCGGTTTAATTTGTGGTCTAATATTGAGTGCAATATTTTAAAAAATGACATGTCACTGCTTTGTAATAGGAGTGCTATTTTGATCTATTTTTACTCCTTTCATATTGTTCCACTATTCAATCTAGGCGATGTATAGTCCTACTCAGATGTATTTGTGATGTCTTGTCACACAACTATTTTCAAAATTTTAATTAGTCACCAGTTTATTACATATCCTCTAATCTCCACTACGTCCATGACACCACAAAATAGGCCCAGCTTGTCATTACCTCTCATCGGTAACTATCATCATTATGTGTCAATACATTAGGTCAATTATTTGATTGACATATCTAAAATAGCGCAAACCAAGTAAAAAGTTAAAAAAAATGATGGCAATGATACGTCCACTAAAACCTTAATGATTTAAGTTTATCTCAGACAAAAAGTGTATTTCTTTTCAAAAAGGCTACACGGAAGAATTTTTTAAATTTTGGTTTATGTGTGATCAGTAGAGATCCCATTCTCAAGATTTATAACGATGCAAGTGACATTCTCAATAAAAAAACCTAGGGTCAAACATTCTCCAACGTTCTTTTGAATTTTGTTTCTTCGTAAAGTAAATAGATACACGCTCGTGGCAAAACTGAATCCTTGTGTATGACTTTTTTATCACATCAACGCAATGTATGGGTTTTGATACTATTATAGTAACATCATTCTCTCTAGTTACCGATTTTGAAATTCACCACTATGCATATCTTGCGCGTGATCTCTCTTTTTTTCGGTTGACACCAATTTCCCTAGGAGGTGAGCTCTGGTCCAATACTAAACTCTGACAACCTAGAGGTTACAGAGAGCAATCGGGCCCCCAAAGGTTAAAGATTTGGCTTTCTATTCTTATGCCAATATGGAAACTTCATTCAGAGTACACACCGTTGGAAGACAGTGTCGTGCAGCCTACAATCCTATGTAACTATTTATTTTAGATTGACAGGGATCAGTCCCCGGTTCAATTGCAGATGAAACCTAGGTTACTATATGGATACAATTACCCAATGAAATTATTATAAACCCATGGATAATAACAAAACTATAAGAATGCAATGCAGTACATGACCGCCTAAATATTTGAGGTGGAAAGTGATGGGAAATAATAACATGAAGCTGAAAGCCACTAGAAAATCATGCGCACAAAAAATAGAGCATATCGGCCGCGTGTTGTACAAATATTTTCTACTACAAATACACCAATCAGTCTATTTAGAGCAGTTACTGTGCTAATGTATTCACAAATGACATGTTACATACATTTTATATATAAATTGTTTAAGCTTTTCTAAATTGTTAAATGTTATTTCATTTTTGTTATTTCGGACTCTGTTAAGCCTAATATTAAAAGGACAACACTCAACTTTGTTTTGCTTCCTGCGTTTACACACACACTCATACATAGTATGCAAAACGACATCTATGTATGGACGGTCGGACAATTATTGCAGAATGTCATATATGCCTTGTACGCAGATAATTCTTTTTTATGTTTCTCAATCTACCATTTTTTGTCACTTCTAGTGATCTCTAGCTGTGAGCGCCAATCATTACATGCCTACCCTCATCTATGTTCTACTCTATAATATGTGCTTGTCCAATTGAGAAACACATCATAATTATACATATCTAAGCAATCCATGCATAATTACATCACAAATCATAATAGGCACAAATTGTTAAAAACAAAATATGGGTCTGATGGTTAGCGGAGATTATTGTACTTCATGTTCACCGGAGATCAAATTACATGGTTAGCATTGCATACACCTTGCCAAGACATGTTAAGCTTTCAATGGAAGAAACGTTGCGACTCAACTGCTCAATAAGTGTTGTCTGACTATACATGTTGTGGTGTGATTATTCATTGTATTTGGTTTTTCTAAAAAAAAGTTCAATTATTATATAATTTTTTCTGTCTTTAAATTGTGGTAGTTGCATCATTAATTTATTGGCACTCATCAAATTCTAAGAGTGCTTTGTTTGTTAAATTGCAACACTTGCATTGTTTTTTTTTTTTGCGAGGACATTGAGTACTATTCTTAACTCAAGTCGAGCATGTATCAGTTGCGTAGAGTATTTTATTCATGTGTTCAATTTGCTATGCAGAGTCCGGGTGTAATAAGACGCCTTTTGTCGAGAAAAAATGTGTACGTACAATACTTGGTTTTTCACATTCTACTCCTTATCTGACGCTATACAGGCCGCCACCAACTCCGTCGTTGGTTGTAGAATCATGCACACTATTTTTCTTTTGCCGCTCCTTATCTGACGCTATACAGGCCGCCACCAACTCCGTCGTTGGTTGTAGAATCATGCACACTATTTTTCTTTTGCCGTCAGCCGTGTACGACTTAGGTTCATGGAAGGGTGCTTCATTCTTTGATGTGTTTTGAGTCAATCAGGTTAATGTTTTTCAGCTGATCGTTAGAAAAAATAATTCTTAAATCCGAATGACATGCACTTGTGCCTGTTTGTCTCATGCATATGCGGAGTCCGAAAAGAAATACATACATACAATATGTGAATTTTCACATTATACTATTTCTCTGATATGATAGAGGCTGCCGCGAACTCCATCGCTTGTTGTAGAATCATGCACACTATTTAGTACATCACGGAGTTTTGCGGGTATTCTCCGATCAAAATAAGGAAAGAATGAACATGTTCACAAGACAAATACCACTGTTTATTCTCGGAGAAACTAAAATCGTAATCTCTGTATATGCCTCTCTAGAAAAAAAAAAACTATATATGGTACCACTACCACACTGTGTAGCCCTACCGTACCTGATGCTGTGATGCATGAGACAAATCTTCTTGCTGGACCCGTCTGATGCATGAGGCACTTCTTCTTGCCCGAGCGGATGGATCAGATGAAGTGATGATTCAGTTTTTCTTTTCCTTTTCCTGCCGAGTCGATTTTAAATTGCACGGTGTATAGTTATATATGAATCTTCTTGCTGGACCCGCCTGATGCATGAGGCACTTCTTCTTGCCTGAGCCGATGGATCAGATGAACTGATTATTCAGTTTTTCTTTTCTTTTTCCTGCCGAGTCGATTTAAATTGCACGGCGTATAGTTATATATTTTTTCTAGAAATGGTTATACGTACGTGACCTGGTAGTACACGATCAATGAATCAGCTTTCCAACTACTATATTACCACGAAACAGGTTTTCGCCCCGCTTTATAAATAAAGCACCAACCACCGAACAACACTGCATACAAACGCAACACCACAAATGCTGGGGCCAACAGCAAACATGCCCAAGAAAAAGAAAAGAAACGAAGACCATGGCGAATCGACGAAGCGAAAATGACCCACAACCGCTGCACCCTCTCCGATTTTGTCGCACCACGCTCCAAGCACCCGATGCATCCAGTACCAAGCAGCACCGCCTCCAAGAGGATCACCGTCGACACGGCTCCGCTGCCCGGACCAGCTCACTGGTTCTAGAGTTTCCCCCGGCACTCGGAGTAAAGTGAAATGAGGCTACCCGCCACCCTTCAACAAGGAGTGGTGCCACTCGAGGGCGGCACCGCGACGGTGTCGAACGAGCCGACCAAGATTTCCCCCGAGCCCCACCCACGAAAACTCCCGGTCGCATCGGAGCACCACCTCCCTCTTCGCCGCCCACCACCATGCGCCACCACGATTGTGCAATCATCTTCGTCGTCTCTTCGTGAACACTAGCCCACGACCTGCAAGACGGAGCAGACGACCTCGCCGAAACTAGGGATAGCAGCCTCGCAGCCACGCGGGAGGGAACAACCTCCAACTACTATATTACATATAGGTGCGTGTGCATTGGATCGAACGGTTTTTTTTTAGGTGGATCCAAGGTGTACGTGATATTTTTTTTAAGGATAAGGTGTACGTCCTATTCTCACACGGACGTGGACTCTTAATTCCTGATCTTTTTTTTTGGAAAATTACGGATCAGTTTTTTGAAGTGTACCACATGGACACATGACTTGTGTACTATTTAACTTAAACCATCGTGTTACCTAACTATTTATTTAATCTGAACCATCAATTCTAGATCTAACTATCAAAATTAATTAAGATGATGTGGATTAATGTGGTGTCTTGAAAAACTCCCTCGTTTTGCTTTTAGTATATAATAGATGGATTCCCTTTGCCATGCTCTGTTTGGTTGTTAGTAGAAGTGCTCTGTGCAAAAACAGAGAATTTACGAAATCTCACAAATAAACAAATAATAAAATTTAAAAATATTCACCATATTCTACGATTTTCAGCGAATATTCCTAGTTTATAGTGAATCATCTTTTCATTGATTTTCCTAGTCTTTCTATTTCATTAAATTTTCCCTTTTTTTCAAAATCCCTGATTTTTCATATATCTTTCTGTTTTTTTACCTTTTATGACTTCTTTAAGAAAAAAGATCTTCATGTTTCTCTGTTTTTAAATGATATTGATTTTATTTCAGAAAAAATATAGTTCTGCACTCTTTTTTGATTTCTTCGATTTCCTTCTTACCTTTATTGTCTCGCACATGTACGAAACCAAGCTTTTACAAACTCATTTTTTCTTAATTATCGGTGGATTGAATTCTTAAATACCTCACTCAACTGAAACTGTACCTTTTCAATGTGTGCAGCTTGAATCAAAAGTTGTGAATCTAAGTTTGTTGATTATCTATGGACTGTGTGTACCTGGCCGTGGAGGCAAGATATATCATTCAGATAATGAAAAAGCTGTGTCCATTGAAATCCAAGGAAGTGATATGTTAAGTCGTCCGAGGAAGCACTCCCTGAGGCCACGTGGTGGGTAGATGAATGGGGTTGATCTCATCATCAACCTAAAGTTCAATGCTTAATGAATTTAATTTTGTTTACAAAGGAAGATTTTACTAACTCAAGTCACATCAAGATAGTACAGACATGGTTTGGATCTAGCCTCTACATAGCAATATGCACACAATCCAAAAACAAATAAGAAAATGTAAATAAGGTACTCCCTCTGATCCATATTATTGGGCATAGCTTTGTCTAAATTCATATGTATCTAGTTAAGTATTTAGACTACATACATGTGTATCTAGACAAAGTTGTGCCCACTAATATGGATCGGAGGTAGTATTAAGTTTCGTCACAACTCTGAACGTGCGACAAAAAGAAGTAAGTAGGCGGAAAAAGTCCAAAACAAATCTTAAACTTGTAGATGAAAGACAAATCAAACCCTGAACTTCTAATTCCGAAAATTGGCACTCTGAACTTGTCAATCCCGATCTGTTTTAGACCCTAGACATATTTGACATATTTGACACACCGGGAATACTCCAATCCCGGCCGGGATGACGTTCTACCCTCACTGACGGTTAGGGCCCACGTGTCATATCCATCCCCTTCCTCGAGTAGGTTGGACAGTGACGACGCGCTGGGCCAGGAATAGCAAGCGTAATCCGAAGAGCAGGAGATTAATTCTGCCGCTAATCCCATACCAAATCGAGGGACATCGATGCACCTCCGTCCCCAAATCCACACATCTGCTCCTGGTTTCCTCCGTCGCTAACCAAAGACCCGCTCCACTGTTTTTTCCTCCGCCGGGGGTCACATAGCATCTACCTCTAGCTCTCTCTCTCTCTCTCTCTCTCTCTATCTCTCTCTCTTTCTCTCTCTCCATGAGCACTACGCAGCCTGGGGACAAGCCATCACTTCCGGTGGCCGATGCGGCAGTTTGACTGAGCGCGACGTCCTCCCAGTGTCTGGGCCTCGGAGTGGAGCCCGGCGCTAGCGATTTCCCGGCTTCCAGCCACCGCGCACTGCTTGGTGTGAAGTCACGCGTGACCTGTCGCCGGAGAGGCGCCCGACGAGTTCCTGGTTGCCCGTACCGCACAGACTGCGTCCGCCATGCCGCATTGCTCGTGGATGTGATGCTGCTTTAATCTGTGCCTCCGGCGGTCGTCTCACAATGGGCAACTGCTGCTGGACTTATCCGTTGGTATGCAGAGCTCATCTCTACCGCTACAGTACGTGCAAGCAGGCCGGAATTGTCTAGCTAGTTAACTAGTACGGCATGCGTATGCGTGTATCTAATATGTTAATTGGATTGTTGAACACCGAATTGAATTGGAGAAGGAGATCTCTTCGGGATTTTGATTTTGAGAGATAATAGGGAAGAGGACGAATATGACTTGTGGGACCGAGTCGTCAGTGAGAGCAGCACGTCATCCGGCCGGGATTGTACTATCCCCGGTGCGTCAAACATGTCTAGGGTCCAAAATAGATCGGGATTGACAAGCTAAGAGTGCAAATTTTCAGGATTAGGAGTTCAGGGTTTGATTTGTCTTTCATCTATAAGTTCGTCTAAAACAAACCTTAAACTTGTAGACAAAGCTGCACAAGCGAACTTCCATTCGAACAACACATTTATCATTGTCTCACCATGATAAAAAAGCACAACACTATTTATTACTATCATGAAAAAAACGCTTTACCAGATTATTCTTTATTAAAATGACACCCCATCTAACATACCTACTAATTGTTAACGGGACCTTTAATTTCCTAATTTTTGTATTATTAATTGGTGCGTCTACCCAGACTAATGCCTAGTATCGATTTTTTACCTAAAAATGTCATTGTCATGCAAATTCCATCTGAACAAGTCATGGCTAGGTGTCACGAACACCTCTACCTGACGCGCTAAGCAAATCATTCCAGGTTATTAAACTATTAACGATAAAGGCACGCCTAAACCAGGTATGTGGAGGTAAGACTGTAAAATCTCCTTAATCATGACAAATTATGTCTAACAATGTGAGAACCCTGGATATTGAGAACTCAACGAAGCATTTCCTAACCACATATTTTCCCAGAATCATACTTGTGAGCCACCTCTAACTGTGAAGGTCCCAAATCTAAATAAGGATGGCTTCACTTTCATTGAGCTGGCTCAGAAGTGGGAGTCCCCTTGTTTCATTGGTCTTGAAACAACTATTTACTAAGTAAATCAGTGTTTGTAGTCTTCATATCGTGAATTTCCAATCCACCCTGGTCCTTTGGACAATATAGGCTACTCCTTGTTTTAGTGTACTTCTTATTTTGCTGGTCACTTTACCAAGAGAACCTGGAAGGCTGGAAGGATAAAATTCCAGTCTTTGCAAAACACTTTCCGGTAAAAGGAAGGACAACATATATGTAACACCCCGGCCCACCCCGGGTGGTTGTAACGCCTCACAGGTCTCTAGAATCTCTAAACTGGCCTCACAGATCAACACTGATCTTTTCTGCGCAGTTTGTCCTCACTCGTGAGTACCCGGAACGACTTCCCGGCCACACATGCTTAACATCGGATTTCTATCGAGATGATCTTCCGAAAAATAAATTGCAACTTGTTGTTGATATGAGTATCCTATCAATCCTAGTAAGGCCTAGGTCAGGATCTCTCATCCTTACCCCCTTAGAAGACTGAAGCCCTTGTCGGTCAACCCCAGTCCAGGAACTTCCTCTCTTGGCACCCGTCTGTGTGTCGAGTGCCAGCACATGTCCCACACATGTCCGCGCCCCTGACCCCTGCACGCCCGAGTTACTGCGAGGGTCGGCTCTGCTACCAAATGTAACACCCCGGCCCACCCCGGGCCGGCGCTTTCACCCCTGATAGCTCTCTAGTTACTCTAGACTGGCCCCACATATCAACACTAGTCTTTTTTGCGCACTTTGTTCGCACTCGTGCGCACCCAGGAAGGACTTTCATGTTGGTCACCCATCCCAATATTGCTCTGGGCCAAGCACGCTTAACATCGGACTTATATCGAGATAAGCTTCCGGAAAATAAGTTGCAACTTGTTGAAAGTGCATGGTGTCCCCATGCGTGGTTTTGGTTAATGACAATCCTTATGGACTAATATTTGCATTGAGATTTTCTTATAGGTTTGTCCATAGGCATTGCTTGAACTCCATGTGTTGGATTCAAGGTTGTATGCCATCAAGATCATTGATTATAATGGACATATTTGATATGATCAAGAAGAAGAAAAGATACAAGGTTGATCAAGACTAAGTGCAAAGAGTGGATTCAAGTTGATCAACACACAAAGCTAAATGATATACCATATGGGATCATGTGATCCAATGGTATGGTAAGAAATTGTCCATATAGCTTTGTGAACTAACCCATTATGTGTGTGTGGCATTCCTTTGTTGGGGTTAGGTATCTCTCCATGAGCTTGCATCAAAAGGAAGATTTCTTATAGCTCATGGAGGATGACGTCAAGTGGTGATCGTCATCAAGGTTGAGATGTGCAAGTTCAAGATGGGCATCTAGAAGACATCATATGCTTGAAGCTTGCAACCCATTTGGAGATAATGGTCAAGTGAAGATGTTCCTAAGAGAGGCACTCCCATCTTGGTGTATGGGGGAGCGATATGTGAGTCTTCACCAAGCAAAGTGCAATCAAGAAAGGTGGTCCACTTGAAGAGATCAAGATCGTCATCATCTAGCTCAAGTGGAATGCGCAAGACAAAGGTATGATCTTCATAGGGTTTCTATTTTACCGGTCTCATGATGTTAGTAAGAGATCGGGTTATAGGATAGACACCGTACTATCAAGAGGGGCTAAAATGAGTAACTTGTTCGCATCTTTGTGGAGAGCTCAAACCTTTGCATACTTGGCATATCATCTTTCATTGTTCTTACTTGGTTTTTCTCCTTATTGGGTTTTGGTGCTTGTTGTAATCTTCATGACAAGCCCAAGTTCTCCGAAAACGGATTTCGTTTGGAAAACTTGTTGCGTTTTCGGGTTGGAAATATTATCGGTTTATCCTTGAGGAAAGTTCCACACCTTCCCATGTGTGGCAACTTAACTCTATTTATGGTTCTTAATATTTCCAACAAAATTGGTTTCACCAAAGCTCTATCAGGAAAGCTCTTGTTGCTATCTTTCCAACAAAATTGGTTTCACTTGATTTGGAGTTCGAATGAATTAGTTATGGGGTTTGCAGTTTTGCTGAGTGGTTGCAGGATTTCCTGTCTAGAGTCTCCAGCGTGCTAGGGCCGGAGTCTCCGGTCTACCAGACCGGAGTCTCCGGACTCAGGGCAAACCAGAGTCTCCGGCCTGCTCGTTTTTCATCGTGTGACGAAAGTGGTGACACCCACTGGAGTCACACCGGAGTGTTACCGGAATGTGTCCGGAGTCTCCGGTCCAGACCGGAGTCTCCGGTGTAAGAATTCCTGAAGCGGCTCTATTTTTGGGAGACCTATAAAATGCCCCTTCTTCCCCAAAGAGACTAAGCTTTTCTGCAGCACGTTTTTCTCTCTCTCTCTACCTCCATTGTTGACCTTGGAAAGCTTGCCCCTCTCTCAATTCCTCCCATGATTCTTGCATATCTTTGAGGGAAAAGTGACAGGAAATCTAGATCTACATTTCCACCAATTCATCTCTCCTCTAAGTGAGGGGAACCTAGTAGATCTTGATCTTGGAGTTCTTGGTGTTTCTCTTTCTTTGTTCTTCCTCTCTTATTCCCCCATAAGCATTTGTTGCTTTGTTCGAATTTGAGAGTGAAGGACTTGAGCACTTCTTGTGTTCTTGTCATTGCATTTTGTTGCATCGGTTTGCTCTCTCCACGAGGTTTCGTGGAAGTGAAAGTTCATGAGCTTGTTACTCTTGGGTCGTTGGACCCTAGACGGTGTTCTTGAGACCTTTTGTGGTCAAGGTCTTTTGTGGCTAGTTGGGACCTTTTGTGGTCATTTGGGAGCTCCCAATCCTTTTGTGGGTTGTGCCTCAAGATTATTGTAAAGGCTCCGGATTCCGCCTTGAAGGATTCCGATAGTGGAAGGTGAACCGAGCTTTTGGGCAAGGTTCATCGGAGAATAGGGTGAGGCCATTTGTGGCGTTTGAGTTTGAAACTCACACCCCTCCAACGAGACGTACTCCCCTAAAAAGGAGGAACTCGGGAATACATTATCGTCTCCGCATGCCTCAGTTATTTCTATACCCGAGCTCTTTACTTATGCACTTTACATTGTGATAGCCTTTGTGCTTGAAGTCTTATATCTCGCTATCACCTTGTTACTTGTCTTGCTTAGCGTAAATTGTTGGTGCACATAGGTGAGCCTAGTATATTTAGGTTGTGTGCTTGTTAAATTAAAACTCGTAATTTTATTCCGCATTTATCAAGCCTAAACTGGAAAAGTTTTTATCGCTATTCACCCCCCCCCCCCCCCTCGAGGCGACATCCTTGTCCTTTCACTTGTTGATAATCCTTCTTAATCCAGGATCTCATAATATAAATACCAGATTGGTGATAATTGAGTTGAGAGTAGTATTAAATTTCACTTGTGGACATGTATTTCCCTTTCCAGCTACTAGATTTCTTTTAAATCTTTTCCTCCACTTGTTTCCAATCCCCTATCGTTTGCTTACAATAGTGAATTTGTATCCACATATAACGGGTATGAAACTCAGCCTCACACAGGCTTCGCCATAGCAGAATAGCCCACTCTTGTGGAAGTTAAATTTTAAACGAGACAGTTTCTCAAAGGCACAAAGTACTATTTGAGGTTATTGGCCTTTTTCAAATCATGCTCCACAAAGAGGATAGTGTCATCTGCATATTGTATATTGAAAAACCATTATTGACAAGATGCAACACATCACTGGATATTTGATCATCCATTTTAGCACATTCAATAAGGATAATAAGCATACCGCAACAATATTGAACAACATTGGTGATAGTGGATCACGTTGATGTAGCCCTATTTTTTGTCTGAGAGTAGTGGCTAGTATCATCGTAGACTTTAATAGCTACATTTCCTATAGACACCAAATTATTTACTCACTTCTGCGAGACTGGAGAAAATCCTCTCATCCAAAGAGTCTCTTACAGAAAGGGTCCTAGTCAATTTCTATAAATACGGGTTCTAGACCCAGAAGAAATAGACACATTCCTCAACTGACGGAAAAGTACAATTTCAATCGAAACTTAAGAAACTACAACCAAAATTTAAGAAACAACAATCGAAACTTAAGTTCCGATTGTTAATGTTTCATTCGAAAGGGTCAGACCTATATATTATAAAGAAAAAGTATGCTCGATGATTCCTACCACTTAATCTTAATTTATTGTATCTTCCCGGAGATTTACTTTATTGTAGGCTTTCTCGAAATCTTAATTTGTGATTCTAAAATTTTCTTCGTCTACATAAAGAAATTGGTCCCTGTTTAGTTGTCTGCATGTTGTACAACAGCCAGCTAGCTCAACGATGTGTTTTCTTTCTGGGTAGAATCAATTAATGTATAGGGAAAATTATATTTTTTGGCTATTAGTAAACGCTGGCTGGTATATACTACTCCGTATTAGTTTTCTCAGAGTTGAAGATAGGAATTCCTGACAGAGAAAGAAGAGGCTTCAATCAAAGAAGATCAGAATCAACAACACGCATGCAAGTTACAACAAAATAAGCCTGTCTGCTAGTGTATATGTAAAAGGCACACCAGATTGAAGGGAAAACGAAGAAGGTACAGAGACAATTACAGTAGATACATGCTGCAACGCACCGTTGAGAGATGAGACGGGATCAGAGGAAGATAAAGCAGTCCATGGACATGAGAGGATTGTTGAGGTCATCTACCAATTCTCCACCACCAACACCAATACCGGCGGCGGCCACCGTCACCCCGGCGCTCTTCCTCCGCCCGCCTGAATCCGCTGATCTGCACAAGGAGGAAGAAGATGAAAGCCTGTTCTTCCTGTAGGACGCCGAGCCTCCTGCCCCTGCCCTTGCTCCTGCTCCTGCAGGCGGCGCACGAGGGGGCGACGGCCGCGCGCGCCTCGCCGCCGCCGTCGTCGGGGTTGTTGTACGGATACAGCAGCGGCCGTTGCTGTGCCTGTTGGTGCTGGTGCTAGGCTTCTTCTTCCTCGGAGACTTGACCACGGACAGAGCCGGAGGCGTTCTTGGCGACGATGATTGGCGTGGAGCGGCGAAGGAGGGCCGGGAGAGCTTCTTCTTGTTGTGGGGGTCGAGCACCACGACCTCCATGTCAACGTCCCTGCAAGTGCGGACTTTGCGGAACTCGGCCGAGAAGGGCCGTGACGACGAGGACGAGGACGACGAACAAGTAGCGGTTGTTGAGGAGGTGGTGGTGGACATGGAGACGGAGGAGTTTGCGGCGGACAGCAAGGAGGAGCTGGTTGATGTGGAGGCGGCGACGGGCGCGGGAGAACTGGAAGCGAGCGGGAGTGGGTGCACGGCGACGGCATGTTTGGCGCTCTGGTGGCGGCTCCTCGGCGTCGGAGAAGGAGAACCGCCGCCGCACAAGGACAAGGAGTCGTCGCCGGCGGTGGGAGGGGGAGAAGAGTAGGGGCAGCATCTGCTCACACAAGCGCCCATGGATCGAGCTTTGCTGATGTTGATCGATCTCGAGGCTCAGGCCAGGCAGGGTATATGTATGTGCGATTAAGGCCAAATATATGTGCAATTAAGGGCAACGTGCCGACCAATTATCAAGTATAATAACGGATGCAAGGACAATAAGTTTATAGCAAGGACAATAAGATTTATATAATCAAATGGAGGGACAAAGCAAATGCAAAAAGACATAGTTGTTGCAGACCTAGTAGCGGTAGACTTTTTGCACCAAAACAAATAAAGCTGGCATGGCTGTTTGGTCAGAGAGAACTAGCACGCGAGCGCAAAGTGTTTGAATTTGCAACGGCAGGCACCAACGTACCGAGTCTGAGAGATAGTGAAGATGATGAATTCAGCCAGCGGGAGCTGGTTCAGTACGTTCGGTTCCTGCTTCCAAACAACACACGGCACCTCAAATGCGCGTTCAAGATTTGGAACAAATTTTGATCGTGAACAGCAGATCGCACGAAATCAGGATGTGTTGATTTGTTGATCTTCATTGGTTGGTCTGCGCAATCAGGAAGAAAATCGTGATCCTGGCTATTCCAGACGAGTGGGTGATTGTTGTAACGCTTTTGTTGGCTATATTTGATTAATGGAACAAATCAATATTATCGTGCTACGGCGCTGAAACTGTAGCTCATATTGGGCCGTACCCGTAACCACCGCAGAACCATCCACGACCAGGTTAATCGGGCATGTCAGATAGGATTGTCAACGGTTGTCGTGGCAGACGATATCCAGACTCCACCTCCTTATCCTGCCACGTGTTGACATACGATTGGTTAACGTGTCGGCTTGACATCGGTGCACGCTTGCACCATCGGTTTGTCCACGTGTCAACCCCATATGGGGCCGCATGGGGAACCCCACGTCCACGTGTCAACCCCAGTTGCACATGGGGTAACTGGTTTGTTGGGCAACACTTTCACCTCCAGTTTACTGAGTTTGTCGCCATGTTGTTGGTCCATATGGCAATTAACAGAGACTAAACGCGTCGAGCTACCATTGTTACACGTGTCGCGTACTCGAGTTGCCTCGTGGAGACACCCCATCGTGCCACGTTCACATGATGTCACACTAAACAACAATGTTGATATCACCTGACCGTTCTGACAGTGCAATCATTGGTCTGACACACTTGTCACCACTATCCTGACAAGGGGATACCCAACCATAATGGTTTGGTCTGTACCGACGAACTAGGTGGACGAGACTCAGGTCCAAATAGGCAAGATCCACGACGGTCCTTGAAACCATCGTGTAATCCATTTATGGCGCGATATTGGCCACGATTGATAGGACCAGCGTTGTGTCGGCTTGCGAGGGAATTTTTACTTTCTACCACAGGCTCAAATCGTGGCAGAAAAATATAGATTTTGTAGTGCTTCTGGACCGTAGGCGTTTCCGAAGGGGTACTATCGGTGTTCAGGTCTTCACATATGTAGTGACAGAGACAGACTTTAGTTAGCTAGTACTCCCTCCGTTTTTAAATATAACATGCATGTTTTAGCTATTTCACTAGATACGAACTAAAACCTGTCTAGATACATGTGAATTTGAAAAGGCTAATTCTACCGGTGTCCTCGACGAGGCCGCTGTCGCTGTATCGTGATGAGTCACGGCATGCACAGGCATTGTATTCTTACCCTCTTTGCGTGAACTCTCGATCTTTCTTCTCTCTATTCTTCTTCTCTTGGATGAACATGAAGCCCAAATGTTCTTCCACAAAAATTCGGTGAACTCGATGGATAGCATAACGTGTTGCCAGTAGAAAATAGAGCAACGCAGATGATCGTACTGCGATCATTGAGAGCCGCGAGGAACCGCGGGGTCGGTTGGCAAAATGACAACCGCGCGTTTGGGATTAATGCTATGTTTTTTTACTTTACATGAGTTAATCTTTAATCTCGTAAATTGGTTCCTACAAAAGGCACCATAGTATAACAAACTGAAAGTGAGACTTCCATTTTTTATTTTTATCATTTTTTCTGAAACGAGGGCAAAAGATTTGGCTCAATCTAGTAATTAAGAAGAAGAGAGTTTCTCAGTTAATTTACAGAAAACTGTACGAAAACCGTTACAACACAACACACACTGACTACTCCCAAATAAATGAAAAGCGAAGAATGTTCTACCGCTTTACTAACTATATGAAAGACGTGCCGTTTAGCGAGCTGTGAGCGCTCGCGCACTGTAGTGTCACTCTTCTAATGGACAGTGTTGAATAGTGCCGCAAGAGGGACTTATTTGTAATTTCCAGAAAACCGAAGGACTTCCCTGCGAAAAGACCCCACATCCCCCTCACCCTTTCTCTCTCCCGCGCGACGCCGAGGTCGCCGCCGCCGCCGACGCGCCGCCACGCCGTTCCGCTCCTCCCCGCTCAGATCGACGCCCACGGCGAGCTCCGGCATCACCTCCTCTCCCTCCTCGCCGAGGATCGGCTGCTGGGACGCCGCACGCGCGCCGTGCGCGCTGTCCGTCCGCCGCATTCGCACGCCGCCGTCGACGCTCCGGCAGCACAGATGCAGCCGCGCCGCCACTTCCGGGGAGGCCGCGTCCACGCGCGTTCGACGGGCGCACGCGCGCGTCCCAGTTCGCGCTAGCGCGGCGCCGCCGTGCTCGCCGTCGCCGCGGCAGGTCCGGCAACTGCTGACGTCATCACGACGTCACAGTGGGTCCGGCCTACCAGACTTTTTTTTTTTCCTTTTTTTAAAAAAAATTCCTAGATGTCTAACAAGTGGGCCCAACTTAATTAAACACTTTTCAAAAACTGCCAAATACTGGAAAATCAATAACTTTAAATATATCCATCTGAAAAATATGAAAAAAATATCAACATGACCACAAAAAAAAATGCTGACTATTTATGGCATATGATCAAATTTCAAATTTGAATATTTCAAACTTTTAAATGTCTTTCAAATCTGATCATTTTACAAACGTAAAAAGAAATCAAACCTGAAAAACTTCCCAATTTGAACTTTTTTGAAATCTGAAAAAAATTTAAACATAAACTCTCTTTGCATTACAATAATTTTCAAATCTGCACAATTTTTAAATGTGGACATTTCCAAATTTGAATTTTACCACACGGGGTCGGCATACAAATTTGAATATTTACAAATTTTAAATACCTTTCAAATCTAACCATTTTATAAACGTGAAAAGAATTCAAATCTGAATAACTTCCCAATTTGATTTTTGTTCCAAAACTGAACAATTTTTAAATGTAAGCTCTCTTTAAAATGCTGAAATTCGTAAAATTTATATCTTTTAAACTGTGATTCAGAATAATGCAAATAATATATCGAAATTTGCAGAAAATCGAAACCTTTACAACTATTGCATCTCCATGCATGGCAACTATTGCATTCCATGCATGATTAATCAACTTTAATTCCTGTTTAATAATTACATGAAAAACTGAAATTCATAAAATTTATATCTTCTAATCTGTAATTCAAAATAATGCAAATAATATATCAAAATTTGCAGAAAAAATAAAACCTTTACAACTATTGCATTTCCCTGCATGATTAATCAACTTTAATTCCTGTTTAATTAGAAGAGTAGTTTCTGTAAAGTTTTCCAGTAATAATTTCTTTGAGATATTTTTCCACGGCGAACAAATTTTTAACCGCAATTTATGAGACTTTTGCAAAGTTCTAAATCTTTTTCTCGCGCTTACATTTTCGACACAACTTTTAAACAAATTTTTCTGGTAATAGTTTCGTTAAAGTTTTCAGGTAATTGTTTCTTTAAAATATTGTCCCCACGGCGAACAAATTTTTTACTGCAATTTATGAGCCCCAAATTATGAACAACAAACTACAGTACGGGGACCTGCTCACATTTTCGACACAACTTTTAAACTTTGTTTTCCCAGTGGTACCTTCTTTACTGCAATGTCGATGTACTTTTCACATGAACAACAAAAATAACATCTTATTTTCCCCTAATTTAATTTTTTTTGCACGCTCACATTTTTAACACTCCTTTCAAGCATAATTTTCTGGTGGTAGTTTCTTTAAGCTAACGACGAACAAATTTTTGACTGCAATATGGGAGCTACAGATTTTTAGATTTCTCGAACCCGTAGACATTTACAACACAAATTTTTTAAAGGTAGTTTTCCAACGGTAATTTTTTAGGTAATTTTCCTGCGGAGATCAAATTTTTAACTATAATCTGCGAAATTCAATATTTCCCATCTCATATTTAAAAACATAGTTTTCCAGTGATAGTTTCTTTAGCAAACAATTTTTTCCCTGCAATTTGTGAACCACAATTTTTTACGAACATGAAGCTACGGTGAATTACTCACATTTCTGACACACCTTTTAAACAGCGTTCCCCAATGGCAGCTTCTTCACTACAGTGTCAAAGCACTTTTCATATGAAGAACTAAAAGTAGCATCTTATTTTTCCCTAATTTTCACTTTTATAAAAACTAAAATTTCTTTTCCGCGCTCATATTTTCGACACAAATTTTAAGCGTAGTTTTCCGGTGATAATTTCTTTAAGCTAACGGCGAACAAAATTATGCCTGCAATTTGTGCGCTACAAATTTTTAGATTTCTCGACCCCATAGACACTTTCGACACAAGTTTTAAAACATAGTTTCCCAACGGTAATTTTGTAGGTAACTTTTCTATCGAGAACAAATTTTCGACTGTAATTCGCAAATTTTAATATTTCCCGTCTCATATAAAAAAAAGGCTAGCTTTCCAACACAACTTTCATGTGAGCAATAAACTATTCCTGTGGTGAACAAATTTCCCACCATAATTTGTGAGCCACAAATTTTTAGACTTCTTCCCCACGATCATATTTTAGACACATGTATTTAAGCAAAATAAATCCTAAAACAATTTTACACCAAAAGCGCGGCGTGCGCCGCACCAAATTCACCTAGTAGTAGAACAAAGCATGATCGATCATCACCTGCTCCCAAATGACAAACTAGCTACCATCAATCGTCTACATAAAAACGCTGCGATCCCCGCCTTAGAAACCAGCGCAGATCAGTAGTCCACGTCGCACGTCGTCCCCAGCTGCGTCGTAACCGGCGTCGCGCTTGCGTTCGGAACCGGCAGCCGGAGCGTGCAGCTGATCTTACACTTGAGATGCGCGTTGGACATCATGCTGAACTTGAAGCTCAGCTTGGAGTAGAGCCCCACCTTGACAAAGTAGAACCCTTCGCTACTCTCCCTCCGGTACGTGCGCACCGCATCGCCGCCGTCGACGGGCGACGAGCCGCCGAACGTGGCCGTGATGTTACGCTCGCTCTTTCCCTCCTATGAGAACGGCTCCACGGGGTCGTACCCGAACCGTCCGCCATCGTAGGACACTTGCGCCTCGGCGTAGTCGTAGTTGAGGCGGTAGCCGTTGATGTTGCTCAAGCGGATGTCCACGGTGAGGTTGTACTGGAGGGTTCCCCCGCCACCGGAGGGGCCGTCTGGGGCGGGCCCAGTTCAATTCAAGGGTATTTAAGTGAATACCCAAAACAATTGACCAAAAACTAGACGTACAGAGTATATAATCGGTATTATATACGACGAAATAGGCCGTAGCCCGGCCATTACACGCTTGTCCATTATACATTACAATGGCTTGTGCAGAAATGCCTCATATACAGTTAGATTGGACACACAAATTTCAGGGATGGAGCTAGTGAGCCAAGTAGGATGCACAAGATCGGTATTTGTGCATACTGATAAGTCCAAAACGTATCTATAATTTTTGATTGTTTCATGTTAATATTATGTCTTTGACACTTGTTTTTATATTAAGTTTATGATTTATTTGGACTAACCTATTAATAGTTGTAAAAGTGCACAATGTTCTTGTTTTACTCTTTGATGTGTAGGAATTATCAAAAATGTAAGAGGAAACCTTGTTGGAGTCGAATTGGGACTTTCCTGAAATCTGTCTGGAAACGTTTTTCAAAGATGGGCTCGTTTGGGTCCGAAGACGGCGTCCCACGGAAGTCTCGCCGAAGACAAAGTTGCAGGAAATTTTACGGCGAACGTTCTAGACATAAAATTAGCACGAAAAGTTAGAAAAAAAGAAAGTGAACAACGTATTTAGCCCACATCCATCCTCGTGGCCCAACTATTAGGCTATTAGCAGGCCATTTAGATCTATCGATGGGCTCTCCTCGCACGTTCTAGAGTAAACGACGTCTGTTCGTCCGCCTGGCTCGATTCGATCGGTTGGTCTTAACTGAATCAGGCAACGAGCACTAAACGAGCGACAACGACGCCTGGTGTGGCGGATTCCCGGCGCCGACGCAGCAGGCCGCACACGTCCTCGACTCCTCGTCTCATCCGTCCGCCGCGGCGACTGCGCGGTCAGGCTATGCTTCTCCAAACTCATCCATTCTCCTTGTTCCTGGCTCTCTGATTACTGCACCTCGACCTGTCGCCTGTGGCCGTCGATCCGGACGTTGATGGCTCCCAAGTGCAGGAGATCAATTGTAGTACCTTTCAATTAGAAAAGGTTGTCGAACCCATGAGGAGCTGAAGGTATTGGTTAGTAAGATTGATAAATAAAACAATAAAAGATGCAGGTGTTTTTGGTATTTTCAGTTGTATAATTACAAGCAGATACCAGATAGTAGCAAGTGAAAGCTCTCAAAGAGAGAAAGCCCAATCCTCTTATGTGGCAAAAGGACAACTCAAGTGATGTGTAACTTATATGTGGCAAACGTTCCCGAGGGCGGCATGGATGATGCTAGGCATAGAGATTTATTAAACAACACGTTGAATATCTTGTCAAGTTTTAATCCTCTTTGGACGGAGCGATAATTAGGTATAGCTAAATAAATAAACTACAACCCCTTATGATGGATCATGTGGCCAAGCAAATGACTGCACAAGAATTATTAAGACCTAAAGTCCCACCATAGCATTACACTCTAAGGTCCCCGATACTAATACCCTCATAATATAACTTCATGACTCGGTCTCAGGTTTACGTGTCCTCCCAAGTCTCCATCAATTCATTACACTACGGTGTTCTCCTATGAGCCCATATAGGTGAAGTGTTGTGCAGTCGACGTTCGCACAACACCATCATAGAATCACATAAAAGATAAACTCTTGACAAAATACCAACACATGTCATATATAAATCAATGCCAATTCATCCTATGCCCTCAGGAACATACGGGAACTACTCACAACGTGCGAACATGATCATAATCAGTGGCATAAGTGGTACAACACAATCTGAAATTATAACTTCACCACCAAATAATGACAAGTACTCAATCACAAACATGAATAGTAGCACAAGACAAGTATCTAGGGTATAGCAACTCTCAAACTGCGAGGGGAACGGAGTGGATCACGGTGATGATGATGGTGATGGTGCTGGTCTTGATGGGGGTGATGATGTAGAGGCCTCCTCCCACGCCAAGGAGGAGAGATGATGACGATGACGATGATTTCCCCCTTCTCCGGAGTTCCGGAGCAGCAGGATCTGACCCCCTCGGAAGGGATCAGGAGTTTCGCCGCCGCCGCGACCTCGGATGGACTTGGAAAAATTAGGGCGTTACTTTTCGGGCAAGACGAAGGCGTGCTAAAAAGCCCCAGGCGAGGAGGTGCCCGAGGCACCTTTTGGTGGGTCCCACGCGGCCAGGTACATGGGCCGCGTGGGCCACCCCCATTTGGCCCTCGTGGCTCTCCTCTCTTCGGTCTTCTTCCCTCTGCCTTTCTCCCGATGAAAAACTGACGCAGTATTTTTCCTTTTATTATTTGAGGTCCTGTAGCTCCTGAAACATTAAAGACAAGAAAAAGGAGGTTTTCTGCCTCCCAGAAATTAAATACCAAAAATAGGGACTTTGTATGAAAGTCCCCAAAATCATCTAAAACATGTAGAAACAATCATATAATCATGCAAATAACATTCTAGTATGATACTAAAAGTTATATAAATGATGATATAAAATGCACGTATCAACTCCCCAAGCTTAAACCTTTACTCGTCCTCGAGTAAGTAAGGACATAGATCATTACATGCATCAATGGACTTATGGTTGATAAATAAATACGGGCATTGTATCATCATCATATTCAATTGCAAGATAAGATTAATGATCTAAAACTCATACATATGAGGGCAACATAAGTAGAACTCTAGCAATCACCCCTTACTTTTGAAAGCAAATAACCATTGTATGTTGGACAATCGAATCATATTGTTTTTCACATGCTTTTGCTCTTCATGGCAAGCATTATAATCTTTTATACTTTGCTGAAATTCAAAGACAAGATAAACTCTCATTGGATAACAAGTTCAAAAGAAGACAAATGAAAAGACAGATAGATATAAAAATTGTTATCACTCTTGCTTGACTAGTAACTAGTGCAAACTTTAGTCATGGATATCTCAATCAAGTTCCCATGCTCTACACAACCCTTTTCTTACACTTTCCATGGCTAGCTGAAATTTCAGGTGCCTTCCTTTCATTCACATTCAAGAGCATAAGTATTGAAATATCCATGATCATTAATTTGCTCAAAAGATACTAGGTTGTAACAAGAGTGTTTTATATCCTTTTCATTAAGTCTTCTCAACTTCTTATCCTACAAGACTATATCTTAACCTTAAACTATTAATTCACAAGTCTTTTTACTTCTTCTATATTGAGATAATTCTATAATTGTCCAACATACTCAAGTTAATTAATTTCAAGGCAAGATGTGATTGAAATTCTAAATATGCCACGCTCATTTGCATGAGTGTTACCCATCAATCTCCAAACAAGAGAATTATGGATGACACCATACTTTAATATTCATTGATAAACCATAGGATAGGGATACATGATAATGCTCCATGAGCTCACACACGCCTAAGAGATATTGATAACTAAACGATAAAAGCAAAACACACCATGACTAGATAGATATGATAAACTAGTGGAGATAAAGACTAGGTGGAACTCCCCCAAGCTTGACGTTTTGCAAGGTCTTTCTTTGCTGCAGCTTCCTCCTTCTCATATTCTTTCTCCCACTCAGCCATCTTCCATGGAAAGGGCTTTCCATCACGGAAAGATGTAGGTGGATCATTATACCTGAGGGTGGCAGCTGCTGCAATCTTCTTGAAGCGTTCTTCATATTCACAGTTCTGGTTCTCCAAATCCCACATGAAGCATTGGAACTTTTCCCACTTGTCGATGACGTCCTTGTATCTATCTTCCAGATCTTCAAGCCTTTTCTTGTACTCTTCAACCTGAAGGTCTTGTCCTCCAACTCATCCAGCCTTGCCTCTACCGTGCCGGTGGCCTTGGGAGCCTTCACCTCCTCCACGAGCATCACGCCCTCCTTGAAGCACACGGTCTTCGGTGGTGTCATCACGGAGTTGAGGTAGCGGTTCACAACACCCTCCTTGGGAGAGCTCTCCCCCTCTTGGTTGGATCCGGAGCAAGACATGGCTAAAACCTGACAGGCAGAAACAACAGAAACAAAGATCGCTCGAGAACGCTCGGTGCGAGATCAGATCGGCAGAGAGGGGTATATATTGAGGGTTTTTAGGTCAAGACGAAGCGTCGGGATCGAAAACGAGACAAAAAGGACTCCGAGGTGGAAAAGGGATAGCCCCACGCGGCCAGGTACTTGGGCCGCGTGGGCCCCTCTCTTTTCTCCCTCGGGTCTCCGTTTCGTCCAGTTTTCTTGTCCCATACGATGATTTCCATAAAAATTGACCTCCGTAAAATTTTATGCAATTCCGAGAAACTTTCCAACACAAAAGTTACCTTCTATTGATTTAGGGTTTCTGGAACTGCACGGTTTCTCTCAATTACCTCTTCCGGTGTTTGTAAATTCAACTCCTCCACCCTTCCGATGAAGCTCTTTCCTGCAATATAAGGTTTAAGGCGTTGTCCATTGACTACATGAGGTTTACCTTTCATGTCACCGTGAAGACGGATAGCTCCTGAACGGTACACCTCCTGTATCACTAATGGTCCCTGCCACTTTGAAGCTAGCTTCCCTGCAGAAAACTTGAAACGAGAGTTGTACAATAAAACTTGATCACCTACTTTGAATTCCTTTTTCTTAATTTTCTTGTCATGCCAAATCTTAACTTTTTCTTTAAACATCCTGGCACTTTCATAAGCTTCATTTCTCCATTCGTCAAGTAGGTTTAGGTCAAGAATTCTCTTTTCTCCCGCAGTTTTAAAATCAAAGTTCAGTTGTTTAATAGCCCATCTAGCTTTATGTTCTAGTTCAACAGGTAAGTGACAAGCTTTTCCATAAACCATTTTATAAGGAGACATTCCCATAGGATTTTTAAAAGCAGTTCTATAAGCCCACAAAGCATCATTAATCTTAATTGGCCAATCAGATCTAGACTTATTCACTGTCTTTTCCAAAATGAGTTTAATTTCCCTATTGCTTAATTCAACTTGCCCACTTGTTTGAGGATGATAAGGAGATGCAATTCTATGGTTAACATCATATTTTGCCAAAGTTTTTCTAAGAACACCATGCAAGAAATGAGAACCACCATCAGTAATTAAGAACCTAGGAACACCAAACCTGGGGAAAATGATGTCCTTGAGCATCTTCATTGCTGTGGCATGATCTGCACTTTTGGTTGGAATTGCTTCCACCCACTTTGTAACATAGTCAACTGCAACCAAAATGTGAGTATGCTTTGTCTTTGATTCTGGGAAAGGACCCATAAAGTCAAAACCCCACACATCAAATGGTTCAAGTGGCAATGAATAATTCATAGGCATTTCATTCCTCCTACCAATGTTTCCTACTCTTTGACATTTATCACAAGATTTAACATATTCAGCACAGTCCTTAAATAAAGTAGGCCAATAGAAACCAGATTGTAATACCTTTGCTCCTGTGCGATCTCCTGCATGATGCCCTCCATAGGGACTGTCATGACAATCTCTTATAATAGCCTGTTGTTCATGCTCAGGTACACAACGTCTAATAATACCATCCACACTTTTCTTATAGAGGAAAGGATCATCCCAAAAATAATGTCTAAGATCATAAAAGAATTTCTTTCTTTGTTGAGAAGTGAAGTGTGGAGGCAAAACTTTACCAACAATAAAATTTGCATAGTTGGCAAACCAAGGAGATGCAACTTTAGCACTAGAAACATTAACAATTGCAAGTTGTTCATTAACAAAGCTATCATTAATAGGAATAGGATCATCAGGTATGCTTTCCATCCTAGAGAGATGATCAGCAACTTGATTATCCTCCCCTTTCCTATCAACAATGTGTAAATCAAATTCTTGCAATAGAAGTACCCATCTTATTAGTCTAGGCTTAGCATCTTTCTTATTCATCAAGTATTTAATAGCAGAATGATCAGTATGTATTGTGACTTTTGAATCAGTAATATAAGGTCTAAACTTGTCACAAGCAAACAGTACTGCTAAAAATTCTTTCTCAGTTGTAGCATAATTCTTTGAGCAGCATCAAGTGTTCTACTAGCATAATAAATAACATTCAGTTTCTTATCAACACGTTGGCCCAAAACAGCCCCAACTGCATAATCACTAGCATCACACATAATTTCAAAAGGCAAGTTCCAATCAGGAGGTTGAATAATGGGAGCAGTGATTAAAGCATTCTTCAAAATATTAAAGGACTCAATGCAATCATCATTAAAAGAGAAAGGAACATCCTTTTGCAGAAGATTGGTTAGAGGTTTTGATATTTTGGAGAAATCCTTAATGAACCTACGGTAAAAACCTGCATGCCCAAGAAAACTTCTTATACCTTTGAGGTCCCTTGGATATGGTAGTTTTTCAATAGCTTCAATCTTTGCTGGATCAACTTCTATTCCTTCTCCAGAAATCTTATGCCCAAGAACTATACCCTCAGTAACCATGAAGTGACACTTCTCCCAATTAAGAACCAAGTGTTGGTCTTCACAACGCTGTAAAACTTTGTTAAGGTTGAACAAGCAATTATCGAAGGAAGTACCATACACAGAAAAATCATCCATAAAAACCTCCATTATCTTTTCAATATAATCAGCAAATATAGCATTCATGCATCTTTGAAAAGTAGCAGGAGCATTACATAAACCGAATGGCATTCTCCTGTAAGCAAAAGTACCATATGGGCAAGTAAAAGTGGTCTTTTCTTGATCATCCTTATGGACAGGAATTTGCGAGAAACCTGAATAACCATCTAGATAGCAAAAGTGAGAGTGTTTAGATAACCTTTCTAGCATTTGATCAATAAATGGCAATGGATAATGATCTTTTCGAGTTGCTTTATTCAATTTTCTGAAATCAATAACCATCCTATAACCAACTACAGTACGTTGAGCCACAAGTTCATCCTTTTCATTTGGAACAACAGTCATTCCACCCTTTTTAGGAACACAATGAACAGGACTAACCCACTTACTGTCAGCTATAGGATAAATGATACCAGCTTCAATAAGTCTTATTACCTCTTTCTTACCACTTCTTTCATTTTTGGATGGAGGCGGCGTTGAAAATCAACAACAGGTTTTGCATCTTCCTCCAGATTAATTTTATGCATACATAGAGCGGGGCTTATACCTTTAAGATCATCAAGAGAGTATCCAATGGCTGGTCGGTGAGCTTTTAGCACATCAAGTAATTTCTCTTCCTCTTCAGCTGAAAGGTTAGCACTAATAATGACAGGATATATGCTCTTCTCATCCAAATATGCATATTTCAGATTTGCAGGCAAAGGTTTCAATTCAAAACTAGGATCCCCTTTAGGTGGTGGTAGCACTCCTAAATTATCAGGTGGGATATGCAATTGTAATTGTGGTGGTTGTTGCCATAATATTTGTTCCAAAGCCTCTTTTTCCTCATCATTAAATGGTTCATCTTGATTAAGCATATAACGTTCTACAACATCAGTTGAAGCTACAGCTATATGAGCAAGAGTTTCAATTAAATTATTAGGAATTGGCTCTTTCTCAACATGTTTATCAGCAAATTTGGAAAAGTTAAATTCAAGTTTCTCACCAGCACATTTAATAAACACTTTCTCTTTAGGCAAATTAATTTCAGCACCAACAGTATGTAAGAAAGGTCTACCAAAAATGATAGGACAAAATGAATCTTGAGGACAACCAAGCACAATAAAATCAGCAGGGTATTTTATTTTGCCAATCAATACTTCAACATCTCTAACAATTCCAAATGGACTAATATAATCTTTATTAGCAAGTTGAATTGTCATACCTGTCTCTTCCATAACAATGGGATCAATATCAGGCTTGATCTCAAGATAAAGAGAATATGGAATGACACTAATACTTGCTCCAATATCACATAGACCATGATAACTTGAAGTCCCAATAGAGCATGATATAACAGGTTTCCCAACTTTGGCCGAATTACCTTTGATGACTTTGGTAGCATCTTCACATAGATAAACATCCACTGGGTCTTCTTCATTTAGTTGCTTGATAACAGAAATTTGAGTGTTGACTTCCACCTGTTCATAAGGCTGAGAACATCTTTTGTTACTCTTGTTAGTAACAGCTTTAAGTAAATTCTCCTTAACTTGGTTTGGAAATGGAGGTGGTTCAACATACTCCTCAATTGTCACAGATGACATTGGTTCAACCTGTTTAATAACTTTAGGAACAACAATAGATTGTTTAACAGGTTCAACATAAACTTCAAATCCACTTTTTGGAACACAGATATGATCAGCAAAACCTTTAGCTATTTCAATTATAACATAAGGATCAAGACCAAAAGTATCACTCAGATTTTTAAACAGAATAGAAGTAGAGAAATTCTCTACACATGAATATTCATAATCAAAATATGGCTCATTACCTTTATCAAGATCCCAGTGGCTAGTATTTTCAGAAATAGTCTCCAATAAATTCCATGCTTCTTCTTCAGTGTTATTAGTAAAACTTCCACCAGATGAATTATCCAGAATCTCCTTGTGCTTCATAGGTAGTCTCACATAAAAGTTTATCAATATAAGTTTCCTTGTAAGATCATGACATGGATTCTTGCGAAGGAGTTCCTTTAACCTCCCCCAAGCTTGAGTAATACTCTCTCCCAGATGTGGCCAGAAATTGAATATATAGCAGCGGTTATCATAAGCTTCTTTAGGAGTAAAATATTTAAGAAAGAAAACCTTCCTCAAGATACTCCATTCATTCTGGACCTCTTCATCCAAGACCTGTACCAATCACGAGCATTACCAGATAAAGACAAATACAATAGCTTCCTTTTTACCTGATCCTCTGAAATACCAGGTAGTCTGAATAAGCCACATATGTCCTCAATTATTTCCATGTGCTCGCGTGCCGACTTAGTTCCATCTCCTGTAAATGGATTTTTCATAACTCTTTTAACATGACCATGGGAATTTTAAATCCCACTTTAGGTACCTCAGACACAGTAGTTTCAACCACCTTTGCAGTAGTGGCATAAGCACTTTCATATAGAGCAAGATGCAGCGAGGCACGATTCATAAATGCCATAGTAACAATGAGATAAACAGCTTTCAAGTTTCCTTACCAAACTTCTTACCAATAGCGCTACGCTCCCCGGCAACGGCGCCAGAAAAGTATCTTGATGGCTCCCAAGTGCAGGAGATCAATTGTAGTACCTTTCAATTAGAAAAGGTTGTCGAACCCACGAGGAGCTGAAGGTATTGGTTAGTAAGATTGATAAATAAAACAATAAAAGATGCAGTGTTTTTGGTATTTTCAGTTGTATAATTGCAAGCAGATAACAGATAGTAGCAAGTGAAAGCTCTCAAAGAGAGAAAGCCCAATCCTCTTATGTGGCAAAGGACAAGCTCAAGTGATGTGTAACTTATATGTGGCAAACGTTCCCGAGGGCGGCATGGATGATGCTAGGCATAGAGATTTATTAAACAACACGTTGAATATCTTGTCAAGTTTTAATCTCTTTGGACGGAGCCATAATTAGGTATAGCTAAATAAATAAACTACAACCCCTTATGATGGATCATGTGGCCAAGCAAATGACTGCACAAGAATTATTAAGACCTAAAGTCCCACCATAGCATTACACTCTAAGGTCCCCGATACTAATACCCTCATAATATAACTTCATGACTCGGTCTCAGGTTTACGTGTCCTCCCAAGTCTCCATCAATTCATTACACTACGGTGTTCTCCTATGAGCCCATATAGGTGAAGTGTTGTGCAGTCGACGTTCGCACAACACCATCATAGAATCACATAAAAGATAAACTCTTGACAAAATACCAACACATGTCATATATAAATCATGCCAATTCATCCTATGCCCTCAGGAACATACGGGAACTACTCACAACGTGCGAACATGATCATAATCAGTGGCATAAGTGGTACAACACAATCTGAAATTATAACTTCACCACCAAATAATGACAAGTACTCAATCACAAACATGAATAGTAGCACAAGACAAGTATCTAGGGTATAGCAACTCTCAAACTGCGAGGGGAACGGAGTGGATCACGGTGATGATGATGGTGATGGTGCTGGTCTTGATGGGGGTGATGATGTAGAGGCCTCCTCCCACGCCAAGGAGGAGAGGTGATGACGATGACGATGATTTCCCCCTTCTCCGGAGTTCCGGAGCAGCAGGATCTGACCCCCCTCGGAAGGGATCAGGAGTTTCGCCGCCGCCGCGACCTCGGATGGACTTGGAAAAATTAGGGCGTTACTTTTCGGGCGAGACGAAGGCGTTAAAAAGCCCCAGGCGAGGAGGTGCCCGAGGCACCTTTGGTGGTCCCACGCGGCCAGGTACATGGGCCGCGTGGGCCACCCCCATTTGGCCCTCGTGGCTCTCCTCTCTTCGGTCTTCTTCCCTCTGCCTTTCTCCCGATGAAAAACTGACGCAGTATTTTTCCTTTTATTATTTGAGGTCCTGTAGCTCCTGAAACATTAAAGACAAGAAAAAGGAGGTTTTCTGCCTCCCAGAAATTAAATACCAAAAATAGGGACTTTGTATGAAAGTCCCCAAAATCATCTAAAACATGTAGAAACAATCATATAATCATGCAAATAACATTCTAGTATGATACTAAAAGTTATATAAATGATGATATAAAAAT